>VXBT01002709.1:360143-392723 GCA_013400235.1 Oriolus oriolus
TTTTTTCCTAAGTTATTTCTATTTTTTTGAACAGAGACTTGACAGAGTAAGAGTCTCAGATTGAGAGACACCTCAGGAGATCATTCATACAATCCCCTGTTAGGGTCAAGTTAGGGTCAACTATGGCAGGTTGCTCCAGGCTGTGCCCAGCTGGATTTTGGATCTCTCCAAGGATGGGGACTCCACAACCTCTCAGCCTAGAGAAGGAGGCATCAATCACCCTCATGTTTAAGTGGAATTTCCTGTATTTTTATCTGTGCCCATTGCCTTTTATTCTGTCACTGGGCACCACTGAGAAGAGTCAAACTCCATCTTCTTTATTCCCTCCATCAGTGTGTTTTGCATATTTACAAGATCCCCCTGAGCCTTTCCTTCTCTAAGAAGAGTCCTAGCTCTTTCAGCCTCTCCTCATATGCCAGGCTCCAAACCCTTAACTGCCTTTGTGGCCTTTTGCTAGATTTGCTCTGGAATATCCATGTTGTTTTAGAGCCCAGAACTGGACCCTGCACTCCAGCTGTGTCTCACCAGAGCTGAGGAGAGGAGAAGGTTCACCTCACTGGGCTTTCTGGCAGCTGTTGGCCTCCTTAGCTCCGGGGAAACATTGCTGGCTCATGGTCACTGCTGTTCACTGGGACACCCAGGTCTTTTCTGCAGAGCTGCTTTCCAGCCAGTAACCCCCAGCCTGTACTGGTGCATCTGGGGATTGTTCCAGGGTGCAGGACTTCACAGTTGCCTTTGCTGAACTTCAGGAGGCAAACTTCTTATTTGCCTCTTTCTCCAGCCTGTTGAGGTCCCTCTCAGTGGCAGCACAGCTCAAGTCCATCAGCCACTCCTCCTTCTCTCTGTTGTGCCACACACCCTGTTCTCTGGGAGCAGGCAGCCAAACTCTCTTCTGAAGTGAGCTCCAGCTGGAGAGGCCATGAGGCTTGCCCTGGTGTGGGTAAGGTCTGGACTGTTTTAACCTAGACTAGGATTTATTGTTTTTTGTTTCAAGAAATGTTTTATGTTGTGTTTGATTAGCTAAAAATGTTCTGCAGGGTTATTGCTATTACCAGCATGGAGAGTACTCCAATTAACACCAAAATCAAGAGCCCTAAATAGGTAGACAGAAAAATTTTGCTATCTGGAGAGGTAAATGAAGATGCAAAGGGGTCATCATGGCAAAAGTCATAAAACAGAAAGGGAATTTTGACAGCAGCATTTTGAATGGATTTGGGGAAGCGAGCTTAGTACTGGGAAACAAAGCTAACACCTGGCAGACAGAACATGTGGGACATGAGATGGGTAGTGACTGGGTAAATCTCAACAGGGAGAACAGACTCTCTTTGCAGTTATTTCAAAGGGAAACCAGCAAGAGCTGAAAACAGACCAGATGTGAGAGATATTGGAGAAAGTGAAATCCAAAAGTCATCTAGGAGAAAACCCAGGTGTTTTCTGATTTGTCTGCCAGCACTCTTACAGCAAAAGGTCTGCATTAATGCTGAAAAAAAAAAAAAAGTGGTTTTAAGATTTTCCTTGGAATTGGCCTTATAACCTCAACCTCAACATCAGTAGTTAAGGGAAGGTTTTTAAGGTTTTTGGATTGGGATATTTTTTTCTTACTTTCAAACTCCTAATGCTGATTTTTACACTGAAGTTTTTGAAGTCAATTATATTGGGTCATAGCTTACACAAAAGGACAAGGCTGTGGTTGCTACTTCCAAAGAATGACTAAGTCATAACATAGTTCAACCAGAGGTGCACAAATGAAATGGATTTTGAAATCAAAATACACTGCTAAATGAATAGCTCCGATCTTAACTACTCCAAATCACTGCCATTCCATGGCAGTCACTGTATTTACATTGAGTTATTCTTGTGGAGAATTTGTCCTGTGTTTGAGTTGCTAAAATTGAATGTAGGGCCAAAATCTTCTAGGCTGGGTGGAGCTTACAGACATGCTTCCTCCTGTGCTGGTAGCTGTCCAGCTATGCCAGGTTCTGCCCAAGTCCTGAGGGAATGCCTCCTGGGAGCCAGCTAGTATACAAATACACAGCTTTGGATGCCCTTTCACAGGCTGTAATTTATTAGTTGGATGGCTGCTGTTTAGGAAGACTTATGCAGGTTTTCTTCTTCCTCTCCTTTCCCTTCACACATTCTCTTGGGTGAACATCCCCTAGGAGCACAGTTAAGGAATGTTAGAAGGTGCCTGTATAAAAAAGACATGGACGTACCTCTGAACATAGTTATTTTATGGTAACTAGCACACTAGGAAACTCAGGATGATTCCTAAGCTTTGTAAAACAAGTCATGCTGTGTGAAAGAAAAAATCCTTTCAAGTGTACAGCTTTTTCCAAATTGCATATATTATTGTTCATAACTTGCTCTGGCACCAACTTTGTGAAAAAGAGTCACGAAGAAGGAGAAAAGGAAACTTCTTATCCTTTCCTCCATGTGATGACAAGAAAAATTTCATCTATAAGTTTCACAATGTCCTCATTCATGCAAAATTTCTATTGGACTTAATTTGCTGTTGCTATTGACTTTTATGAGAAATTTTTCATGAGCCAAGAACTTCGAGGATTAGACAGCAGAGAGATTTGAGTTTGTTTTTGAATAGAAGAAAGAGTTTGTCAGAGTATAACTGACTGTCTAGATTTATGTTACTAACAGATAATTCAGTTTACAAAATATGTTTATGGAAGAAAAACATTACTGATGCAATCCATTGTGAATTATACTTTTCCAAATTCCTGAGTAAGCGAATAAACAGTGTAAGTGCAAAAATCAGCTAATATATTTTGTGCATTGATTTTGACAATTACAGACCTGTTTTAATTATTTATAATCCTTCATGTATTAATAAATGATCTGTGGTGTATTTTAAAAATAAAATGAAATCTCGGTATTATGTCAGCTCACCACAGACTCCTGTATTAAATCTTTGCTGAAACATAGGGAAAGACATTGAATGTTTATACAGTATAGCCACTGTATTCCACAGTATTAATTTGCTCACTCTGTCTGAATTGATTTTTTTACTAAGTATGGAGTATCTGGAGGTGCCACAGCCGTTTTCGTGCCTGCATATTAAATGCACAACTTCATTTCCTCTTAAACTGGCAACACAAGAACGTTTTTCTTCTCTAGGGTTTGACCCTTCGGAGAGATACTTTATTTAAGAGTGCTTTTGGCAGAATTCTAATTGCTGGGGAGCAGTAAGGTCAGATTGTTCCACGGAGGCAGATGAGCTCATAGCAAAGGACAACGCAGATGCAGAGGATCTCATCAAGAAGGTGCAATCCCACAGCACTGGAGCAGGGGTATGCTGGTGACAGTGACAGGTCCTGTGCACAGTCAGCAGTCATCAGACAAGATGAGAGGATGACCCTAGGATGCAGTTCATCCAGGAAGTGCAGTAAATAGCAGTGCTTTTATCAGAGCTGACAACCAGGTAAACCCTTCCCACAACACTCCACAGCCATGTAGGCCAAGTGCTTTTTTGGAAGTCTGTGCAACAGGTGCATTTGTCCGGCTGTATTTGTGTGCAGACAGTGTCAGGCCCAAGCTTGGCTCCCCACGAATCTGCTGTTGTCATCCTGCAGTTTATACTGCTGCATCCCTTGAGCAGTCCCCAGCCTTGACTCCAAACAGGGAAATGTTCAATTAGTCTAACTGCTAGATTTTTAAAAAATCAGATTCTGTAACTGTGATTAGTCTAAGTTCAACTTCTCCAGTCTTTCAATTGAATCCTTTCTTCCTGTTTCCTCCTTCAATACATTTTGTTCAGTTTTGTTTCAACACTGCCTCTGTTATTATAAGACAGTGATTCTTAGAAATATATTTCACACTCTTCATTGATTACTGAATAGCAGATGTTAATTTTAGAAACATAATGTACACTCAGAGTTAATGGAATGTCAAAGTACTGTACATGTAGTATTAGATTTGCCCTTCAAAGGAATAACTTCATCTTAATAATGCACGTGGACTGATTTCACAGGTTGCATATGTAGCTAGTGTAGGTATGCAGTATCCATTGGTGGCTAATCTACAAAATCACTTTGATATTGCACCACCTGTTCCAGCAATTCTGGTATAAATGAATGGCTAAGGGATCTTGGGAAGCTCTGTAGATTTTGTGTTCTTTTTTATCAGGGCAATTTTGTTTTCTTATTTTATAGTTACTATGATCTATTTTTCTAGCTCTCTATGAATTCTTAGTGCTTCTGTGTTTTGGAATCTTTTGTTTATAAACAATTATTTTTCAATGGCTTCGATTACTCATGTTTACCCAACACGGTATGGATTTTTAGTCTCTAAAAGCACTGATGGTCAATCTCTAAAAGCACTCAGCGCTTTTAGCTAGGTCACTTATTCAGTAGTGGACTAAATTATGAGATACAACCTTGCATGATTTGTATCATAAGGGACAGAGAATGCTTATCCTCTGGTTACTGGAACCTGTGTACACTGAACACAGTGCCAAGCTCTCAAGGTCTTAAATCGGGGTGCAAGCACAGGGATCTTTTGTTTGTATGTTATCTCATGTGCTAACAAATGCTTAGAAGCTCAATAGGTTTTCCTTAATAAAATGACTTTAGGAGCTTATTAACCCACCTAACTTTGTCATTATGTTTCCGTTCTTATGGTCATTGGGATGCCACAGAGGAAAACCTATGCTTTCCAGATGGATAAAACTAACAATGCTGCCATAAGAGCATATTTTCTTTTCTTTTCCCATACTACAGAAAACTAGTGAGAATGAAAAGTCAAGTCAATCTGTTTTACAGACAAAAATTCACATGTCTCTGGGGAACAATATATGAAAGTAGCATATGGAGGAAAAGAGCTTTACAAAATATAAAGTTCTACTTTGTGAAAGTATATTTATTTTTTGACTTTGTTTTGTTTTGTTTTGTGTTGGTTTTGTTTGTTTTCCAAATATGTAGTGGGAGAGGGAGTTTGTCCTATCTTTTGTGACAATATATTCATTACAATCTAGAGGCGTGTGAAGATATTTGCAGTTAATTAACTTTTTTAATACCTAATTGATCTGAATGTCTGTAAAAACATTGCCTTAATACTTTCTAAACAGGGAGCCCTTGAACTAATCCCTTTCCCCTCCTTTTCTCCTCCTAATTGCCTTTCCCACCCCTAGAATAGATGCCTTGGATAAGGTACAATCTGTCTTAGCGGAAGATGACAAAAAATTAATGATGACAAGTTGGTGGAAAGAGTACTTCGGTATCATTGCAAAGAATTTTTATTGTGATTGTATCAATTCTTTATCCTCTCCCAACACAAGATGTTTTCTTGAGGAGTTTTTTCTAGATGCACTCTCCCAAGAGCCTATAAAATACGTCTTGATGGAAATGTTTTCATGAAATACATGAGTAACAAATGTTTTACTGAAAAGTTCAGTTTTCACAAGCTATAAATGTTTTGTATGATAATTTGGATATTTCCTCTGATCAGTGTAACTTTAAATGGGATTGGCCTAAGCTGAAACATTTTAGTTCCTTGATATGACTAAATTTTTGGTTTGTTTGTTTTGAATTATTTCAACATCATCTATCCAGAGACAAAACAAAAGAAAATTTTTCTCTTCTGGAAAAATTGCCTGTAATCTTGGTACTGAAGCAGAGGGATTTTTCCCTTTCTTTCATCATCTTCCAAACTGAATTCCAGGCAAGCTTCTGCAGTCTCATTTTCTCTGTCACAAACTCGTAGAAATCCATGTATAAGAAAATGCCATGTATGAAGACAGTTTCTTGAAGGGGACAGATAGACAACATGAAGGAAATGTGAGCCTTGCTCAGTGGGATTCAGACCCATATGGGTGAGTGTCCAACTTACAGAAGGTAACTCAGGCTGCCAAAGGTAGGCAGGGAATCATAAAATCATAGAATGTTTTTGGCTGGAAGGGACCTTTAAAGGTCATCTAGTCCAGCCCCCTGCCATGGGCCCAGACACCTTCCACTATCCCAGGTTGCTCAAAGCCCCATCCAACCACAACTTCCAACAACTTCCAGGGATGGGGCACCCACAGCTTCTCTGGGCAACCTGTTCCAGTGCTTCACTACCATCATCATAAAAACTTTGTTCCTTATATCCACTCTGAATTGACCTTCCTTTAGTTTAAACCGATGCCCCTTGTCCTGTTGCAGCAGATCCTGTTAAAAATTTGTCCCTGTCTTTCTTAAGCCCCCTTCAAGTACTGAAAGGCTGCAATTAAAGTCTCCCTGGAGCCCTCTCTTCTCCAGGCTGAACAATCCCAACGCTTTCAACCCTCTTCACAGGAGAGATGCTCTCTCCCTCTGACTTTTTGTGTGGCCCTCCTTTGGAGGCATTACAACAGATCCAAGACTTTCTTGTTCTGGGGGTCCCAGAGCTGGACACAGCACTCCAGGCAGGGTCTCACCAGAGCAGAGGGACACAATTACTCCCCTTGACCTTCAGGCATAACAAGTAAAGAGAGGGTTTTATGTGCCACTTAAAGATGATGCAGAGCAGCCTTGTGCTGAGCACAGGGGTTGCTGGTCACTTAAGTGTGTCCCTGGAGATCAGACATCAGACTCAGGACTGCTCATTAGCTACTGCCACTTCCTTGGGATGCCAAACCCTGAAGAGCTGTGGCAACTTCTTGCAAAGAGGCCTCTTGACTGAGGAATTCAGCTACTCTCTTCAGATAGTCAGCACTCAAAGCCACAGCTAAAAATTGCCTTCCTGAGGTCTGATTAAAATCCTGAGATAAATCTATCACCACTGTTAGGAAGTGAACGGTGGTTTTTTTTATTCATTTATTGACTTTAGTAAGTCTAGTTGGTGTCTGTAATGTTTCTTACAACATCAGAAGCTACAATAAACTCTGCTGGGTAGGATTCAGGTTGTGATTAAGGCCTTCAAATTTAAATGACCTCCTGGATGTACTTATTCATGGGCTATGGTGTCTAACCTGCCGTAACTAAAGGAAGGTGTAGTGATTCAGTGGGGAAGCCTGGAAACAGAGACTTGGCATGTCCTACACCTGTGGCTGGCTAAGTCAGTCACCCTTGAGCTCAGGGAATTTTAAATTTCACTCTTGTGAAGTTCACTGTTTCTAGCTTAGAAAAAATTGAAAAATTTGCTGTAGCCTTAAACTCCTCAGATATTAACAGCTTCTGTAACCCCTCCCTACACAGATCAGTGTAACATGAAATTAACAATACTGTCTATGATTGTATTTAGCGTGATTGTATTTAGCATGATTGTTCTGAAAGTATAAGAGCATCAGATATGTGATTGTTCCACTACAAGTGATTCTTACATTAAATTAGAAATTACTGTACAGTTTGATGCAGGAAATGCTATTCCATAAGAATGATATTTTACTGGAAGAAAGTTGCATGAAAGCCCCTTATTTCCTGTAGAGAAAAGATCCTTTGGGTCTACTCGGCAACAAAAACTGAATATTCTGGACTTTAATCCATATATGTGAATTTAAAACAAAATGTAAATAAATAAACCACATTCTGAAAATAAAATAATGCTGAAACAAATCTGCTCTTTTTGTAATGCTCATCAATTCTTCCTTTTTTTCGTTCTAGTTTTATGCAAAGAACTTAAATATCTTCACGACAGCACACTCAATGTTATAAAATGATGAATACTGTGTTCATTGTTTCTTTCTGTCAGCCATTGATATATCTTGTTACCAAGGTAGGCTGATATTAATAAAGTACAGCACTACTACTAAGTGAGGTACACAGAGCTCTGTGCATCTGTGCTTATGCACAGTTTAAGCAATAAAACAACCTTCACTGGATCACCTAAATGTAATTGCCTGTGATTAAGACACATGACTTTATCAAGAACAACACAGGCAAACATTTTCTGCAAAAACCTTCATCTAGCTAAAATATATTTTCACACTTTAAAAATCTGCAGCTCCTGTGGCATATTAGTTGTCTGCCACAACATGAGTTTTATTTCCTAACTATTAGGGGGAAACAAACCCTCTCTCACCTGATATAAATTAGTTACTCAGAGAGAGAATTACTTGCTTTTCCCATCCATTCATTTTCACTCTAGGATGTGCATTTATATTAATATGGCCTTTGAGATGGTAAAATGAAACAGAGAATATATTTTCCTTAATGGAAAAAAAAAAAAGAGACTGGAAAAGGTTTTTGCTGTTTCTGCTAAAATTGCTCCAAGGTAAATAATGCTAGGTTTTGATCATTGCAAATAAACACATATTTTTTTCATTGATACTTGGAAGTTTTCCTGATGAAGAATAGTTTTTGAAGAAAGAATAAACTTTCTGGAAGAAGTTGACTTTTAAACTAGTGTTAGCCTAGGGCAATGATTAAAGAAATTAGCGGTACTCCTAAAACTCCATCATTCCCTTTGAGACAAATTACACATATTTTTTATTTATTTTCAGCTAATGTTCATGAAGAGAACAATGAAGCAAAACAGAAATTGCTTTCCATGTGAATTCTGCAGTGGTACTTCTGTCTGAAAAGCATTCTAAGCTCTTGCAGTACAATTCAAACAACATTCTGGGTTTCGAGAAAGTCAGAAAACATCAGGATGACATCACTTCACTCAACATAGGGAATTTTGTTATGGTTTTACTAAAACTTCTTTTGGAGAGCTTCAAAACTTCAAAAGAAGTTTTAGTAATCAAAATATATCTGGGGTTCCTTTTAGTTTGTTCTTATTTCTGTAGAGACAAACCAATGTGGAGGAGGGACTTGCATAAAGAAGTTTTCTGTTTGACAGCATAGTTGTTTATGACACTCTGTAAATGCTGACATGACCTGTTACACTTACATGCACCCATTGGAATGGATTTATTTTTCCTTAAAAATACTCGTGCATACCCGTGGGATGCACTCAGGAACTCTCAGGATTTTGGTTTCCTTTGGCAGGCCTGGAGTCTATGACTTTAACTATAACATGCTGCATTTGCTAGAGACACAGAGGTACCATAACTCACTTTCATTTTTAGTCACTTTTTGGAGCTGACCCATAGTTTTCAGTTAAGAGCTAATTTCAATCAAATTTGCTTTTCACTTTGCAGAAACATATCCAATATTACTTAGCTTGACTGCACTCTAATTCCATTATGTCACATTTCCAATTTTTATATTAGCTCCTCTGTATGGATGTAGACAATAAAATATCAAAAAACCGTACTCCAGAGTGCAGTTACATTTAATATCTTTTTATTTGCAGTAAAATATGCAAAATTTGGGAAATTCAAATCACTGGTTAAACTGTACTGAGTTTACAGAATTTCAAAGACTGTCTAGGAGATAACTGTGTATTTTCCTTGGAATAAAATGTTTAGCAAGAAGGCTGCATTTTCTGGGTGCACAAAAGCACAAGGTCATTATTTTGAAAATAATAAGAAAGTAGGTAATATGTTCTTCTGAAAAAGTTGCATATATACTTCAAAAGTTGGAAAATACTGGAATATTCAGTAAAGAACCTTCATCATCCAGTGATGATGATTAAGTTACTAGATATGAAAAGGTGCCATAGTTAAATATGTTAAATGCAATGGGATTTTGATTCCAGAAGGCAGGATTGCAATGCTCCTTAGGCCCAAGGACAACTCTTCATAATGCTTTTGATCATAGCTTTACAGTCACACTGGCAGACCATTTACATGTGACAGTGAGGAGGAGCAGATTTGGCATGTGGAATGTCAGCAGTTCAGTGAAGCACCACATCTAGCTCAAACACTGATGATAAATGCTTAATGTTACCTGACTTTAAAACAGACTGACCTGAAATGTCTCTGTCTTTTTATTTTAAATTTCATAATGAAGGTCTTAATAATCTTTCACTAGAGCTGCTCTGCCATCACAATTGCACCATCCTACAAGCTGGGCTTGGACTGAGTCACAGTGCTATGTCATACTGCAACAGTATATTCTTATGTTCACTTTAGTAGCATGAGGTTATACCTTAATCACAAAATTGAATTTCAACTAAATAAAATAACCCATTAGTAAACACCAGTAGGGAAGTTTCATGTTATAAACAATGAATAAATAACTTTTATACATTTCATCAACTTGTCTTTCTTAGAAGTTAGTCAAAAGCACTTACTGAGATTTGAGTCACAGAATCATGGAATGGTTTGGGCTGGAAGATCATATTGGGCTTAAAGATCATCTAGTTCCAACCCTCCTGCCATGGGCAGGGATGTCACTCACTAGATCAGGTTGCTCAGCGCCCCATCCAACCTGGCCTTGAGCACTTCCAGGTGTGAAGGAAGCAGATTCATTACCAAAACCACTGTAATTTAAAAACCAAGATATATATTGCTGTAAGTTTTGCCAAAACATTATTTTTGAGCTAGATGGGATATTAGAAACAGTTTATAAGTAAAGCATTTGCTCAATATTGCTGTTATGGAGAACAGAATCACCAAAATGCCCACAGATACTTCAGTAGCCCAGTTCTTTTTTAAAATGTTTTATCAGGAAGTGGGTCATGCCTGGGACACATGCTGAAATAATGTGTATAGTGAAGAGGGGATAATTAATAATATTTCCAATTAGATTTTAAAATGCCTTTTCTTTTTCTTTTAATCCCAGAATCCCCTTTTACTTGATGTCTTAAAGCTTTGCTCTGAAATGTTGCAAAAGTGGGCCAGGACCCAAATGCTGGATCCAAACATGTGGAAATTTTGGATTCAGAACTACTGCATAGTTAGGAATAGGCCCTTCTTTCCCTCATAAACTGAAGTGAAACAGCTGTGAAGAAATCCCGAGCTTCGATGAATAAGATAGAGATGTCTGTGATTTAATTGAATTGGACTCTGTATCTAGCCTGTATTTAAATTCTAATATTGATCCAACATCGATACACATCCACATTTAGCCATTTTTTTGAACTCTTGAATTAAGGCCACTGTAAAATGTCTGTTGGCTTTTCCATTTGAAATTTAATAACTTGGCATTCAATGATACTTAGCGGTATCACAGATACTTGACAGTGATGTCTAACTAAAAATGTAAAAGAAAAGTAGCACTGAATCTTCATTTTGGAAATGGAAGTCTTTCAAGCTCTTTCTGTGTTGATGTTATTTTGACATTATTAAAAGAATTTATGATTGTTACCATATTGAAGCAGTTAGTGAAACTGCTGGTACTTCATGTGGTTTCATGACTATTTGCTTGGCATAGGACTAACTATTAAGTGTAAATATTTTCATCTTATATGAAGGATTTGTGATGTGATTGCAAAAAATTCTGCTAGTTTCAGTAAGAATTTTATGCACTGTATACGTAGCATAAAGCTCTCTTTTTCCAGTAATTAAAGCTTATTTAGCTGTCTTGTTTTACTATTTGAAGTTTTGACATTCTGGACTTATAATTTGGGTTCTGTATATTTTTTTTTTAAGATTTTAAGTTGTCAGATAATATTATGTTTCCAAAACAATTTTCAGTGTAAAATTAAGCAAATTGACTATATACTGCTGCTAGACCAGAGATAAACCAAGGAAGCTGGAGTTTGAAATGGAGATGTCTTTTTAAGGTTTAAGTTTGAAATGGAGATGTCTTTTTAAGGTTTAAGTTTGAAGCAGGGATACATACGGATTCTCATGAAATGTGTCTACCATATAGTCATGTATGAGCACAGCCTTGTTTTCTTAGATTATAACAGCAAAAAGAAAGGTGTCTTTCTCTTTTATGTAAAGAATTCCCTCTAGAAGTCTAGAGGTGTAAATATTTGTTCTTTTATTTAGAGATGGAAAGAAAAATAATTTTGTAAATCAAAAATGTGTAAAATATAAGAAAGTTGTCTCTGTAGTTTTTCTTTTTGATTTCTACGTGGTATTTTTCTTATATGAATGGCAGATTCAAGTGAGTGAAGATCACCTTTCTGCCTTGCTGTTCTGTTTCAGATGCCAGCATTCACACAAGACATGAAATTTATTTTCTGATTCAGAGACCTGTGAAATTTGAATGAAATTCTTCCGAAGTGTCATCCTGAGTAAATATTTGCAAAATATGAACGAAGAAACTATCATCAATCTTTCAGGAGTTTCACCATTAAGAGAAGGTGGATGTCTGAAAAGTGTGCTCTGGGTTATATCATCTCTTCATATTCTTTGGAATTAAATTCTTCTCACATTTTAATATATTGATTCTTTTTCAAAATAATGCAAATCATGAGAAAGGGGGTTCTCTTTTTGCAGGAGATAGTTCTGTTTGTCAGAGAACCCATCAACACATGAAAAGAAAGTAAAATGTCAGATCGTTTTTTTTTATGAACTGTGCCAGAATATGCATTTCTTAATGAATACTTGTGAAAATGAAATTTAAATGTTACTCTGATTTTTGCCCTCCTAATCAATTTATAATGAAATCTATTTGCAATTTATGAAGTGAATACAACATTCTTTATGCATAATTTCCAGTCTGACATTTATAAAAAGCTTGAAGGACTTGGGCTGGGTTTTTAACCCCTTTTTTAACTTGTTTAAATTGTAGAAGTAATGGAGTGATGTCAGAGATGTAAGAAAAGTTCTGTGATGGTTGCATCCATTAAAATAATAAGTGCATGGAAGTGGTGGCTGACATTCTAACCACAAGCTCACAGCTTTTATAGGAGCAGTGGTAAAGACACTAAGTCTATATACACTGTACCAGGTAACACCACATTTGAAAAGGCTTTAGAGCATGAGCTTAACCATCAGCAGTAATTTAGTGCCTGAATTAAAGAGAAATTTTTTCACAGAAGAGAGAAGAAAACAGATCTTCAGTATTTTTGCTACACTTTGATGAAAATTTGGCTTCTTTATAGGGGTCTGGGATTTCTAATGAAGACAACATGCATTTCCTAGTTGGATAGAAATTAACCCAGCATAGATGGATTCAGTCTTTCACTAATATAAAGTATTGTAAAACAGACCTAAAAGGTCTGAATAAACAAAATTTAGTGTAGTCCTCGGGGCAAAATTTGATTCATAGCTATGAGAATATGAAAAATGCCTTTGTTTTTGCATGTTATCCCTTGGTTAACTGCACCATTTGGCTCTGCTAGCTGGTCTCAAAGTTCCTAATACACAGGCATTGCTTTCTCTTTAGTCACTGCTATACCGTAGCTGGCAAAAGAGAGCGGAACTGCAGTCACCTCAACACTGACCCATTGTTCAAACTATAATGCTTAACTATTGCCAGACCACGTTAGAAAACTATGTGTATATTTTATTAGCAGCATTGCATATGTTGTGTTATCTGAGGAATATGAATCATAGAATTTAGATGGGGTGTATTAACAAGCCATTCCACAATCAGTGAAGAACTGTTTCGCACGCAGTTTCAAATGAGCCTTGAATTTGGTCTTTATTTTGTTGGCAAATGTTACATACCTGGCAATAACAGGTAGGCATTTGCAGAATCAAAATGCATCTGTGTTCCTCCCTGCAACACCTGCTCTAGATTCTTACTTGCTGGGGTTTGGCTTGCTGTATTTCTCATTATGATATTGTATTTTCAGGGACACATGATGTAATGAGGGACATCTGCTTGTCAAAATCCATAATTTAATAAAAAGAGGGTAATTTTACCTAGGCTTTAGGCTACAGAGCTGACTTCTTGCACACTAGCACACTTTACATAACACATTGCCGAAGAACTGGACATGTGTCTGGCCTTCTCAAGGCACGTGCTGGACTGGATGTGCTATGGTGTACTGGCACATACAGGAAAGAGAGGAACTGAGATTTTGTTTGCAAGGTATCTGTCTGCTACTGGTGACCATTCATTTGCTGTTAGTCCCAGATTCACCCACACATGTAAACTTAAACTTCATCTCGTTAGATTACAGCGTTTATGAACTGTACCATGATACAGTGGGCATAGATGGCAGCAAAAAGTCATTAAGTCACTGGAATGAGTTCAGCAGAGGCCCACCAGGACGGCTGGGGCTGGAGCATTTGATGTAGGAAATGTTGCTGAGAGAATTATTTTTTCTGTCTCAGAAAGGGAAGGCCAAGAGAGGATCTTATTGCTGCCTCCAGTTACCTAATGTCTGGTTATAAGGAAGTTGAGACCATACTCTGTTTGGAAGTGCACAGTGAAAGGACAGGAGGCAATGGGCAAAACAGAAATTCCAAATAGATATTATGGTGGGTTTTTTTTTTTTTTTTTTAATAATGAGGGTCATCAAACACTGAAGCAAACTGCACTGAGACTGAGCAATTTCCATCCTTGGAGAGTCTAAGAACTGGAAAAGCTGGTCTAGCTTTGAGGCTGGCCTTGATCTGGGCTGGGAGTTGGATCAGAGGTCCCTCCCCACTTGAATTATTCTGTGATTCTATGAAAATCAATGTATGGATTTTAAGTAAGATGGAAAGCTGATTTTGCCTAAAATTATTTTACTGTTTTCATTGCTGTGCTTACAATAGAATAGACAAAGTGGAGGTCACTGATTATACTTGCCATGTAAATTTTCAGTACTGTGGGCTGGTATCCAAACTGAAAGGAAAAAATTATTCAGCAATGAGTCTGGACCTTTAGCAACTGCTCTATAATCCATTTGTTGGCTGTTTATTTTTCTGTAGATGTAGATTATTTTGTCTGAGCCAAAGATCTTAGAAATTAATGTGTAAATATGTGTTTTAACCTGTTTGCCAATAAAAGAGACAAAGTAAAATGAAATCAATGCATCAGGGAGAGATTCATTGATGTGAGTGGCCTCATCTTCAAAACAGCCAGAAAACATCAGAAATAGCCCTAATGTGCTTTAATAGAGCAGAAAGAGTTTAAACTGTGGGCTGTTTCTCTCTATTAGACCTGATTTTTCTGTGACTTTTTTTTTCAGATATTTTACTCCAGAAGTTTTCTTGTGAACAGAAAATATATGAGATGACCCTGGAAAGTGACCCACAGAATGGTACAGCCTACTTTCCTGTGTTCTTTTACTAGTTTTCACCTATTTCCCTTTTCTGCTTCTGTGTGCAGAATCCTAACAGCAGGAAAATGTTGTTTTCCCAGGAAAACTCTTGATGTTGATGAAGAAAGAAATCATCAGCCTCACCATCTGAATTCCTATTAGCAGTATCTCTGCATCTTGTATGTTTTTTCAAGTACTCTGGAGAATTAAGCCTGTCAGATGCAGCTGTGCGTAGAAGCAGTTTAGCGAGTCGATTGTGGACAGATATTAACAGCTGCCGAGTTCAGAAGTGCAAACAGATTTGGAATGGTGTAGTACACACCAGGTTCCTTCTGAAGTCAGTGGGTCAAGGTCTCTTCTGTTTTGCGTTGATATCTGTTGTCCAACTGTTTGGAACGGAGGTGATCTGTTTGCATTAATCCTTACTAGATTTTTGAGAGAACAGCAGACCATCACCTCCCTGTGCATGCAATTAGTGAATACCACACATGAAGAAACTGAGCAATTAGTCAGTGTGGGATTGTTTTTCTCAGTGTAAATATTCTGGAACTTATACTATAAATGTCTTTATGGATATATGAGGATTCACAACATGAAGGAAGACACAAGAGGAAATTCATGTCCCTATTCAGACGCACACACTGAGCCACAGAGGCAGGGAATTTGAAGTTGAAGCATAGGCACAACTGTGGAAGTGCATCCCATGAACATGTCTGTAATTGTTCTGTGCTCATGGATCAGCTGGGGATGTGACAGTAGCATCCGAGAAGGATCTGGGTGTTCTGAGATGGGAACACTGGAAGAAACTAGTCCTGCCTGCCACTGTCATATGCATTTCAGCAGGATGGAAGATTCATCTCCTTTTCCTTTGTCTCTTGATGGCTCACACAACAATAACAAAGGCTCCTGAGGTCTCTGTGTAATTATCTTCCTCTCATCCTGGGGAGGGGTTCATCCGTGCAGAGATATGGGCACTGATAATCTTCCTTCTGCTTCCAAGGCAGAAGAATACCTCAAGTAATTTGGATGAAGGTTATGTCAGAGGTGCTCAGGAAAGAATGGCTTTTGCTTGGACACTGTCAAAACACAGACCTTTGGTGACTTTGATCATTTTTTCTGCAGTATAAACTGGGTCTATAGCCATCAGAAAAATCCCTGGAAATACTTCCAGGACTGGATGGAAAAGCTCAAGATTACAGAACCTCTCACATCTGTTCTCTGTCACCAGCTTAAATTTGACCAATGACAGTAATGAATGAAAGCCCACGTGCTGTTTGGCTTGTGCAAAAACTCTGTAGTCATTTGTGTACATCACAAATGGCGTTAATTGGCAGCTGTGTCAACAGCCTCTTTGAAGGAACTGGGAGTTCATCAGGCATATGGGCAGAGTCGGTCTTTCCCTGCTAAAAAAATACCCCTTTCATATGAGGCACTTAAGACAGAGTAGCATGGGGAAACAGCATGGGGAAACTTGCCAGGATGCTGCCTGGTTCCTGGCCGTGACAGTAGTTGCATTGCGGAGGGCTGCTCTCGTTCGGCGGCAGTCACGCTGCTCCCCTGCCTCCAAAGCACCCACGGTGACGAGGGCTGTGCTCCCTCAGCAGACACGTGCAGACACTCGCAGAGCTGAGCTCTGCTTTCACCTATCTCCAGGCAAAAGCAGAACTACCTGCCTGAAACCAAAAGAGAAAACCTTTAATCTGTTACTGTAAGGCATTTTCTCTTTCCCTGTCCTCATTTCTGCTAGTTTTAAATTGTTGGACACTTACTTTGTGAAAGCAACCGAGGTCCTTGAAAAAGCTCTCATGTCACACACTTGCTAATTTCACTGAAGAGTTCTGTATTTAAAGTTTATTTCTGTGAGGCATCCACCCATGGGCTCTTCATTAAGTGTTTGCAGGTAAAAACACTGGAGAGGAATTGCTTTATCTCTTTGTTTCCCCCTTCTAGATCCTTTACTTCACAATTGCATTTTTTCAGTCATTCAATATAAAAGTACCTACATCCCTTCTGTGCTGTGTAGAGGGCCTGTTGCAGAACTGGAGCTCACCAAAGAGTGTGTTTATTGAAAGTTTTGGTGCACTGAAGCTGATTATGTCAGCCCTATTTCCCGTTCCCCCTCACTGATGACTATACAGACTTATTCTAGAAAATAGCTCAGTACTCCCAGGTGATACTCCAAAAGATTTAAGTCCGATGTAGATTTTTTTTCCAAAAAGATCGTTGATTCCACCTATATTTGTGAATCGCCACATTCCTAAGTTGTTTGTGGAATACCATAATCATAGATTTTGCTAAGGGTAAAGGAATAGCTATACTGAAGACACAACACACAACTGATAGTATTACAGCAGGATGGTTCTGCATAAATTTAGGAGTTTTTCCAACTCATTCCACTGCATTTCTATGAGTTCTCAAGAAACTTGCTTTCATTTCTATGTCTACATGCTGGCCCATATATTTCTATATACTGAGCACGACACCATATGGTCTGGCATGTCCCTGTGGTCAGCTGGGGTCAGCTGTCCTGGCTGTGTCTGCTTCTAACTCCTTGTGCCCCACCAGCCTCCTCGCTGGTGGGGTGGGGTGACGCAGAAGACACCCTGACTCTTTGTAAGCGCTGCTCAATGGTAACTAAAACATTCCTGTCTTACCAACACTGTTTTCCTAACAAATCCAAAACATGGCCCCATACCAGCTACTATGAAGAAAGCCCCAGCCGAAACCAGCACAACCTCTTTGCTGCACCCCCTCTGACACTCCACTAAGTGGAAATGGACTCCTGTGAGCCATATGAGATTGCTGCCTGTGGGAGAGCTGTGGTACTGGAAATCCAGGACACAGACAGCAGAAGCATGCTTAAAACCAGCACAATTACCTGCAGATACAGGGAAGGAGATGAAGGTCAGAGACAGAGGACTTAGATTTTTATTTTGCATAGATACATTATATGGCATAGTAATGAAATCTCTTTTGTTTTATGCTTTGTATCTCCAAAAAATAATACCTATTGTTGTGTTACCATCGTATGTAAGATTTAGTCTGAAAATATCAAATCAGTGCCTTATGTGCTTTAAAAACCTCCTACCTTCCTTTCCACAGTGTTACAGTAGATGGTGGATCTAGTAACATCTGACCTAATGATCCATATCAGATCCAGTCCTGGTCCTGTGGTTAGACTAGATGATCTCCACAGGTTCCTTTCAACATGATTCTCCAATCCATGTACAGTAAGAAAGCTGCCATTGTGAGAAATAAAAATCCATAAATTATTTGTCCCACCTATGAAGCATCTTGTAGATTAGTTGAAGTGTGTCTCTGCTGCCTCATTAAAAAATGACTTCATTGCAAACTCATACAAGCAGGAGAGAAAGCTCTCAAACCACCGTTTTAGTCTGGGATCACTTTAGCAGTCTGATTTGCTCTACATTATACCTACAATTATATTTCAATAAAAGGATAGTTTGATTCATCTGTCACAAGAATAATTCCTTTAATCTTCTCCATTAAACACAAATGAAAAAACAAAATTCTGACACTGTGTAGTCCTCTGTCTCCTGGAATTTTCTTCAGTGAGTGGAGAATTCCACTGTAAAAATCAGACAAATTTAGTGTTACCATCTTCTTTAAGCTTCTATGTTATTTTTATTTATATTTCCTTTAAGCAAACACTATTCTTGAGACTGGCAGCTCTAGGAGCACCAATTGGACAGGATACCACTGGCCACCGTATCTCGGCAACTGATCCAAAATTCGAGTTCGTGGAGGAAAACAAGTAACTCTTTAATAAAAACTTACTGTTATCTGCTAGGAACAAAATATCTTCGTTTCCTGGAATCTTGTACATGGGAAGAAGCTAGGTCTAAAGAAGTCCAAATGTTACACACAATGTGGCCACAGAAATTAGTTCATAGTTTTTTCTTTCTTTTCCCAACTCAAAATAAAATTTCAGCCAAGAGCTTTGAAAGTGATATGTGTGTCTTAATTTCCCAAAGTTCAGTTTCTTGTATCTTGAAGAAACTTGGTTTTAGAAACAGAATGGCCTGTTTTCTAACAATGAAAATACTTATGCCTAAATAGTGATGACCCAAATTAGGACATTTAGAGACACTAATCATTTCAGAAAATCCTGAGAATATTGTTTTCTAATAACATTTTTTCCCATGACCCAGTAAGGAAATTGTGCAGTTACTACCTCTTTATCTATTTTATTTTTAGTAAAGTCAATGCTCAGAGGAGATAATGTATTGGATTAATGGTATGTGAACTATACATTGGCATTTTATTATTTTATTTCATACTGGAACTATAATGCCTTCCTGTGATTATTAATGCAAGAATGCTCTTTAAAAAGTACCCCAAATGAAAAAACAGGGCTTAAACTTCCTTTCATGTCCCATGCCAAGGCTTGTGGAATCACAAAATATGGGGATACCATTATTTTGATTGCTTTAGAAACGTAGTGGCTTGCATTTCTTTAATTTTCGGCATAACTTAAACCTCTAAAGTATGTGATGTTTGTGGTCTTTTACATTGTGTCATTAGTCACAGTCTGCGGACACTTGTGGTTAGTTTCATGGAAGTTCATTTGTTAGCCAGTATGAAGCACAGTACAATTAGGTTATGTCAACTAAATAAAGGCAAAATTTATTCAAGTATTTTTTAATAAAAAACTGTCAGACTATTCCCTCTCCAGAGTTCATTCATGCAAAGAAAACAGCTAATATTTTAGACCCATACCTAATATGGAAAAAAATAATAATTTCTAAATCTGGAGTAAGACAAATGTGGATACAATCCTTTGGGGCTTTGTTCCTGTTTCCTGCATAAAGGCTGTAATTTCTGTAGTATTCCTCCACCTCTTATTGCTTGTGTCTAGACATAAATTGACCATAAAACAATATTAATATTGTATATTGCCTTGGTTAAGAGTTTTTGTTTGGCATCAGGAAAGAACTTTGAACATTTTAATGGTACTTTCTGTAGCACAGTAGTCGTGAATGAGTTTATTTTAATGTAGGAATAAATTGGTTACTGAAGGTATTTTTATTATGCATCTCCTTGTAATTTCTGCCAAATAAACAAAATATTCCTCAGATAATTGGCCTATTAGTCTGTCACTTTCTAACTATTTTTTCTATGCTGAATTAAAGGTCCCATAAATCCTAAATTCTTTATTAGCTTGCTGACTTTGCAGAGTTTGATGGCAAGTAAACTGGCATAGCATTAAAGCTCCTTATTGAAGGAAGACAATATGTCTTTTTGTATCGACTTCTGCATGATTCAATTTTCACTAAGTATCACCATGACCTTTATAACAGCACTGTGAACTTTAAAAGCCAGTTTGCATGTGGTGGTTAACTTGCCCTTGTATAAACTGGTTCTACAAATGATGACCTAGCCTGTCCAGATTTGATAAATGTGCAGCTGATAGTCCAATAATGAATTTAAAAGGTCTTCAAAAATGCTGAAAGCAATAATTAAACATTTTCAGAAGGAGTATATTAATGGGATTAATTAGAAGTAAATAATTTTTCAATTTGCTTTGCAAATTATTTCAGATTTTTAAAATTATGTTTCTCCTCTCTACATTAAAAAAAAACAACAAACACGCACCTCTTTGAGCCTTGAAGTATAACTCTGAAGTTTTAAAATCTGTTAACTAAATCAAACATAATATATCTCTTCCTATCATCATAAATATTGCTTTTGACACTAACATTGAACTCCTCTCTGTGGTATCTGAGTGCTCATCTTCTGCTTTTTCCTCATGCAGATGGTATAGATACATCAGAATGCTGCAATGCCAAGGGGACTTGCTTTGCTACTGCAGACACTAAGTGTTCAGGGCTGATATTAGCACAAAAAGGTAAATCAATATTGATTAGACCTGAATTTGTGATCTAGGTATTTAAAGATAGGAGGTGCAAATCTCTTTCCTGTAATGTTTATATGTCCCCAGGAACTATTGCGTAGTATAGACAAAAAATGGTATCACCATCAATGTACCAAATAGATGATAGGTCACAATCATGTGCAGATCATTTTCACTTCAATTTCACTCTTAAAAAGACATTTTCAGCTATTTTGCCTTTTTTTTTCCCCTCTTCTCTCCCTCTCTCTCTTTTTTTTTTTTTTTTTTTTTTTTTTTTTTTTTTTTTTTTTTTTTTTTTTTTTTTTTCAGGATGTTTTCTTTTGGTTTTAGGTTTAGTTTTTGTTTTGCTTAAATTATTACTAAGACAAATGACTCAACTATGTTGGAACAGAAAACCTACAGATGGGATCCAAACTTCATGAGAAAATGCTTCCCTCTCACATGCATTGTAAATCCAAACATACATGCAAAATACATGGAGATATTATTTCTGGATATGTTAGGAAAGAGAGTGAAAGACAGTTCCATAAGCAAAATAGATTTCCATCTGTACTGCAAATTCTCTTTGCTGTAAGTCTCACATAGTTTGTCAAGGTTTACTTCATAAACAGTTGCAGTGCCTGAGGTTTAGTGGTGATGTACAAAGTTTTATTTGCTACTGTGCTCATGACATGTACAGAGCATTTCTTAAATTTTCATTGAATTTGTAACAAATCTCTCTTCCTCAGAAGTAAACTTTTGGAATGTAATTTTCTTTTCATTCTGCTTCCCTCTTATTCCCCATGAATATACAGGATTAAAACCAGCCCTTTTTGTGAAAATAATAAGGGTCTCTACAGCAGGACTGTGTGATTTATGCCAGGCAATTAAAATCAATTCCTAACCTACATGAAGCACTAAAAACTGAATTGCTCAACACACTGGGCTGTTGAGGACTGTGTGGTAGATTTTATTATACCATAAGTGCTTTACTATACTGTAAAAAGGAGAAGGTAATTGCTCTATACAACTAATATATTCAATTAGGTAAGGATAATGTTTAATAGAGCTTTTTGCTGGTTTCAGCTGCAACTTGTGAGTTCAAAACAGAAGCTGCAGTTGGGGAATTTCAGGATGCAAAGTGCACTAAGTATGACATATACTTCAACAACATGGCACCAAAGCTGTCTTGGAAGGATGTGGTTAGTGTGTGCTTCTGCACTGGCTGAGTGGGATGGCAGTCCTGTATCTATATTGATTCAGTCTGATAACTGGGATTACTGAAGGCTGTTGCTATGTGTTGAAGGAGCGCATATTTTTCCCAGCATGTGGCTCCTTAGACACAATCCCATCAGGCTGTTTGCACCCTAAGAGCAGATCCAAGAAAGTTTCTAATTTTTAAGATAAGACATGAGAACAGCCAAATATAATCAGAAATTGTTACAGCAGCTGCATCATGCAGACCTTAAGTATTATTTTGTTATACCCCTGTACAGCTTAGTGAAAGCAGATTTCCCTGCTTAGCTACTATTTGCACAGAATCATACAGTGCTATAGGATACCTGGATGTACCCTGGGTGTCTCCATGCACATTAAGAAGACAGATTCCCAAAGGTAAGCCTCTGCTGAATCTTTGCCTAGAAGTACTGCTGAGAACCAGGCACTGCAGTGCTCAGAAGATCTGTTTTTGAGAATTATTTATTCAGTGCTGGCTAAAAATTACACAGAACAGCCCCAAGGAGAGATGAATATCCTTTTCTTGTCTCTTTCTATTTCTGTTTTATCTCCTTTCTAGCCACCAGTCTTGACAGGCCAGTCAGACTCTCCAGCTTCTTCCTTAATCCAGCATCTCTAAGGTGCAAGAACATCTTTCATGTTAAATCTCACCACTGCAAAGAGCTAGCACTTTTTTTGGGAGCTGCCAATCAGCGGTATTGCCTGGTAGCTTACACCCATTCAGTTTGGTACTTTAGGATTTCTTCCTCCTCTCACCTTTCTCATTTCTGGCTTTCACCTTAATGCCTGAGGATTTAACCCTAGCGGATTTGATAATAATGAAGAAAATAAATTAAGAACATATACATATACTCACAGCAAAGTAGTGCGTGCAATAAACCCATTTGTCTCTTTAGGGCTACTTTTTCAACACGCACTGATAGGATGCTTATATAGTAACGTGGGCAATTTATAGCATTTCCTCTGGAAAGAGCCAGATAAAATAAAACATGAGGCCAGCTTCCGTTCCTTTATTTATTTTTTTGTTGTTGTTGTAGTAGTTTTTGTTGTTGTTTTTGGTTTTGTTCTAAAAATTTACCTGTTATTTGGGTTTTATTGTTCACTTGAGGATATAAAAAATGCAAAAAGGAAGAATAACAGTCTCCAAGTCACTTTGTGTGCATAAGTTTTTTACATATTAGCAAATTATGACAGCTGAGTCCCCAGTGTGTCTGATTTACTTTTAAAATCTGCTTTTGAGTGATGGTTCAGCTCAAAGGAGTTGATCCTTAATTTTCAATATTCCTCAAATTAAGATCTTTTGCTGACCATGGAAATTCATGTGTGTCAGTGCAGCAAGGTGTTAGTCCATTTTATCACCCAGCCTACTGACAATCCAAAGGTGTCCAGGTGATGCTGATGGGGAGCAGTGCCTCTGTTCTAAAATTGGACTCAAGTAGCAGAAGGTCTCTTGCAGCCTTCTTACCCTGGAAATGCCAGACTATGAGTTGGATGTCCCTCAAACTGCCTGACAGCGAAGGCATTTCATTCCTGACCTCGCAGACTGTGCAGTCAAAGCATTCAGTGGAGGGGGGGAATCAAGCACTGAGCACGAGCTGCTCCCTGCCTTCCACAAGGTTCTCCTTATCAAGCCAGTTCATTTCCAAGATATTTTTATTCACTGCCATCCTCCTCCTCCACCAAAAGACTGGGTCTCAGGCCAAAAATTCAGTGAATCCTCTACAGTCTGCTCCAATAGGCACAACAATAACCTAGTTAATAATGTTCCCAATGACAGCAGTGCTGCCTGCCCATGATGGTCACCGCAGATATCTGATCCCTTGGAGAAGTCAGGGAGGCTTAAAGGAGAAGGGTGGGGTTTGCATCTTGAGAAGATTTCTTGTGTACCACTCTGTGAGTGGCTTGTCAGGTTTCAGGCTTGTCTCTGAACTAGGATGACTGGTGTCACCCATGTGATATTTGAGGCAATATCTGGGAATTAGTTATGTTTTATTGGCAACTGTGGCCCTGCTTCCTGCTGTCACATCTGTGCTGGTTTCTGCTCTGTTATTGTCAATGCCAGAAAGCACCCTTGCAGGCGAGTCCATAGCTGCTGTATCACAGCTTCTGGTAAAGGATGCAGTGAGTGCTCAGGCTCCCCATCACTTCTGTCTGGTCCCCTCCAGCCACTCCACCAAGTCTTACAGGAGCACAGACATTGTGGTTAAGGATGGTAACACCAGCAGCAGCACAATGAAGCCCTCTCCAGCAGGTCAGGGAACTCAAGTGCACATTTCTCCTGAACATTTTGTTAAATCTGTGTCTAATTGGTTAAAAATTAACATTTTGACTTGAATGAAATGTCGTGATCTCACCAATCCTTTTCCTTATCCAGTGCAGGCTTTTGAACACCAGAGGAAGCACACTGTGATTGTCTGTCTCCTAGCTCCTTCCTGCAAAGGCTTTGAAAGGTGCAGCAGGGCTGAGGCTCAGGCTGAGAACAGAGATCCACACCCCCACAGGCTGCTTGCTCCAGGCTGGAGCGGGACAGCAGGACAGTCATGTAGAGACCACTTGCTTATAACAACAGGCTGAAACAGGATTCAAAATCATGGTGGGACACCTCTTCCAGGCATCTCTGGCCAGGGGAACTAAAGCAGTCTCACAAATCATTACTAAAAAGCTTTGCAGTCCCCAGACCTGCTTCTGTCCTGCTTCTCTGAGGTTTTTGGGGAGCAGGGACAGGCACATAGAGGAAGCGGGGAGAGTAGAGGGTAGTACTTTCAGCCTCCATTGCTTCCTGCTTTTAGCCAAAAGCAGCATTTTATTGGATGCAGGAACGAGTGCTAGCAGGAAGGTAGGAGCAGGGTCTGTCTAAGAGTGGGACTTTGAAAGTGAGCTTCTGGAGCAAGGAAGTATTCTTGGCTCTGTACCTGAACTACCTCTTCTGGAGGAAGGGAGGGAGGGAGGAAGGGACCATGAAATAATCTGAATCTGAATGCAGTCATAATATAGTTGGCCTGCTCACTGCTGGCAGCAGTAAGCTCTCATTTCATAAGGTGAATTCAAAAATCTCTGGAGAGGTCATCACTTTCTCAGACTATTGTTATATATGTGTATACATACAGGAGAAATATTTATTTCAATAGAATACTTATATTCTTAGGGTTTTACAAGAAGGTTGCAAATTCTTTTTGAAAGGAGAAAAGCTATTCTTTCACACTGTTAAAAAATATGTTACATTCCTCATTCTCCAAGACTTCGCTAGCACACAAAACATTATTCTTCTCTCAGTGTCCAGGTTGTCTATGTGAGTAGATGACAGTAAACCTCTGGCTACCTCCATTTGGCAATTATTTGTCTTTGCTGCTTGCTCCGTTTTCACGGGAAAGGGTTCAGGAAAGTGAATTAGCCCCGGATTTTCTTTGTGTATGCCTGAAGAGGGAATCCAGAGTCCTGGGTCTCCATGGATAAGGGTGGAAGAGCTAGGGATCAGTGTCTTGCAGAATAGGGCCACGTAGTTTCAGGGAATGGTAAGCAGAGGGAGTAGTGGTATGAATGAAAATACGCTTGCATGTACATTTAGAAAAGAGCTACTATTTGAACTTGCTTGTGTCAGAACCACTGTGCTTACAAACAAGGAATTCTTTTCTTATTTAGCACAGAAATGGTCTTTGTACTCTTTTATGTCAGTTGACTCCATGCCCTGTGTTTAAGATGCCCCAAGGCTAGAATAGTTGTTTTCCTAGAGTCATACAGGACTACATGTTTCAGCACCAATTCAACTTAGCCCAAAAAGCTAAAGTAATGCTCGTCTGGAAGCTAATACACCCAACTGTATTTTCCCTCTGTAGTCAGAGTTTGGTCTGTGGAGTACCAACTCTTTAAACTTACTTACATTTAAAGTCCACTTGAAAAGAAAGAAATATATTCTTATGTATCTGTGAAAGTCATCTGACAAGAAGCCCAAGCATTTGGTTCTCTGATGTGAAAACTGCAATATTTTGCACAGCTGGAAGGTAAGGGTAAGTATCTTCCCTTTTGGACCATTTCACAGGTCTATAGAAGCATTAGTTTTTCTACACAGAGGGAAAAATTGATGTTCTCATAAAATGAGTCTTGCAAGAACTTTTTTTTGATTTCTGCAGGGAAAGGGTTGTGCTTTTTTCTATTCAGATACATTCTGTATCTGAATGCATTTCTATTCTGTACATTCAGATACAAACTGAAATATGCTAAGTGTAAGGGAAGAGGGTTAAAAACAAATTTGAAGTACAAAAAAATTAATAGATTGGGTGAGTGTGGAAAAATTCTGACAGACTATGTAATTAAAAAGGTTTATTTACCTTCTTCTCTGTGACCAGAAGTATAGAAAGCCCAAAGGGAGGAGAAGTGGAATGAAAAACAATATTCTGTTAATAACCCAGCTGGTACAAAGGAAGTGTCTGTGAGAGAGAGCAGAGGGGAAGTGGGAGAACACTGCCTCCTGTCTCCACGTTTCCAATAAAAACGTAGCAGAATATTATGCCTATATTCCTTCTAAGTCCACATTCTGGGGAGATGCTGTCAGCACCTTTCATGACCCAATGCACTTTGAGTCTCAGCCCCACTAGGTCACTAGTCACAGTATGCGTTTGGTGGACATTTTGTCTCCTGGGGAAGGCACAGAACTTGAGTCTTTCATTCCTGTCCTTTCATGTCTTTGAGCCATAACCTGTTCCCTGAAGTCGTTGTTATGGGATTTCATTTGAGGGACCACAAACTGCATTGCCAAACTGCACGTGTTTTGCCACTGCGCAATGCTTACAGTTTTCTGCAGCCAGTGGAAAGTGCATTGCTAACAAGGACTGTGAATGGGGCAAATAATTTTGCTTTTGCAGCCTAGAAGATTTGAAAATGCTGAGGCACCTTCCTATTGTCAGAAGTACATTTGTGATTGATTTCTGTTCAGGATTAACTAGGCATTCTGAGATAAATTCCTTCAAGGTAAATCAGATCTAAATCTAAATTCTGATACTGTGTGATTGCCTTCGGTTTACAACTGGACAACAGCTTTATCCAGAAGATGTGAGGCAGAGGTGGAACTAAACCACCTAGTAATAGGAATCTATTACATCAGGCCAAGGTCTTCAGCATTCTCCTTATCCAATTTTTCATTGTGAATGCGTGTGGTTGAGCACTACCCATCTATATGGACCTAATGGTGGTCAGGATGTGGGATGGCTATTGGAGATCCAAGGAAAAGCAGCAAATTGAAAGGCAGCTAGCATGATTTCCGAGTCTATGCTGATTTTAACAAACATGGCTGTTGCCTGGAGCTGCCCGGTGTTTTCAAAGGGGAAAATGCAGACATGGACAACCTCTTCCTTTGATATCCATCTTACAATTTTTTTTAAGGGGGCACCTAAGTTTGATGGCATTTTCAGCATTCATTTACATAGATTGAAATGACTCTGAGCCACTCTACTGTAAAATCTCCACAGTTTGGAAAGGCATGGGGCAGCCCTGTTGAAAGTCAGAAAAAAACCAGAGAACAAAGAACAGCTACAATAAATAATAATGTTCTGAAAAAAAAATACCAGAAAGACTGAGAGCCTGCCACCATAAACATTATTTTACAGGAAATGACAGTTCCTTGAAAATATTGAGCATAATTCTCTAAGGGAGAGAGAAAAACAACAATCTTTTTCAATTTTAGAATTGCCAGTGATGTCAAGGCTAAACCATTTCTGTCTTGTGATCTTGACTAGATGGTGTCTGAATACAAGTACATCAAGAATATAAATGTGACTCTTCCTGTAACATTGGATTCAGCAGCTCTAGTCTGAGCATGGCCTTTACAGTGTGACTGTTGATTATGTGCCATGGTTTAACCCCAGCTGACAATGAAGTACCATCCTGGTGCCGACTTATTTTCTCTGGGTGGGATGCATGAGAGAATTGGAAGGGTAAACGTGAGAAAACCCATGGGCTGGGATATAGACAGTTTAAAGGTAAAGCAAAAGCTGTGCACACAAGCAAAGGAAAACAAGGAATTTATTCACCACATCCTATGGGCAGGAGGTGTTCAGCCATCTCCAGGACGGCAGGGCTCCATCATACTTAACGGTGACTTGGGAAGACGAACACCTCTTCCTTCTTCTTCCCCCAGCTCTATATACTGAACATGATGCCATATGATATGGAATGTCCCTTGGGTCAGTTGGGGTCAGTTGTCCCATCTGCATCCTCTCCCAACTTCTTGTGCACCCGCAGTCTCCTTGCTGGTGGGGTGAGGTGAGAGGTGGTAAACACTTTGACTCTATGTAAGCACTGCTCATCAATAATAAAACCATCCCAGAATTACCAACAGTATTCCTCAAAAATCCAAAACATGGCCTCATACCAACTACAATGAATAAAATTAACTCTAAAGCCAGCCCACCAAATTAGCAGCTTTTTTGTCTTATTCCAGCAGCTCATCCAGGAGAGGCACAGCTGCACCGAACTGTTTGCCTAGGATTTGAACTTTGTTACAAAAACACCACTCCTTCAAACATTCTACCCCTATGTCTTAATGGTTGGCACCTGAATTTTGGGTTGGGGATCTGTGACTGGGTGCATGAGACAAGTAGGAAGGGGAGAAGAGGGCACACAGGTGTAAACCCTGTCCTCTCCCTTTGAACAGGCCATGTGACTGCAGAGGTGATGGATGGCATGTATCCCTCCTAGCTATGAGATGCCTGCAGGCTGATTTCACACAGACACTCAAAAGGACTGTATCTATTTCTGCCCCTCTTTGTTCATTAGACAACAATTTGCATCTAAAAATCTGTGCTGAGCCTTGAGGACACTGCTTGTGCCTTTCTTATGCTTAGGTAACAGTCAATGTTGGCACCTAAAAGCTCTGCATTATTTTAGAAACTTGTGTTTTACTAAGTACTCCAGCCTGTATGCAGGGAAAGCACAAAACAATCATGGTTCATGGGGGCTTCACTTCCTATTTTTAGACTACTTCACATGTACATTTTTAAGTAAGAGAACTGTTGCTTTCCCCACAAAAGTGCTTTAATAACTGTACAAACCATTTGATTACTGTCTTTGCAAAAGCTCCTCTTGCAAGGAGGAAGCTTCAAAACAAAGCAGACAGGAGAGAATAAGGGAAAACATTTCTCTAAAGAGAAACTGAAGGTCATTCCTCTTATCTAGTCTGTTTTCATCTGCAAAGAGACATGCATCATATGTTTAATAAAATATTTGATCCCAGCCAAAGAGTTCTTATCCTCCTCTATTGCTTTTAATTACGTGCTCTGTTCACAAATAAGCAGAAGTTACTTTACTATGAGTTTGGAAAATAGCAAGAGAACAGCCTGGAAGACAACCACTGCAAAGTTACTTGTGGGTATTTTACAAATAGAAGACATGGAAGAAAGGGAAAGATTTTTCCCTTTGCTGGTGTACTTGTAAACACAAGGGAGAGGAGCAATCAAGGGAAGGGCAAGAAGGAGATCTCCCTTGTCCCTAGAATGATAAAGCTCAGCTCTGCCTCCAATGCCCATGATATTTGGAGCACCTCGTTCTCAGCCTGTGCTCAGTGTTTGAGCTGGGTATTTCACTGCAGTTCAAGGCACCAGTCCCAGGTCCAGGCCAAAGCCCACACCCAGCCTGTATGTCTTAGCCACCACACCTGGTTACTTGTGCTTTGATGTCCAAGGGGGGTAGTGACAGTGTTTAATCTTAGTTACTCTTCTGTGTCCCTTAACTACAAAAGCCAACATGTTTTTATCATGTTGAACAAGGTGATAAAATATAAAGTTTAGCATTATGCTCAACTATGTTCCTTTATATCAAAATAAAAATATATAACATAATAACAGTAGCAAAATTAAACTTTTTAAAGGCATATTAAAAATATGTCTTTTCTCTCTCTGACTTTCTCTTTTGTCTTTCTAGTCCTTGTTTTACAATAAAAAGACTTTTTTTTTTTTTAAATTGCTTTTGCCACTCTCCTGGAGGAAACTTGCACAAAAAGGACAGAATATTGCAACTGATATTTCGGTATGACTGTGCTCTTCATAACTGTTCAGGATTTTCCTGAACATGCAGAAGAAATGAATGCAAGTTATGTGATGAGGGATGTTAGTGGGATGGTGACTATTTGGAATTTTCGAAAAGCCCATGCAGAATCTTGCAAAAAAATACAGTCAACTTCGTGGTTGCCCACGTGAAATACACACTTGGATAATGTTATACCAATTAATTTTTCACTGTAAGACTGTTTGCTCAAAATTCAAGAATTCCCTTAATATCTAAACGAAACTGTGTATGTAGCTGTGGGCTGATCAAAACCCGTTGCCTTCTACTGTTGCATTTTTATCATAGAATCATGGAACTGCCTGGATTGGAAGGGACCTTAAAGATGGTCTAGTTCCAACCCCACTACATGGGCAGGGATACCACTCACTCAATCAGGTTTTTCAAGGCTCTACCCAACCTGGCCTTGAACACTTGCAGGGATGAGACATCCACAGCTTCTCCGGGCAACCTGTTCCACTGCCTATCACCCTCTGAGTAAAGAATTTTTTCCTAACATCTAATCCAAACCTGCCCTCCTTTAGTTTAAAACCATTGTCCCATGTCCTGTCACTATTTGCCTATAGAAAAAGTCCCTCTGCCTCCTTTTTGATAAGCCCCCCTAAGGGAGCTCACAATGTGATCTTCCCAGAGCCTTCTCTTCTCCAGGCTGAACAGCCCCAGCTCTTCTAGCCTATCTGCACAGGAGAGGTGCTCCATCCCTCTGATCCTCTTCACATCCCTCCCCTGGACCCACTCTAACAAATCCATGTCTTTCATGTGCTGAGGACCCCAGAGCTGGACACAGCAGTCCAGGTGGGGTCTCACCAGAGGGGAGTACAGGGCAGAATCATCTCCCTTGACCCTCTGCCCATGCTGCTTTTGAAGCAGCCCAGGAGTGCGCTCTGGGCTGTGAGTGCACATCGCTGGGTCATGTTCAACTTTCCATCCACAAGAATCCCCAAGTCCTTCTCATGAGGGCTACTTTCAGTTAGTTCCTCCCTCAGTCTGCGCTCATGTCTGGGATTTCCCAAACCCAGATTCAGGACCTTGCACTTGGACTTGTTCAGCTTCAAGAGATTCTTGTGGGCCCACTTCTCAAGGTTGTCCAGGTCCCCCTAGATGTCATCCTGACCTTCTGTTGTGCCAACTGCACCACTGTGCTTGGTGCCAGCTGCAAACTTGCTGGGGGTGCACTCGATCCCACTCTATGTGTCATGGATGAACATATTGAAGAGCATCTGTCCCAGGACAGAGCCCTGAGGGACACCACTTGTCACTTACCTCCACCTGGACACAGAGCCCTTAACCACAACTCCCTGGCTGCATCCATCCAGCCAAGCCCTTACCCTGCTAATTTCTCTTTCCAGCTGAGCTGAGTTGACCAAGGAGAGGTAGGGATGCGAAGGGCTTTTTTACTCAGCTTAATGCCAGGTATCTCAGGCTGTAGACTCATGACCTCATGGCAAAGAATGCTACTGTGCATAGGAGCTGGGTAGTCCTGGCATCCTGCTGCCCTTCTGTCCCTACTGCCCATAAGGGCTTCTAATGGGCAGGTAAATCAGGAATGGACTCACTACCAACCCTCTAGTCTTGCTAAGGATTTAGTGGAGGGAGAGATGCGTATCTTCAGAGAAAAATCAAGCACTCTCAAAATGGGAGCTCTGGATTGCCCTCTGGAGGTGCCTGTAGCTGTCTCTTAACTTTATTGGAAGACTTGGCTCCCAAGCTGAGCGGTGAAAATATCCACGTATGTAAAACATATCACACACCTAATCTTTACATGCCCCCACTCCAGCTATCAAACAAGTCACCATGAGAGCAGAGGTTTGTGCACCAGCAGAATCACTTGAGAAAGTGTAGTGGTGCAGATCATTTGACCTTGCTACTGGTGCTATGTGTGTGTGTGTTTTAGAGCTGGGAGCCACCTACTCGAGCCTTGTAGGAACAGGACAGATGCAACAACTTGTGCTTGCTTGGCCCATTTTGTGCCACTTGCAGGCAGATGCCTCATGGATCTGTCACACACGAATTACCTGAATCCCAGTACACCTCCCTGTAGAACAAAAATAAAAACAACAAGAAACTGGTTCATGAATCCCACAATGTCAGAGGGCTGCACACCAGCATTTGAATCTGATACTGTGGAGCTCCTTGTGCTTCTTTGGAGACTGACTTGACCCCGTTATGAATAATAAACCTACTCAGAAATCGAATCCACTTGCCATATTAAAACATGCATTTCCTTTTTTTCTGGGCAGATTCAACAGTGTGTTCAGTTACTACTGTCTTATTTTCAGATAGATTTTAGTAATTTTAAGTGTAGAAATACAATTAAAAAAGAAAAATACAGAATTAATGGGAAAACACAATAGACCTACCAGGGTAGATACAACTCCTCTATATGTAGCTGAAAGGATCTATTCCCAGAATGAATTCCAACACTTTTTGTTTATACTCTCTATAATGCAAATAGAGAATTTTATGTCTCTGGATAACGATGCAAAAAGTTCAGAAGCAGTGAAAAGAACCTCATTATATACCAAAAAGTAGGTCTGCATCTGTAACTCAGG
>VXBT01002709.1:400780-526941 GCA_013400235.1 Oriolus oriolus
GAGAGGGACGGCTCTCCGGCCGGCCGGCCGCGACCCCCGCCCGCCGCGATGGCCAGCGAGGTGGTGTGCGGGCTCACCTTCCGGCTGCTCCTGCCCGTGTGCCTGACTGCCGGTACGTCCCTCCCTCCCTTCCTCCCTCCGTGGGTCCCCGGGCGGGTGAGCGTCCCGGGGCCGTGGGACCGCCGTCGCTGCCCGCCGGGGCCGGCGGCTTGGAGGATGCTGCGCTCTCCTTCCTCGTGGCATCTTCCCCGCCCCGCTATTTCTCCAAGCAACTTTAAACTTCGTAACTCGCCCCTAATTTCTTATATATTAGTTGTTGTTACTAATTTTTGTCTCTGTTGGCGTCCGCCCGGGGTTGCGGGGCTCGCACGTGTGGCGGGGCTCTGTTCGCCGCCGCCGCACGGGCGTGCGGGGCTCCGCGGGGCTCCGCGGCTCTTCGCTCGGAACAGCTGCTGCTGGTTCCCGAGTTCCGCGTCGTCCCGCATCCTCGGGCAAGGTGTGGGAGAGAGGAGGATTCAGGGCTTGCCCTCCGGGCAGGCTGGTTCAGCCGCCGTGTTAGGGTTTCGGGGGTACTTTGTAAAGTGAAGAGTGAGCGTCTTTCAGAAGGAGGAGTACTCAAATTCACGGAGGTTTTCAGGAGGGAGATTTTCCTTCCTTTGAGAGAGAGAAATTTCAGTTTATTAAGTCGCGTTACTTAGCAGGCGGCCATCCAAGAAACGAATTATTTTTGGATGGAGAACTGCGGTGTCCAGCCATGGGTGAATATGTTAATATTAATCCGTGCCCTCCGCACAATTTGAAGAAACTCTGAATAAGTCTCGATTGCCCGTTACATCGCAGGACGACGGGGTGGCCTCGAAAGCCGCGGTTGCGGGGGACAGCTCGGTCGGGGCTGGTGCCCGCCGTGGCGGTGGGGGGCTGCAGGCTGGAGCTGGGGAAGGGGGGCCGGGAATGGCACGGCGCGGAGAGAAACCCATCGATGGTCAACCCCGCGAGGCGCATCCTCCGCGGGCGGCGGAGCGGCGCCGGCCGTACCTTGCGCGGCAGCCGCGGGGCTCCTGGGCTGGTCCCGGGCCGCCGCCAGTCCCTTCCCGGCCGCGCGGAGCCGGGGCCGAACGCTCGGGGCTGCCGGGGCCGGCTCCCACTCTCCGTGCGGCCTCGCCAGGACCGGGCTGCCCAGCGGTCCTCGAAACACGCATCCTTCCCGGGGTTTTGCCCCTGACTAACGCCGCGGTGGCCCGGCCAGCGCCTATTTCAGCATCTTTCCCTCTACCCTGCGCGGGAGCTGCCCCACACTCTGGTTCCAGGTACCCTCCACAGCCTCCGACTTCTTCTCCGGGAAGGAGGACGCGGATCCCATCCTCAGCCCCGCCGGAGGCATGCGGGACCCAGGGCGCTCCCTGGTGCCTCGCGGTGTGCAGCCCTCCCGCTTTCGCGGCCCGGGAGTGAAAATGCACTGTTCCCCCGTGGCTTTGCCTGAGGCCGTGTGGTGGGTGCTCTTAGCACGGTTGTATGAGGGGTGAGATGGACGCAGCTTTTCAGACCATCACCAGCATCTGCACCCTCTTTCTGCTCCTTCCCGAGCCCGCGGCCTCCCCGCAGGTGCCCAGCCCTGCGCTTGGGGGGCCACCACTGGTGCTGGGAAGGCCGCAGTTCCACGGATCCATGGCAGCAGATGAGGGGCTTCAAGGGGTCCCTGTGCAATCAGTTGTCTGTGCGTTGGTGGCCGGGGTGCCGGAATGCTGTGTGTAGAGGAGCTGGGTGGTAGTGCATGGGGCAGGCGGTGGGATGCCCTCAAAACCAAGGGGTGGGGGTGTCAGGCAAGTCTTTCAATGCCAAGGTTAGGCATAGGGCTAACCCCCTGTTTGGAATCAGTTGGGCCCCCTGTTTTCTTTAAATTTATAAAACATCACTGAAGTATGGATGAGGATGAATTTGCTGGAAAGACACGTGGGGAGAAGAAAAGATTCTAGAAAAGAAATGGTGTTTTTGCAATTTTTTAGTATTATTCTAATAACATAATATCTTGCTGTGTTATTAAAATAAGAGGTGTATTGTTCTGTCAGGCGCTCAATCTGGCTCTTGTCAGCCTTTTTCTGTATCAAAACAAGTTCAGATAAAATGGTTTTGCTGTCCATATTCCCGATATTTAGTAATGCAGAAGTACTTTCGCATTGCAGTAATACCTCCACAGATGAGAACTGATGTTGTCATATATTGCTTATGCTCATAAATCTTACTCATCTGAGGATTAATCGAAATATAAAACCTGAAAGAGGCACTTCCCGTCTTGAGTACGAAAAAGAAATCCCACTGCAGAACTTTTGGGTTTGGACTTCGCGATCTTGTTCCGTTGGATTTGGGAGAGGAATTGGTAAATGGACAAACAGCTTTTCTCTTACCTTAGTTTACTGTGTCTGTAGGTGTTAGCTTTTCACCTCTACAAGTTGTTAGCAGAGCCCTCACCAGGGTGAAGCATAGCTCAGCCTGCTTCACTCTTGCACTTACCTTGCGTCTGCACCTGAGTTATCCCTGAGCCAGTGCTCTCTTCCTTTCCAAAGCATCAAGGAAGTGTTTCATGGGCTTCTGGAAAAGGCTTTTTAGAGTGATGGTTTTTTGTATGGCTTACAGTGAGGTTACATCCGCAGCTGAAAAGCTGCCACAAGGACTCACTGCAAGACTGATGCTTTTGTGTCTCCTGCCCCTGTCTGGGCAGTGAATGTGTCTGGCACTGCCAAAAGGGTGGAAGTACAGAGCGGTTCTTTTGCTTCAGAATCCATTGTGTGTGACTTTAAAATGCTCAGTTACTACAGTTTCTTATCATGGTATAATTTGCTTTTCTGTTTCTAAGATTAGAAAGTAACGAGGTTGGAGAGCCCTGACCAGGTGTTTGGAGGGCAATGGCAGCTGTGGCAAACTCATTGAAAATAACACGTCCGCTAAGCTGGAAACTGATTCTTTAAATACTGTTAAAATGGTTAATGCCTTTAGTTATTAATACCTTAAATACCTTAAGTTTACATACTTTTAAAATAAATACTAATGCTAGTTTGCATTTATGAAAAAATGTCAGTTTGCTGGGATGAAATACTTTCCAAACACTGATCAGTACCATGTAAGTGAGACAACACAACTCCTTGTAAGAAACTTTAGGATTGGAAGTGTAGCACTGAAGAGTCTGATCTTGTGCAGGTAAGCCTAGATGTAGCCATTTAAAGCTCAAGAATGATGTGTCTTGAAGATCTGATGAAGATAGGAAACTTACCATGCACAAAATGAAAGGCTTTGGAGATTGAAAAGCTGATTGTAGGCTTATGACTTCAAGGTTGATCCTGTTGTGTTATTTTCATGATAAAAATCTTATGTTCAGTCCAGCGTGATCCTAGAGTTTAAATAGTGACTTGCAGTAATGTGAAAGTTATTGCAAATAAAGTACCGTGTTCTGTAATAAAACTGAGAGAATTGGGTACTTTATTGTAAATTTTTTTCATGCAATTACTACAATGTGATATTTTTCTGTACTGTAGTAGTACAATGCTGAAAAAACAAATAACAAAAAAGAGGAGAGGGAGCTTTTGGCACTGGTGGTGGAAAGTGGGCTTTTTGTGTTTTGTCTTTTAAAGCTTGAGCCTTGGGGTGAACCTGTCTTTTTTTGTTACTCACATGTACTTGAAACGTGCAAGAAGTGATTTGTTTTGTTGAAGTAAGGCATCAGAGCAATCTTTTGGTAATTGCTTTCTTTGGTTTATAGAGACTTGAACCACAAAGTTGGCTTACTTGATAACAGTTTTTAATTATACTGCTTCCAATTGTTTTGCTTCACACACAATTTATTAGTTTTCCCTTAAGCAAAATATGGTTGTTTTCTAATGGGGTGCTGGGGAAAAAATGCGTAGGACATTTTTCCTGAGCATGGCTTTCTCTGGGGTTTGACTGATGCTATTGGATTGTGTGTTATCAGCAAATGGGCTTCAGTGAGGTAGTTGCCTGGCCCAAGCACTTCCCAGAAGTTACACTTGCTTTCTGAACTCTTGAATTTTGACCCAGATGAACTAAGAGTTGTAGAAGCTTCTAAAAAGTTTGGGGTTTTCTGAGGAGTTGAGTGCAGCTATCAGTGTTTTGTAAGCAATGGCAGGTAAAAAGAAAATATTTTAGAATTTTTTTGGTGACAGAGTTCAGATATTATTTGGAAATTTTCACTAGTTTCTTTGAGGCAAATACTTAAATTCCTGGTAAATAGCAAGAATTCCTTTTCTTCCTTTTATTTCTCCTTTCAGCAACCATTACTCATGAGAATGATATTGAATGAATCAGAATTAGCATCTCTTCAGGATATAAACTATATGTTACAGAGAATATTTCTTAAATCATTACGGTATTTTCAAAAATACATATATTGACCTGCTGGAAGTGCCTCAGTGGGAGCGAGGCCCGTGTTCTGCCTTGGAAGGAAAAGGTAGATTCCAGGATGCTTGGGTGATCTTTTATCCCCAAATGAACAAATATTGATGAAAATTTCGAAGGGGAAATACCTGAATTAGTACTGTACCAGGTACTAAAATGCTTCTTAAATTGTATGCTTGAAGTATACTTCAGAATCCGATACCTCCCTATGTGTTTTGCTGCTTTGAATTATTACTATTCTCATTTCCTATAGAGAGAATAAATTGGACAACTGTAATATTAAGGCAAGCCTGTGGAGGCAGCAAACCATGCTGTGTTTGGATTATTATTTATTTTGTGCTTTTCATTAATTTCACTGGAGGTGGCTGTTCAAGAAATGATCATAGAATACAACATTTTGTTGCAGTTTTCAGGTGGCTGAATGATTTTTATGTGCCAGTCTCTGCAGGTGATGTCACAGCAAGTTGTGATGCAGGACTGTTCAGAGCAGAGGGCAGTTTGTGTAGTGGCATTGCATGTGACAATGTATACATATCAAAAATCTTTGACATATTTTTAAAGTTGAAATAAACTTCCTGTAGATGGGGAGAGTCACGCTTACTATGCTCTAAAACTGGTCAGTTACTGAAAAGAAGGCAAAGATCAGACTGGTGGGATTTTTTTGTCATTATGGTGACACAGGGGAATATTTATTATGATGTACCAAGAGAATGATAGGGAACAGCATGATAAAGATTCACATAGACTTCCCATTGCATTTTAAAACTCTGGTGTTGTCCCAGAACACTCATAAAAGTATTAGTCACAGCAACAAAAAGTCTAGGAACCCTTAGTGGGTAGCATGCTGAAAAAACAGTTAACTTAGACGTCAGTTTGCACGAGAGATCCTAAACCAGCTAAAATGTAAGCGTTGCTTCCCATCTTCAAATGATTTAAATTAATTTATCTGGCTTCTTTGATTACAGGAAGTTTCGCCTTGTTCATTGGGAGCAGGTGAAAGGTGTCAAGTGGGAGTGAAATATACAGCCTTGCAGGAGCAGCATTTCCCAGGCTTGTAGGCACAGGGTTAGATGTTCTTGTGCACAAAAAGCACATGTCATGGCAATCTCTGTGGCTTCCACCTAGGGTCAATTAAGACCCAGAGGAGAGAGTTTTTAGGAGAGTGGGGAGGCAGCAGTCTCCTGCAAGTACAGTGCTCCCTCTCTCTTGTGTAACAGCCATCTCGGGTTGCCTGCCTCTGCTTCTTGCCTAGCGCTCAGGCTGGAAAACCATTTAAAGATGAATCCCATTAAAAAGTTGGAATGAAACTCCATAAGTTCTTACATTCTCTACTTATTTATCCTAACCATTCTGTTAAGTGGTTTGAATCTACTTAATTTTTAAGATGAGCTAAAACGAGAACCTATAAGTTTGCAAGGGTTAGGGCTTGCCTGGTGGGTAATTTCCACAGATAGTATTGAACGTGGGAATGGAAATCAGTGGGAGACAGCTGACTGCAGAGAGTTCCTTGAGGAAAGTGGACAATTTGCTTGGTGACTGTCAGAACTGGAAAGCGTTTGAATCCTTTATTTGTTGTGCTGGAGCTCATGCAAATCATGTCATGCATGAAATTCCTTGTCTTCTAAATTGCAGGTACAACTCTGAGCTATATTTTGTTGGGGTTTTTTCTTGTTTTGTTTTGGGTTTTTTGTTGTTTGTGATTTTTTTTTTGTTTTTTCTCTTTGTTAATTGGGGCAATGAAATCAAAACATGAAATGGTAGACCTGTATGTATTTGGTGATAACTGCTTCTTTGGTGGATGTTTCTGATGGAGATCAGGGAAGAGAATGGTACTGTTATTGCACCTGTACTTGTGTAGCCAGGGTGCTCTTTCATTTCAGGTATTTGCTGAAAATCCAAAAGTGCAGGAAACAACAACTGATATACAATAGATGGGGGGACAGGGTTCAACAGTTTTAACCACTTAAGGACTAAAATAATTTTGTGTTACACCTTTACCAACATGTTTGTTGGAGTGGCAGAGTTGCAAATGCTGGCGAAAGCCAAACCACTTCAGAGTGGCTGGTGCTGCTAAAAGGACTCTTGGAAGGGAGGATCATCTAAAAAATTGTATCTGAAAGGAGCACCAAATTATGTGTTCCCTCAGAACAGTAAAATCTTTTCTACAAGTGTGTAAAGCTGCTGAGTGTTCACACTCCACATTTTCTTCTCTGTATTTCTTTTCACTTTGAAATTATAGCCACTGTGAAGCTGTAGTGTCTTTTTTCAAGGATAATGTTTCGCCTGAAGAACATCAGTAACTACTTTCACGTGTTAGACTGCAGCACTCTGAGAAACAGACTGGTTGCTTGCCATTGTGAAGAATGAAGTTAGCAAGTTCTAATTAGTGAAAAAGTCTCTGTAGTCAGTAGATTGTACTAGCCTTTCTAATATCTTTAGACAGTTCTAAAGATACGGTAAGTATAATTTGCTGTATAATTTGTTTTTCCTGCTGCAGCAGATTGATCAATATTTGTAACAAAATCAATCCAGTTTTGTTTTCTAGGGTAAAAGTTTTCTGTAGCATTACTTTCGTGGTGATCACAGATCTTCATTCTGTCATCTTGACAGGTCTCTGAAACTAAGCAGGTCAGAAGCTGGTAGTGTGTAGATAAGAAGTTTTTAGAGAAAGTGCAGTTTTCACTGCCAGGAATATGATTGAGGGAGCCTTCTCATTCTTTTACTGAGAGAAACTGGTATACTGGGAGTTATTTTGTCAGATAAATCAGTTGTTTTCATGTTTTTGTTAGAAGTATATCCTTTGATGTATTATGTTCAGGATGTGGTTGTATTAATGCACTTCTCTTTTCCTGAGGGTCTTACCTGTCCATTTCCTGTCTTAAGTAGGCAGTTGTAAAACCTGAATGTCACATTAAGGTTGCTATTTTGTATTTTAATTTCTTTTATGTCATCAATTCCAAGCTTCAGTGTTAGCTTTGATAATATCCTGTGGCAATGGATTCCGTGGGTGAACTCCACCATGAATAAAAAGGACTACTTTTTAATTCATTTTGAGTTTGTTGCCTTAGTAAATAATCCTTTGGATGGGAAAAAGTATGTATAATCACTTAAATCAACAACAGTGTAGTGTTCTATTTACTCTAACACTTTGGAATAACATTTGCAAGCATAAAATCAACCATTAAGATTAACTGTAGAAATTAACAGCTCTGAGTTTCCTATCAATTGTCCAGTTCTAAGGGATGAGGGTTATGTAAATCTGCCTTTTCCATAAATAAAGAGTTTTAGGACATGATACTTTATTTTAGACAGCAGAGTGTAGCTCTTCTCTGAACTCACTCAGGTAGTCTTTAGTTTGGAAGGTGTTCCATTAAGGAAGTGAAACTTAAAGTGACTCTGTGTTTTTGTGAGTGATACACTAATCACTCTCTTTTCAGCAAAATATTATGCAGCCTGGGGCTCCAGACATTACATACTCTGTCTACTGTTTCCAAGCCATTAATTAGTTAATATAGCTAGATAGAACCATAACTTAAAACTGAAGTACCAAGTGGTATTCAAGTGGGGAGCAGTTCTGTCCATTGATCAGAAGTTGCACGGGAGACTGGAAATTACTTCCTGAGCAGTTAAGGGGGTGTGTTCTGAACTCCTGTTGTGCTGAACCACACCAAACTCTGTGCAGTTAAAGAGATGCTAAACAAGTGCTGTCTTTTTCCTAGTTGTGCTAATGCCACTCAATAAACTGTTTATGTTGATTTTTTAAAATTTTTTTTGTTTGTTTGTTAAAAGACGTGCTGTTAGGGAAATTAGCTCCTAGGTAATTTGAGGAACACTGAACTCCTTTTGCTAGCAGTCAGTGTATTCCAGGTTGCAAGTATATGTTCAGCCTTTGACTGTAGCTTCTTTTAAATGCAGACTAAGGTTGCAAAGGGTCAAAAAGGAATCATCAGTGAAACATAACCCCCCTGCTTTTGTAGTTTGGTAGCAGGCCTTTCTCCAAATTGATAAATCTGCAGCTGGAAAAGGTAATGCTGATTACAGCATTACATATCTCTGGTAATGTTGATTTGCTTGTCCAGGAAGTCAACTGTCACAAATACAGTGACAGTAACTCTGAATTTCATTTTATTGCATGCTCATATATTGGGAAATGTCTGGAACATGCAAAATGTTTGCATAGTGGCTATGTCTGTTTGTGTTGTGCTTTACTTCCCTGGTTATATTTGCGGCTTTTTACAACATCTTTCAGAATCGCAGTTTCCTGGTCACTGAGAATAGATTAATTCATAAGCTGAAGGAAAGTGAAGGAAATTTGTCTCCACAAATCCTGATGTATGTAGAAAACCTTTACGACCATAAATAAATATTAAAAAAAATAAAAAAAATTGAAATGAAATGAAATGAAAAAATATAAAAAATTAGATCATGTTGTCATCTATGACAGTATTGTTTAAAGCAGTATTCAAAAACGTGTTTCAATCCATTGCTCCTTCACTCCGTGCTTAGAATTTTAAAGACCTGCCCCTGCCCTATTACATTCCTTAATAATGTTGTGGTTTTTTGACCGTTATGTACTTAAGTTCACTTCTACAAAACACCAAGTTAAAAGAAACTACATGTTTTTACCCTTCAAAACTTTGTCAGAGACCAGACTTTCTGGCATATGTATTTTGCAGGGCACTTTCAGCTGCAAGCACAGAATTATAATTATTTTCTTTGTTTTGCATGAATCATTGACACCATCAACATTTTCTTTGATGGTAATAATTGTATATTTCTGTATAGAAAGTTGCTGAGAAATATTTTTGCCTTTTCTAAATGCTAAGTAACAAGATTGTTTTCTTCAGATTGTAATGCTGTCGGTCAAAGAAATTCTGTTGAGATAAGTGTACTATCAGCTACAAAACTGCATAGTCTTTTTGATTCTTCTCCCTCCTCCTTCTTTGTTCTCTAGACATTTAGCATGTCAAATAACTGTGTAATTTGGAGAACAAAGATCTGTGAGGTATGACCCAAATCTCTTGTTTGTTAGCTGAATGTGGGGCGGGTATATTGCAGTATAGTGCTATGTAAATAAAAACCACCACTTCCATAGCTTATTTTCTCGAAATTGAAAGGAAATCCATAACCAGCTTTTTATAAATTTGCTTTAGATGAAGTGCCTTTTCTATGTTCTTAAAAACAAAGCTTCTGCTTTAGGACTTTCTTCCATCATTTCAGAGTATAATTGGGCAACACCCCCCCAACAAGCCAGTATGGTACTGTGTCTATTTGTGAAAATATGTTGAAACTGGAATCTCTATAGTTCATGATTTTCACTATGCTTGTTCTTATAAACCTGTATATAGATTTTGTTGTCACATTTTCTCTAACCTTGTAGTGTTTAACTTGTTATCCATTTGTTTTTCTTGAACTGAGTGAATGACCGCCATAATGATGCTGTTGGTGTACATAAACATGGCTTGGTTCTTGAAGCTTTTTGTTGCCACGTGCATGTAAAGCATCACAGTTGCTTGAAGATGTCTACAAATATTTTTCTTGTTAATTGGCTGAAAGCATAAGTAAGCATATCATTTTATGCATGTTTAAAAAAAAGATCCTTGCAGTTTATTGTACCAGAGTGATTTTAGGCATAAATTGCTTAGAGATACAATAATTTTATGTGAAATAAGCCACTGTAAACTTTTGGCAGCCTCAATAAGCCTCTCCGGATGCCTATGTTCTTATCACAGCGTGTAGACAGACTGAGAGGTACAAAACAATCCCATTGGGCTGCTTGGAGGGTAGAAATCAGGCTTGACCTAATAATTTAAGTTCACCCCTCCCTTTAGAGACGTCCATGTTAAAACAGAGAAAAGAGGCAATACACAAATCTTGTTTCCTACCACTTGGCTGCTTACTATTGCTTGGCAATAGGAAGGAAATGGCAGAAGGTCCCAAGTGGTCATTAGTGTGCCCCAGAGGATGAACCAGCTGGAGTTGCTAGAATTGCAGAAGAGGGATATCAGGTTATTTCCTGCCTGTATTTACTATTACTGTATTTGGGGAGTTCCGTTTGTTTCTTCCCCTTGTGGAGTTTTCTGTTTCCTGTTGCTCTTGGAATGGAATAGCAGTAAGATTGTTCCAATGCTACACAATATGGCAAACTGGAAGGAATGAGAAGGTCTCATTACCAGAGTATCCTGCCTGCATAATTAATGCATGTTAGTCATCGCTGAAATACACAGAAATGAGAATATAGCAGTTGTTTATATAAAAAAACAACAAAAAGAATGAGATAGCCATGTCACTGGAGTGAGCCTCTGTTTTGAGGAGGAAGAATAATATTCTCCTGTGGGGTCAGTAATTCCATAGTTATTCGGTTTGGGTTTCTCATGCATTCTTTTGAAGCAGTTGAGGTTTGCCACACTCTTGCAAGGTTTCTGGGGTGATTACAGGAGGGGCGTTGGTCAGTCTTTCTGTTTCCTTCCTCACAGCATGCCAGGCTGGGAGACACCTCAGGAGATCACTTCTCCAATCTCCTGCTCAAATTCAGTGTTGCATTAACTGTGATCGCTCAGGGGGATTTTCCTGTTGGGTGTTGAAAATCTCTAAGAACGGAGGTCTATGGCCTCTTCCAGTGCTTAGTTAATCTCTCATTCATTGGGATTTCATTTAATTTCATTTCATTTATTTCCCTTCCTCTCTTATATCCCCCAACTTCAGTTTGTAGCCTTTGTATCTCAGTAGGCACCTTTGTAAAGAGCCTGGCACTGTCTTTTCTATAACCTCCCCTTAGGTCAGGGGGCTGCTGTGAAGTGACCCCAAAGCTGCCTTGTCTTGGAGCTGAATGAGCCCTGGTCCCTCAGCTTCCACTGTCTTTGGGACCCTCCCCTGGAGTTTTTGAAGTTTATCAACACATTTCTTGTCCTGAGAGGGGCCAAAATTGCATGTGGTTTGATGATGGCTGAAGAAAGGGAGTAATCCCTTCCCTTGGCTATGCTGCTCTTGATAGGGGCTCAGGTTGAATGTCCCGAGGGACATTGGATTGGGAACTTTCTCACCTTGTTTGAGTGTGACAAACAGAAAGTAGACATTTACCATTTTTATTGTTCCTTAAAAGAAAAAAACCAAACCAAACAAAAAGCCACCCCAGAAAACACAACCCTGAACTTTCAAACTGTGATCAAAGGCTTGCAAGTAAAAATAAATTGATGTTTGGATACTGTATCTGAACAGTCAACATTGCTACCCAGGCAGAATTTGTAGGAATTTTTCTTCCTCATTTTTCATTTAAGGATCTCAGCATTAAGTCTTTGCAGGAAATCCTAAACTCTCTCTCCTCACATGAAAGTCAATGCCTCAATATGTTCTTCAAGATGTTCTAGTTGTGGCTTTTGAGTTTTGGTTCTAAACCGTGTAGCAGCAGGTCTTGGAAGTCCTGCTGTAAGCAGTTGTTTCTTCAGTCTTTGTGTAAACTCAGTGGCACCTCAGATCTCATGAGAGTGCAGATCTCCATTCTTGGTTTTAAAATAAATAAATTAATTAATCACAGCCTGTATCTGTAGAGCATGTTTGATTTGCTGTATTTTCACATATACAAAATGCACCCAAAGGCTCAGAAAGGTTGAACTTGGGTTTCTCATCTGAAAGTGCTGATTATTAATGAATGTTATTCCATAACATTGGCACTGTCATCAGTCACTGACTTGCAGTGAATAGAATGATGAATTGATACAAGACCTACAACGTTTATTCCCAACTTCAAGAACTGTCCAAAGCTGGCAGTTCTAAGGGGCTGACTAGCCAGTAAATTATTGGCATTATTCTTCCAGCAATCATGTTCACATTCTTGAATATTTTTAATTAGTCAGTATTTCTTGTTATTCTGCATATCTTTGACAGCTAATTTGTTTTAAAACCACAGGAAAAAATCAGCTCTGCATGTTTCTGTATTGCATTCTTTTCTCCTACATGACCTTCATCTCGTCTAGAACTGACAAATTACTTTTAGCAGTAGTTATTTTACTGTTGGGTTGCAGTATTGAAACAAGTATTTGAAAAAACTGGCTTGTGTTTTGGCCATATGAAACACTTTGTGCTGATCATTCAAAGAATCTGTTGTATTGGGTTCTATAAATCCATCAGAAGGAATTGTTTCCAATTTTTTTTCCCGAAAACGGCAAGATATATTATTTGTTTCTTTGACTGTAGCGTTCAGTTAACTGTGCTGCCTTTAGAGGGTCAGCCCACTGTGTATTGGAAATCCCCTTCCCTAGCCTCTTTTATTCTGCAAGAAGCATGGGGAGGAGTTACAGTTTAACCATATGAAAAGCTGAACTGTTTGTGGCACGTAGTATTTGATAAAAGGCAAGTTATTGATACCAAAAGTTACATGCAACCACTGTTTCCTTCTCTTGTTCTGCACAGGTGTGCCCTTGGGTGCCAGGTGATTAAAACACGCAAAACAATAACTGGTGTACTTGCAGCTGACCAGATGACTTTTCTGAGGGGTCTTTATACTGTTGTAACTGTGGGAAATGTGCTTATGTCTTCCTGGAGCTTTTGCCTGCAGTCTTCTTTCACATTTGCATTTTTCACTGTCTGTGTCTGTTGCTCTTTCCTTTCTTTCAAAGATTACCACCCCACATGCAGAACTGCAAATAAAATATGCACTATGTGTTCTGTTGCTCAAACTGACGTTTTATTGTGAGATCATCTTATTTTCTAAATATAAGACATTTAAAAAGTAAATTTATATCTGCAGGGGAATATCAAGATAGTGTGCATTAAAAAAAATGTTTTAGAAATACTGGTAATTTTAGCTTTAGAGTTTCATCAAGATTGTATAACCAAAATGTTCACATATTTCTGATATTTGAGCAAGGAGTAGGTGTACTTCTCCTAGTATGTAGGAATTGAAAAAGAACCAGGGAAGATGGGCCTGACTCTCGGAATTGAGAGGCTCCGTGTAATTTACTGACTCATGCTTGCTTGGAGATACCCATCTTTTCTGCAAATCAGACCCAGCAAATTTCCTGTTTGCATCCCATGTCTGTGCATAAGGGGTGAATCAAATGTTCAGAGTTGGGAAGGATGAGCATGCTACAGAATAACATTTATAAATTCATATTACTATTAAAGGTAGCAAGGTAAGTCGAGATAAACATACACTATTTTCTTTTTCCCTTGAGGTAGTAAATATTAAATGTGCTCAGGTAATAAATGTATTAGTAAGTAACATTTTTTTACAAGAATTGATACAGTTGTATTTTTTGACATTTTGATGTTGGCAGCTAGGATTTGTTGCTTAACTGATTTTAAAGTCTCATGTTTCAAGTCAGCTGATTCTTTCATGCATGATGCAAATATATATATTTTTATTTTTTTTTTTTAAACGCCATAATGATTCCCAAGGCAATTGTCCAAGAACAAGTGCTGCCAGTGCCAGAAGGTTATTTGGAAAGGCCAGTGTCTGAATTCCATTAATTAGATAACATATAACACACCATCTCCACAAAGCTGAGTAAATCAGAGGAAGATGTAACACCAAATTAGAAAGAAACTGCTGTTGTAACTTCAGATAACTAATACTCAGCTTTTTATTCCCTTTGTTACTGAGGTATGTTTGTATCTAATTAGATTGTTCCTTACACTTAAAATAAGAAATAATCTGAGATTCAACCTCAAAGTCAGCAGAAGCCATCTGGTTAGTATAAGACCACAAATGATGTCAATAAATTAATGATGTCGTGGGTGTGCACAAACAGTGAGGAAAGAGACATTAAGAAAGCTTAGGCACAAGAGAAGGAAAGTGTCTTTCATGAAGTGGTTAATCAAAACTGTAGGTGCAGATACTATTGGTGTTGTTCACAGAGCTGTTGTTAGCACATTAAAGTTACTTGTTTCATGCTGGTTTTTATCAAAATCCTGGCAGAAAACATTGCCTTTCAAAGGCTACTGCCACAAGTAACATAATTGTCTCTCCTCATGAACATGGAAAAAAGATTCCTTAGACTGTCAAAGTAGCCTTTGCTGCCAGTGGTTTTTGCTTCTTTTTTTTTAATTGCTGCTGTCTGAAAACCAGATTCAGGTCCCTCATGGATGTTGAGTGTCTGGAAAAACCACAAACAAATTGCCTCCATCATTTAATATCCTCCTTTGCACTTTTCTTGCAAAAGAGAAACTATGCAAAGATTGCATTTTCGATGGCAGTTCACCACGGCTCTTTGTCAGTTTAATATTACAGTATAATTAAGCTCATTGTATGTTTAGTTTTCTTCTAAGAGGTCATAACTAATAACGTAGAGGCAATAGAGAGTAGGATAGAATAGAATAGAATAATTTAGGTTGGAATAGGCCTTTATAAATCCAGCTGTTGACCTGGCACTGCTGCCACTAAACCGTGTCCTTGAGCACCACATCTACACGTCTTTACAATACCCCCAAGGATGGTAACTTTACCACTGGACCACCCTTTCACTGAAGAAATTTTTCCCAATATCCAAGCTAAAGCTCCCCTTGTGCATCTTGAGACCATTTCCTATTGTTCTGTCACTTGTTACCTGGGAAAAGAGACTGACACCCATTTTGCTACAACCTCCTTTCAGGTGGGTGGAGAGAGTGGTAAGATCTCCTTGGTGTCCTTTTCTCCAGGCCTAACAACCTCAGCTCCCTCAGCTGCAACTTGTAGCTCCAGACCCCTCACCAGCCCTTCTGTGGACATGCTCCAGTGTTTCAATGTCTTGTAGTGAGGGGCCCAAAACTGACCACAGGATTCAAGGTGCCAAGTACAGAGGGACAACTGCCCTGGTCCTGCTGGCCGCACTGTTTCTGACACAAACGACCTTGTAGTATATGAATCTTTGTACCTTGCATTGATTTCTCGTGAGTTTTGAGTGGTCAGCATCCCACAGTAATCATCTGTCTTCTTATTTTGGAAATAATGTTAGTCAAATATAGAATGGGTAGTGCTACCTGAAATATCTTACAACTTAAAAATAATTGTAGCAAAGATGCAATATGACCGGTTTCTTTGAGTCAGAATTACTGAAAATGGTAATATGAAACAGTTATATCCTAATAATTGAAATTACGATCCCGTAAGAGAAATCAGAATCCTTTGCCAGTATTTAACAGGCAAGGGAAAAAGTCAGACTTAGCCCCAAATGTTTTTTAGATATATGATGGGATTCTGGTAACTAGAAATGAGTTACTTTCAGTGCACTGACAGACATGAAATTGGGGTTATGACCAAAAGAAAAATAATCTGAAAAAACTTAACTATATGAATTAGGTGTGAATATGAAACATGAGATAATGGTAACAATTTGATTTCATTAGGTACCTGTGTAAGACACATGGATAAAACAGAACACTATAATCAGAGTTTTTGCTGGCTTTCTGGGGAGTAGAAATGGAAGGATTTACCATTCAAAGGGTCTGTGTGAAAGGATGTGCTAGAAAGTCCGAAGTACCTGTGAAAGAGCTAGGTGGCTACAATGAGATGAAACAAGCTAGTAAAAATCATAAAGAGAATAAAAATGTTCAGTGAGTGAGACAAATTTACCATGGTCAAATCCAGAAAGCTGTGCAAATGGTTTGCACGGCTCAGAACATGACCAGCACTGCTGAAAACATCTGCTGGGTTCTGGGTCAAAGACAGCATAGGAGGAAATAACCATATGGCATCTTTCACCAATGTTCAGTGCCATCAGGCGTAGTATCTGCCCAGTCTTCTAATGTTTGCTAAAAACATACGTGTGGCTTAATGCATGTTTCTTGCTGAAGATCTCTCTTTTAGCAACTTGGGAATGACTTCATCTGTTAAAAGATTTCAGAAACGTTTTTGATTTGTTGGTTGGTTGGTTTAAATAGTGCCTGTGCAGACATCAGCAGTTAAACTGCCTAGTTTACTGGCTGGGATGATGTTGTACTGTTTCTATTATAAAGCACAAAATTTTGCAGATGGAAGCCCAGTTTTATCTTCTGTGCAGTAGCAATGGAATATCTTGCAGATTATGTTGTCTTCATGGCATTACTTAATTCCTTAATGTGTAGTGAAGTAAATCAGCTGTCAAAAATGAGAGAGTGTAGATGTATCTCGCTTTACTACACAAAGTGATCTGATTTCCTTTTGTGGTAAATGCTATAAATCCATAGCAGAGGTATAAATTAATGATTCCTCCAGTACTGGAATTGGTAGGCGGAGGAGTTTTACCCAGCATTATCCTTCCAGGTGAAAAAGTATGAAAATCCTATCCCTGGAACAAGACTGAGAGAGCAGAATATTAAAAATTCAAGCATAGTGGTGGGAATGGATTTCTTTTTTATGTAACTAAGAGGGTATGTGAACACACAAAGGAGGCATTTGAAAGTATATATAAAGTAGCTGGTGGGTGAACTTTAGCTCTTTTAGCAGAGATAAACAGATTTCCCTAGCCCACAGTAAAATACTGCCCGCATTTGCCAGCAAAGAAGACTGTAGTGGGTTGACACTGGTTGGGCGCTGGGCAGCCACGAAAGCTGCTCTCTCACTCCCCTCCACAGCTGGACAGAGGAGAGAAAATTTAATGAAGGGTTCATGGGTTGAGATAAGGACTGGAGAGATCACTCATCAAATACCATCAAGGGCAAAAACAGGCTCAACTTAGGGATATGAAATGAGTTTATTATTAACAAATTCAGAGCAGGACAAAAAGAAGCAAAATAAATCCTTAAAAACACCTTCCTCCCACCCCTGCTTTCTTCCCTGCTCTACTTCCTTCCACCAATGGTGCAGGGAGATGGAATAGGGGTTATGGTCACTTCATCACCCATGGTTTCTTCTTCTGCTGCTTAGGGAGAGGAGTCATTCCCTTGCTGCACCGTGGGGTCCCTCCCATGGGAGACAGTTCTCCAGGAACTTCTGGCTCTGTCTCACGAGCAACAGCTCTCTGTGAACTGCTGCAGAGCGAGTCGATCCCATGGGCAGCAGTCCCCCTCAAACCGCTGCAGTGTGAGTCACTCCCACGGGGTGCAGTCCTGCAAGGACAGGCTGCTCCAGCCTGGGAGCATGGCCCCTCTCTCCACAGGTCTCCCACAGGGTCACCGCCTCTTCCCAGGCATCCACCTGTGGGTGTGGGCTCCTCCATGGGCATGCAGGTGGACCTCTGCATCCTCATGGACCTCCATGGGCTGCAGGGGTACAGCTGCCCTCACCATGGGCTGCACCATGGGCTGCAGGGGAATTTCAGCTACGGCACCTGGAGCAGCTCCTCCCCCTCCTTCTCCACTGACCTTGGTGTCTGCAAAGCTGTTCTTACATGTTCTTACTCTTCTCTGGCCATAATGACACTTGCACAACAACTTATTTTTTGTTTTTCTTTCTTCTTAAACCTGGTACCTGGCAGTACCACTATTTCTAATTGGCTCAGCCTTGGCCAGTAGCACGTCTGTCTTTGGAGCCACCAGGGATTGGCTCTGCTGGACATGGTAGGAGCTTCTAGCAGCTTCTCACAGAAGCAACCCCTGTAGCCCCCCCTGCTACCCAAACCAGGCTGTGCAAACCCAATACGCTTTCCCTTTTAGAAACCACATGTCCTCATGTGGGAGCTGTGGATACTAAAAAGCTCNCTGTTCTTACATGTTCTTACTCTTCTCTGGCCATAATGACACTTGCACAACAACTTATTTTTTGTTTTTCTTTCTTCTTAATCCTGGTACCTGGCAGTACCACTATTTCTAATTGGCTCAGCCTTGGCCAGTAGCACGTCTGTCTTTGGAGCCACCAGGGATTGGCTCTGCTGGACATGGTAGGAGCTTCTAGCAGCTTCTCACAGAAGCAACCCCTGTAGCCCCCCCTGCTACCCAAACCAGGCTGTGCAAACCCAATACGCTTTCCCTTTTAGAAACCACATGTCCTCATGTGGGAGCTGTGGATACTAAAAAGCTCCTGGGCAGAGGATTTTTCCTTCTCCTTCCTTTCTGTGGGAAACTTCTAGTTTGCTACGCAGACTTTGTAAATAGTAAGATAGGTTTTTTGTAAGCAATCTCGTATCTAGTGTTTTTCACTTATGTTATGGTGTTGTAACAATAATAAAGATTCATTCTCTCTCTGGACTCGCTTGTGGCTGCATCTCTGAATTCCCCCTAAGCCTGCTACAGGGAGCTGCTCTGCTTCTGAGCTTGTCATTTTTCTGGAAAAGCGAGTCATGGGTTATAGGGATTGCATTGGTGTGACTTCAGCAGAACAGTCACCTTTGTTGGAAGCAAACTGAATTACAACTGGAGAAATACCAATGGAGTGTAATTTACTGGCCTGCTGAATGTCACAGGAGAGAACAATTAATGAGCAAGATAATTCTATAATCATGTGATTGCAGGGGGATTTGATGTTTCAGGTTATTTTAAGCTCCATTTTATGAAGTATTTGAAGGCAAGTAGATAAGGGCAGTTGAGCAAAGACTAGGAAAGCAGGCCAATGGAGTATGAGGGCTAGAGTACAGAGAATAAGATGTTAGTAGAGTGGGAGATGGGGTAGGAGGTGTATATCAAAAAGGGCAAAGAAATCACTGGTTCATTAGAGAAACAGGGATATGAGTAGATGAGTTCAAAAGATTAATGATGTTTGGAAGCAAGATAGGAAGCTGAAGAAGATAGCCAACTAGGCCAGCTGGCAGAGTGATAATAAAAACAGCAAATAACTCTGTCAGTAGAAAATATGTTAGCTGTGGTGGCCAGCAAGAATGTGTGAATTCTGGAAATGACAGGGAAGGAAGTGACAGGACTCCCATAAAAGACTGAAGTAAGGGGTACAGAAATAGAGAATTAAAGATTACATCTAACAGGCAGTGAAAACAGAAATGGAAATACAGAGGAGAGACAAAGATTATTTTGTCAGTCTTTCAGAGCACCTTTGGGAAGGTGACTAGGCACACAAGAAGAGACATCAAAAGTGACAAAGTGAAGTAGTGCTGAAAAGAGGGAGTGGTGAAGAATATGCGTTCCAGAATGGAATTTGGTATTTTGCGCTTGTTTTTTGATTTCAAGGGGGGAAGGGTGTTACTGTGGAGATAGTGATTTGGTTTTTTGACATACCAGCCTCTAGTGTGGCTTAATGTGCTTTTCCCAGAGATGACTGAAATTGTGGAAGAATCTGTAGTAAATATTAGCTGTTGCAACTTGGCCAAGGTACAGACTCGCCTACTTTGGCAATCAACTGATTCTGGTTTGCATTAAAAAAAAAGAAGAAAAATATTCCCACCCAAATAAATTATTGTGCTAGCGCATTTTTTGTTTCCCCCTGGAAGTTACTCCCCATCCTTGCTCTTCTCTCTACTGTGTGTCCTTGGTTGGGCTCTGTGATCTAGAGAGGCCTCTGAGATGCTCAGCTGTCTGCATTCCTGCTGCCATCCTTCCTCCTCACTCTTCCCTTGGTATGGGATTGTCTCCATGGTGATGTAATGGCTGTGGCAGTCTAGGACTGGCTTCTTGAAATTTGCCCAGACTAGTGGTGAGTTGCTCTGGGAGGGCTGACTTTAAAAAGCAAAGTAGAGCAACTGTCCAACTCAGGCCACCTTGAGCTTCCCACTTTGGGCTGCACACGGTCCCTGAGACGTGGACCTGTCACTGTATGTAGTGAGGTGGCTGTGGGGCTGTCACCAGTGAGAATGGGGGTCCCTCAGCTGACACAGGGACTTTGTGCCTGAGGCTGAGCACTTCTGGAGATGATGTGCATGGCTCAGAGGGGGGAGATTGCTGTGCTGGAGCAGAGAGCTTCCCCTGGCTCTGCAGTCCTAGGGTCCTTGGGGCTGCTGGTGTGTGGCACAGAGAAGCTGCCTTCCTGCCGAACCTGGGGTTGTGCTGGATGTCAGCGGCACAACAACCCCTGCTACATTCTCAGCAAAGGCATCCTGGTGGCTCCACCACCTCCCACTTCCTCTGGCACCGCTTATTCATGGCTGCTGTGGAGTTAACGTGATTTGCCTCTTTGGGCAGGGGTGGTGTCCCGTCCTTCTGTCTTCACTGTATTTTGTAGTGAACCCAAGGATGCAGCGAGCTCCGAATTCGGCACTCAGCCCATGTAAAACACATTCTGATTTTATGAGTCAGCGGCTCTCTGGTTCATTAAAATCGTGGTCAGTCAGCCCCAGTCAGCCAGCAGTGGTGTTTGGTGGTTCATTTACCCAGGAAGAATCTGCTCAGTTGTGTCTTATGATTCTGAACTGTGTCTTATTTTTTACTTTAAGAGAAATATGCTCTTTCTTATGCTTTGTAACAACTTTTAAAGGAGAAACAATGTCATAACTGCACAGAGATACTTTTTGTAAATTAACTGCGTTCTTGTAGTTTTCAGGAAATTTGATTTTTCTTGGGAATATTATTTTAGTCATTTCATGTCTCACTGGGTTGTGACCTTATTGTACTAGTGCAGCAATTAGGTCTTTAAGTTTCTTCTTTCAGGGCATGTAAAAATAATTAAGTGGTGTTGTCATACACAAATCTAAAGGATTCACAAAAGTGTGTCTGTTCTGTGTTTCATATTATATCACTGGATTAATTTATACTTAATAAAAAGCTGTACATGCCTGAAACTGTATTTCTTAAAGATTTTTTTTAAATTTGGAAACTAATATATTGACATTTACTTTTTTTTTTGTTCAGAGGAAGAAGACTTTCTTGTTTCTGGGGTCTTCTGTTTCACTTACAGTCCGTATGTTGTATTATAAGTATTCTTTAATAATATTTCAAAGTAGCAACTTAACTTTGCCTTCTAATTTCTGTTTCTTTGTGTTTTCTTTTTAAATGAACATTTTTAAGGCAAAACTTAAAGGTGGATTTGTTTCAGTGATCTCAAGAAAGAAGAATACCTGAAGAATTTTTAAACACTTACTGGCTCTGAGTCTGTTTATGAAAAATGGAACATGTTTATCTGGACAACTGTGAAATACTGAAATGAGATAAACTATTGCAGCAATGGCTGCAGTACTCTTGGGACTCCTTAGCCTTGTCCCCACTGGGAAGCTGACTCTTTGCTAGAAATTGTTGTGGGGTTTTTTAAATCTTTTTTCTTTGTAGCTGTATTCATCTAAGAGTTTTGAATGCTAGTGTGGGCTGATTAGAATGGCTTTTTGTAAACATGTTGCTTTGATTTGGTATGTGCAGAACCACAAACTGAATTTACATCTAAGCCAAACAGCTCGGCAGGGAAAAAAGATTCACCTTAATTTTTAGGAAGTACTGAATCGTGTATCTGATGCAATCTGAGTTGATCCAGGATAACTGACAATAGACTTGCTGGCTGTTACTCTCTATTTCTGGTGGAAAAGGCTGCAGCCTGTGAAAGGAAGGAAGAATTTTGCCCTTCTGCGATGACGTGAGAAGTGTATAGTCTGGGGCCAGATCTATGTGGAGGAAAAAGGTGCATTTATAGTGAAGTTGAGAGAGAGAACATGAAAGTGAGTGCACGAGAGGAGTGGCTAAGTGGAGCAGAGACCATTTATTGATTTGGCAGGAAGAAGGAACAAAGCTTTGATAGGGAAGGATTTATGTAAACGGCGTAATGCATCCTCAGATTTGCTTGCTAAGACTGCTTCATAATAAACTGTCTGCAGGGTCAGGGTGCCTCCTGCACTGCTGTACCAATTTTTTGATTCTTGCTTCTGAAAATACCAGGTTTTTATATGCAAAACAATAATCATGTATGTATATTGGCATTTGCTTGTGTGTAATATTTGGTTTTGATCATAGAAACATGGTGTTAACGTGTTAAAGGATATGCACAGAACTATTTGTGTGTTTGTGTGCACAAGTAAGGAAATTTGGTTTTGTAAACTCATGTGGTTTTTGGTGGCTCAGTGACTAGGCTGAAAGTTGTATTTGCATCTGTTCATTTGTGGTGCAGTTAAGTTGTTGTGTTTCTTTCACCACAAGTAAGTTGTAGTCGTGGAGGACTGTCAGAAGCTGCTGTTGTTGCTGCTTGTTTTATATAGTTACAGAAGGCTGGTAACAACTGAGTGCCCTTTTTGTTGGCACTCCAAGGAATACAGTGTATATTAACAAGAAACAGCTATGAAAAATGCATGAAGTGCCGGGAACTACTGCAAACGAAGGTACTATGAAGAGAGCCATCATAGCCTGCTACACTTAGAGAGACTTTTTCTGTGGTGAAACATCAGCCCATCTTATTGCCAAAAAACAAACAAACAAACAAAAAACCCCCAAAAAACCAACAAACTCCAATTCTCTTTAGCTACCCTACGTGTGTTCCTTGAAGTCTGTCATCTGTTGTCAATGTGAGCTTACACATCAGTGCTGCACTGAACATGGAGTTAGTGGCAGCCCACCTGTCCCCTCTCAGGTATGTCTGAATAAATTAGGTCAGGCATGAAGCAACTTTCTTTAGAGACCTTCTGTTTCACAGATGTGTTCTGCTTGCACTCTGAGGCAGTATATGGTCTCCACACAAATATACCAAACTCCACTTTGAAATCATCTTTGGTTTGCCCTTCTCTTGAGTTTCTTGAGAATGTTTTTCCAGGCCTTCTATCACTCGACCAAGGGTAAAACCCTGTTAACTCCCAATGAAAATTCCTTCATCGCCAACCTGTTCCTTTTTACTGCAGTGCAAAAAACCTGTTTCTTTAGCATAAATAGCTTTTGTTCCCTATTCGCGCTTGGCTTTACTCTCCTGCCTCTTACATGTTTACAGACACCTGGTATCTTCTCTGTCTTTTGTTTGACTAAACAATTTGGACTCTAGGTCTTCTACTAGTTATCTGCCTTTGGACTGAAGGAGGGTAATTTAAACTTGTACACTCCTGTCTAGATGAGGTTTAACCAGTGATTGATATAATTCCTGTACCAGCGAAGTTGTCTTTTATTACACACCCTCTTCCAGTACAGCAATGTCGTACTGGTTTTATTTGATCTGCTAATAAAGCAAACACTGTTATTTGTAGTCACTCAATCCTGTTTGCAGCAGCTTGTTTTGTTGGACTCCTTATTTTTTGGTGTTACTGAGTGTATTTTGGTGTTACTAATTGTAATAGCATTCCTGTTCTTTCAGTCCTCAGGATCATGCGGTTCTGAGAGACTGATTCTTCTTCGTATTGAGTGCAGCTCCTTGATCGGTGTTATTAGCAAGTTTCATTATCACTCATGTTTTTAATTGCCAAGTCAACTAAAAAAACAGTAGGGCCCATGCCAAGAGCTGTCCTTGAGGAACTCTGCTGGTGACCTTTCTGCAGCTGGAAAGTATTTCCAGCATTACTCAGATCACTTCTGCAGCCACTTCCATTTTATCATTTTAATCCTTGTTTTAATTTGTTTCCCATGTAAAACATCAGTGACTTTGGTAAAGTTGAAATAAAAACAAAGACTTACTGCAATTGTATAGACTGGTTAAGAACCTTACTATGTGGGTCTGGTTTTGGTAAACCTGAGTTTTATACCTTTCTATGTCTGTTTTTCTTGCCTTAGAAGCTGCTTGTAAGATTTCTGTATAGAAACCACAAAATGACAATTTTTTCTTTACCCTGAGTATTTGCTCTTCTCTTCTTATGCTACCTTTACTGATTGATGAGCTGATTAGAAGCTTTTCCTACTAAATGAACTTTATTAATGAATCTTTACAGTATTAAGGATAGACTTCTGGTTTAAACAGGTTAAACATGTCTTTAAATTTCCACCAGCCCCCTCGTACATTATTTTATTGTGCCTTTTTTTTTTTTGTCTTTTGTGCCCAATGAAGTTTTTTTTTTTTCTTACCATTTATGTAGTTAATGGTTGAGCTAATTCAGCCTTGTCTCCCCTTTTTGGCCAGAGGAGCTTTTCACCAGACTTAAATTATCATGCTGCCAGTAAAAATACCAGTGAAATACATTGCTGCAGAGTGGTTGAAAACCAGCAAGGCATCACCAAGTAGGGCTGTCAGATGTGCATTACATTATTGCAAGCTGTTTACATGCTGTCACTGCTAACCTGCTGAATTGTGTGGCTGGCATGCTCCCTTTTCCTCCAGGGGGTAACCAAAACAAAGGTGGCACTAACATTGTGCACCTTGATGTGCTGAGAGCTTGCCCTGCCATTTAAAAGTAATAGAAGGTGCTGACAGATGGCATGAATGAATCACATTAGAAAACCACCTGAAAAGAAAGCCTTTCTAGCCACATTAACAATTAAAGAAACGGATGGGAGAAAGTCATCATCCAAACTAATTATTTCTCTTTGTGCAGAGCAGGTGGGGTTTCCCTGATGCAATGAAGGACTGAGGGGGTCCTATATTCTTATGTATTTCTCTCTGGAGATTGTCTGATTGCTTCAAAGTCAACCACAGGAGTTGCTGGAGAGAACAAGTGAAAGTATTTGTTCTCCACTTCAGTCTGCTTGGGTGGGCATGGTGCCTTTTCATAGCATGTCCAGGCCTCAACAGCCAGAGGTAATAGCTGATCACTAAACCTTGATTCTGTTTGGCATTAGCTTCAGTTTATTGATTATCACTCAGGAGCAGAAAACAGAAATTGACTTGAAAAGTCCAATAGCTTTCCAAGTTCCCCTGTGGGGATATAGATGATGCAAAGGTGTCTCACTGGAGGGAGGAAGGCTCCATCCATCCATTTTATTTCAGTGAGGAGCATTAAAGTAGAAGAGATGCTAATGTATATGTAAATTATTCTAAAGTATATTTTTCGTAAGAATTTACTGTATTGGTGATATTTTTCTTTTACTTGTTTTCTTTGGCGGACAATGAATAAATAGAAAGGATTTTTTTTCTTCTTCCATATTTTCAGTGGTATTTCTGTCCGGTCTATTTGTTTATCTGAGGTTGGGCACCTGTGCAGAAAGTAAGTCTTTATGACATTAATGTAGTTTTTATGTACTTTTTTTCACAGAAGACAGAAAACAGAAGAAGGGAGATTGGAGATGCCTTTGAAAGAAACTGTTAAAACCCCAGAATTATTTTTTTAACACTTTAAATTCTTAAGTAAGAGTTGGTCTGTTCTATCATATTTACAGAGCAGAACTGTCATTAAATAAAGCTTCCTGAGTTCCTCTTCCTTTAACTGAAACCTCCTGAATGCAGACATTCTTAACTAGTGCATTGCTAAACCAGAATTTATGTTAGTTTGAGCCCAATTTTGTGTGGATATTTGCATCAAGACTAATGATTCTTCTTAATTATTTAAATCCCTTCTTTTTTTACTATGTGTATTTTAAGACCATATGAATGTGATATTTATGTGGAACCCTTAAACATATTTTCCAATATTTAGAGAAGATTTCCCATTATTTTCAGCTCTCTGCTTGGAGATGCAGAATAAATATTCAATAGATACATTACCAGAGTACTTGGGGGTGGGTGTGGAGGAGGCTGCAGTGCAAAGCTGAATTGCCACCTCTCTATTTTCAGAGCATAATTTGCAGGTGCAGGTGCAGGTAGTGACTTTTCCAAACCACTTCCCACCTGTTTACATGGTTCCCTCTGGGCCTGTGATGTAATCCTTATACTGCATGATGCAATGAAGGCAGTTAAAAAGAAAGGGTAAAAAGAGCAGCAATGAAATTTTCACTTTCCTTTAAAGCATAAAAGTGGAGCATGTCAAGGTCCTCCAACTTAATTGCGTAATGCTGTTTTTTAGCCTTCCTTTATTTGCAAACTATGTTTTTCATAGTTTCTGAGGTATATAATCCTATTAGCAATTACAGTGGACTGTTATGTTCTATTTGTTGCATTTCAGGAATAGGTTGAGGATACTGAGAATAATGTCCTTTGAGCTACGACTTTTGCTACTGTCCTAGCTTTTCAAAAACCTTTTGCATATTTTACAAAAATCTTTATTGATTCTGAGTGAGTACTTTGACAATTCTTGTTGTGGTGGATTCTGTTCTTTAAGGGGATTCGTGCATCACAGGCTGATGGCCTAAATTGTTGTGATTGTCTTTTCTCATTTTACCTAGCTTCTAACCATCCTACCAAAACTGTCCCAAAAATCCAAAATAGAAACAAGTTTAGTCCTCAAATATACCGGCAAAGGCCCTCTGGCAAACTTGTACTATAGGAAGATGCTAAGGAGAGAACTTCTGTTATCAGAAATGAGTATAAAATTTGTGAAAATCCACACAGAACATTTCTTGTCTCCTTCCACCCATCCTATTTGCAAAAATGTGCTAACGTGCAACAGAGTACAAACCCAATATATAAATCTTTATCAGTTTGAATTTCCTTGCTTTTTATGAGCCCTGGAAGTCAGGAAATGCGGCTTGTGAAGACTAAATGAAGCATGCAGTATTTCTATTAGAAATGGGACAATAAATGAATCTTAGCAAGTAAGGTGAACTTCTAGTTTTGTATCATTTGTTAAACTGGAAAATGAAAATCTCAGGGCAAAAATCAATTTCCAAAGCACAGGGGTCTAAGTTTATAGTTAAGATTAGTCAACACTGACTTTCCTAGTGCCAAAGCACAGGTCAAAGAATATACTTATGGATAAGAGATTAATGCAAAAAGCTTGCATGTATTAGAAGTTGAGTAAGTGGATTAAGTATCAGCAGATGTTTGTTTAATTACAAGCAGGCTCCACTCATTGTGACTGAAATGATGTGTTTGCTGCATTACAGAACAAGAGAATGGCCTGGGCTTCAGCTGTCTTACAGTATATCAATAACACATTCCTAATAGACAGTGATAATTTGATAGGAAAGGCTCTTCCCCCCCTCATGGACCTTCTCTCTTTCATCTTGCAATTCACAGGCTCCTTCCCAAAATGGCTCACCATCCCATCTTCAGGCAGCAAGAGGGTGTTGAAGCAAGGGGGAGGCCCTTGCCAGGCACCTGCAGTAATTCCTAGGAGCCTGGCATCAGTACAGTGCAGCCAGAAAGAAGAGACTTTATGATCTGTCCATGAGGTCCAAGCTTAGAGGTGAACTTTGCAAAGCAAAATTGTCCACTTCCCTCTTCCCCCTCCCTTTTATATCTTCATTGAACCCCCAAATTAATTCTTCTGTACCGCTTTCAGTTGACATTAACTCTTTTCAGTGCAAGTCAGTTAGAGGATCAGGTTTAATTTCTTCTAAAGGAGGCTTTTCTGCTTTTTCATATTGCAGTTAATTATGAATGAGTCATTATTCTGTGTCTTTGGGCAGATTATTGCTTCAAGTGAGGTAGGCAAAGTCATGAAATATTGACTAAAAAAATGCAATTATTTTGTCTAACTGAATTAATTCCAGGCTTAAGCTATCAAAAAGAACACGAAAAATAGTTTGAGATAAAACATAACTCTAGGAATCAGGTATCACCTATTTAACTAGGGAACAGAGGGGCAAAGCATTTACAATACTTAGCATGCAAATAATCTGTAATATTAAACTATAAACATAGTTTTGCAAGCAGGTGGAAATAAGGTGCTTTCATCTGTAGTCTTAATTGGAATAAATTGGAATAAATCCTTATTAGAGTGTTTCTTTGTGTTAAGGCATTTAGAAAACGGAGGAAAACTCTTGGCATTTCTGAACTGAAGTTGTCCACGCCATGTTTACAGAAGTATGCAGGACTTTTATTCACTGAATTACATATTGATGACATTTAGGAAGGTTGAAGATTAATTATTTCTTGTGTTACTTTTAATATATTACATAGTCTACCAGTAAATGTCCTGTGTATATCAGTAATTACTGGTGTCATAGTAGTCAAACATTCTATAGATGTTACAGTTATTTAGAGCTTCTCTTCATTTGAGACACGAACATAATACTGTAGAGATTTTACAAATCCTTCCATTTCATGCAGATCTGTAGAATTAATCAGAATATATTCATATTCACAACAGTCACCAGAAAGAAACATTGAAATTGAAATAAGACTCATTGTAAAAAACAGCTGTCCTGGAGGTGGCTGACAGTGAATATCTGTTACAGAATTTTATGTGAAAACTATTACATACCATTTTAAAAATATCCACCAAAACAAAACACCACAATGAATTTTGTTAATGACTAATATTAAAAAGGTAGATTTTGGACAGAGAAAGACTTACATGTTGGAATTTGCAAGACTTTTGAAGAGTCAGCATGGGAAATCAAATGAGATTTGAAACGTAGTTCTGATTCTTTTAATATCCTTTTCAAAATCTGTTTTGCATCATATTAATTTTAATATTTGGCTGTATTAGTGCAGCTGAAGATTTTAAGTCATAATGGTGAGCCTTTTATTTTTAACTCAAGTTACAGATTAAGAAAAATATGACTAATGCTTGTATCTAATGTTTATCTTTCATCCATCTGACATAACCCAGAGTATAATTTATTAGTAATAATGGCTTGTTTTCATTAGAGTTCTAGGTTTCCCTTATATTACATTTTCAGATCCTATTTCTCAGAGTTTATTTAAATATTCATTAAAAAATGCTAACGCAAAGTAATATTTGAACCCTTTTGATGGCAAGCTTCTAACTCTGAATGTGGTATTTGAAATATTGGAAGCCACAAATGAGCTGTGCAGATACTGAAGGTGAAGGCCATTTGCAGCATGTGCACCCACTTAAGAGTTGGTACTGGTTAAGGAGCTTAGATTTTGGGGGTGGAGAGCTGTGGTACCTTACCACCACCTGACTGAAACTAATGCTTCTCATGTATCCTGTTATGGAAATTCAGATTTTTTTTTTTCCCCTTTCCTTGTGTCTCAGTAGGGGCCACAGGGATATTCTGCCTCACTCTATAAAATTAGCAGGTTTTCTTGGTGGGTGCAAAAGAAGAGCAGCTGTGGCATCCAGGGAAGGCAGGGACAAGATGGTGAGGGAGGGCGATGCAAGCACAACTCAATTTCAGGGAAGCTTGTGAGCTTCTTGTTCTATAAATATAGAGGTAGATTCTATAGATGACTTTTTTTGAGGGCATGTACTGTTGTCTTTTCTAGCTTTCTGAAATTTTAAAGTAGTCCTAGCTGTGATTGTTTGTTGACTCTCAGGCCATAGATGCCTGTTTAAGTCCAGGATACTGTAGAAAAAAAATAAAGTCTCTTCTACCGGAGATGGCATTCTTAACATTACTACTGAGCAGGAAGAATGTTGGAAGGCCTTTTTACCTTGTAGCTTTCAAGCTGCTCGTATCCATGGGACATTACCATTTTCAAGAAATCTGGGAATTTCCTGAGCTCCATAAAAGCTGCTAGCTTTTCTACACCTTGTATTTAATTTTAGTTGAGGAGACTTGGGTTCAGGAAGGTTTATACAAATGCTGCAATCATGATGATCTTTTCTTAAAGGTGCTTTTCTGCCAGTTACCATTTAATCTTCATCTACACTCTTCCTTCTTTGCAAGAGAAAGAGGTGTAATGGCAGGGTTAGCAGTCCTGGCTCTTCCAAGTGAGACATGAGGTGATGGATCTAGTGTAACTTTCCCACAGATAATGGCTTTAATGCTTACCACAGTTGTAGCCCTCTGGCCTCCTCATGGCCTTCTAGCTTGTTTCCTTTACAGAGTGCCTGGAGGTGATGGATACCAGTACAGCTGGACTAGAAAAGGTTTGTGTCTCAGAAGGGGAGAGCAGGAAAAAGGAGGGAAAAGGACATTGTTTGAAGAATGGGATTGGTTTAGGTTTTACACTAAATGTGCCAAGTGAGAAGGCAGTAACTGGAGTCTTGTATAGTTCAGAAGTGTATCACACACTGCAGTAAGGTCATCCAGGTTAACAGAGGTTATTCTTAACTCACGTGAGAAGTATTTTATGATTCAGATTTTGAATGAAATACATCCCCTAATAGTGTTAGTGTTTCAGCCTGTTTTCAGACCTTCTGTATGCAAGCACAAATGTCATAGAAGTACAGTATAAATATTTGCAGATGGATATAGCATTGGGACAGATGTTTCCAATGAGCATTTTCTGAATGCCCACAAATTTACATTTGTCTGAGAAGAACACATGGATGCTTGGCTATTTCTCATCTCAGCCCCACACAGTGTGGCAAAGATTTTGTTTTTCTTCTTTTTCTGAGCTCTGGTTGAAGAGAGAGAAAAATGTCTGTCTGGCACATAATAATTAAGCAAGGTCCCACTCTTGTCCGTGGGTTTGGTGACAAAGTGCATTGATGATTCATGAAGAGGTCCAGTGTATGTCCGAAAAATGGCAGGTACTTGTACTATGTGATAGCAAGCAAACTAGCTAGAAATTTTCTGGATGGCCTGTTCATACCAGTGAGCAGAGACAATAAATAATTTTGTCATTTTTTTCTAATATTCTTTGTTTAAAAGTTTGCTAGACATTTTGTCACCTTGTAGCAGCTAAAAACTTGGGACTGAGTTCTTGCAGGGGAAATCAGTGACGTCTGGAATGGAGGAATAGTTGGGAAAGTAGGAAGAAAAACTTGGTTGGACTCATATCTCCTAATGTCTTTCAGTTACCTAGCTTATGTTTGGCAAGGTATAATAGAAACAGTTGTCTGTTTCACTGCAACTCTCTCTCAAAAATAGTTTCTACTACTTTGTCTCAGGTGTACTGATCATTGTGTGAAATAAATTACTTTGCCTGCATGCCTGTTTTAGAGGTAAAGGCAAGTAAATTATCATCAATATTAAGTGATGATATCAATGTTAAGAAGGTTTTCTTAACTTCTTCCAGTCAAAGCATGTGTTATTATCATATTATCATATCACCTATGTGGTAATGTTTTTTAGGAGACAGGATAGTCCTGGAAAGTTGCCTGTTGAGGTGGATGTGAAATGGAAATAGGTTTCAGATCTTTATATTCTTTCTCAGAGTCTTAGCTTGCTTTCACTTCCAAATACGGCTAAATTTTGGTGCTACAGGATTCAATTAGATTAATTTGTGCTGCTTTCTGTATTCTTCCAAATTCTGTTTCACATTAGCTTGCTTGTGGATGATGGTCGACATTCTTGGTATTTCCTGTCTTGCTTATGGTCATCCTTTTAAGCTGTTTGTGGAGCAAATTAGAAATCTCATAAATAAACACATAACACATAATGGGTAGTATTTCGTTTTTGCAATATGCTAAGCATGATTTTCACAATATTTTTCTGGACAATAAGTCTGTACAAGTCTTTCTTTTAGCCATGTTGGGCTTTGGACAAAGAGAGAAAAAAGATTACTGCTTTTGTTTCTTCGTAATTCCAGAAGAAGATTCTGAATTTCAGAACAACTTAAAAATTAATTACTGCAGTAACAAGATACCTAGGAAGCTTTTAAGAATGAATCTTTACCTTTTTTAACCATATGTGAAGATGGTGGATGATTTAATGATTCTGCTGTAAAGAAGTATGCAGTCTGGAATGAATTTGAAGTTTGGGTTGGATATAAATGAATGTAATTTACATAAGTGAAGGAAATCTGCAATCATTTATTGATATGTTGGATATATTCGTTTTGGGTGTTAGAATGATGGAGATTAGAATTATTTTATTTGAGGACTTAAGTTAAATTTTTGTCAGCTTTGAAGACATGAACAAAACTCCTTTGTGTTTTTCTATTAAAAATACCTTTAAAAAATTCTTGCTTTTGTGTAGAAAATGATTAAACGTGTTGTCCCTGTGCAACACTTTATAATTTATTGCTTTCTTGTTATTGGGCAGTTGACATGTGACTTGCTACTGGAATTTTCATTTAGCTGAAAGCCAATCAAGCCCATTTCTTGAATAGTTAATGGAAAAGGGCCAACCTGGGCTAGTGTGCTTATGGAAGGTGCCAGTGGCTTCCTGGTGACAGGAAGCAACAAGGGTGGCATTGTGCCTGTGTCCCAAGGTCACTGAGCTTCTGCAGGTTCATTATTTTTTCCTCTCAGTTTTCTTATGTAGCTCCAGCCCTGGAGCTGTCCTTGGATTACTCAGGAGATGTATGAGCTAAGGAAGCCACAGGTTGGTCATCACTACCCTTTTGTGTGGAAAAAGAGTAGTGGAGGAGGTTACAAGCAAAAGGCGAGCATGTCTGTGCATGAAGCAGCGGAAATCATTAGAGGTATGCATTAGAGGGTAGGTGGTTTTACTTGTTTGTTTGGTTTTGTTTTTCTGAAATATTGCCAAAACTGGAACTCAGTTATCATATCTGTGATTTGGATTTACCCTAATGTATAGAAAGAAATAAGAGCTGTAATAGCAGAGGATGCTGTTGAACTGATGAATGAGAATGGAAAGCTGAAAAGTTGCCTGTAAGAGAAATTGTCAAATTCATGCAGGGTGCTTCCATTAGATTTTGCAGGTGAAACTGGCTGAAGACCTTGCACTTGCTGGTTTAAAAAGTATTAATGAAGACGAACTTCATAGAGATAAGAGGAAGTAGAAAATGTGGGAAACACTGTAAAAGAATAATAGTAGTAAAGGAGACTAATCTGAAGCAGGCATCTGACAATGTACTTAGGACTTTTCATTAAAAAAGCTGTGGAGCTTTTTCTATGATATTAATCATAGATTTTAATGCTGCTTCTGCCAAAGACAGAATTTGATATTAAATTCTAATAAGCAGATACAGATTCTTATTTATTTTAATGTGCACAGATGGATCCAGATATTGGTCTAAAGACAAACTCCTTGTTAGTGTTTCTGTGAGCAGCATGTTTCTATCCAGTAGAACAAATCCCAGATGAGTATTGATGCATATATTCACTGCACCAATCATACAAATTAGAGATGAGCCCAAGCAGGAGCTGTGTCTGAGAACTGTGTCTCTGTGCACAGAGATGTTTAGGCATCAGAACTTGTGATTTGCTGTATCTTTTTAATTGCTTAACAGAAATTCAGGATTTCATAGGTTTCAATGTCCTTATGCTCACTTTGAAGATTTAATTCGAATTCCAACCTAGAATTCGAATTAAATAAACTTTTGGTTTGTTTTTTAAATATATATTCTCAAGGGTAGTTGAAATTTGCAGCCTGCCAGGAAGCAGGATTGCTCTTTTCATGCAAGGCAGAGTGAGGAGGTGATGTTTTCCTTTAGGAGAGTATCACCAGATTATAAGGCAATAATAGCCATTCCTTGTTTCTAAAATAATTTTAAATATTTTGCATTGAGTTAGATTTTTTTGTGTGCCTTTTTCTTTCCTTCCTGTCTTTGTTTTATTTTGAGACCATACTAGAAGAAATAAGAGCTGATTGCTTAATATCTGTGACTTCAATCTATTTGGTATTTTGCCACTGAGTTTTCACACCCTGAAGGGATTAAACTATCTGTCACTGTGTGACAATTTACATTCCTCACTATGAATTAGCATAACTTGCTATGTCTTTGCTTTTTTAGTTAACCACAGAATCAGAAGTCAGAGATAGAGGAGACCTGTAAGATCACCCTAGTAAATATGAAGTTTTCTCCTCAGCTCAGCTAGTTGGGAAATCTAACCCAAATTTCTTCTTTTTGGGGACGTGTCAGTTAGTTAAAACAGATACTATTCTACAAAGTGACATCCATTTCTTTGTGCTTCTAATGAAGCTCAGGGGCGTGAACAAACTGGAAAATAAACCTGCTTTCCGGTTAACCAGTCACTGCTGACATGAGTTCAGCAATTGTGTTTTGCAGACTACTCTGGGTAAAGGACCTCTGGGTTTTTTACTCAGCTTTAGTTTCTCAGTCCTCATCAGTTAGCACTGATTTGGGTGCTATGGCTAAACCTGGTGCCCAAGTTGCACTCCAAAGCTTGATTTAGTGAAGCTTTCTGTAGCAATTGATTTTGTTTGATAGTAACCCTTCTTTTTTCACATTCCTGTAGGATTTTATACAAAACTGGAAGTCACACAGTGCCACAGAATTTCTTGTAATCTGTTCAAATGTAATTCTTAGGTTCCTGAACAGTGCTAAGTCCATCAATAGCACACCTTGTATTGGTTTCGGGTGTGGGATTAGTGATGAAGAGAAAAAAACCCCTATTTCTTCAATTCAGATGAGGTCAGTTCTCTCAGTAATCCAGTACATAATGCACTCCCTCTTCCTGTGTGGTGTGCTCTGCCCTTCAGATGTCTTTTTATAGAATCTTCCGCTTTGACTTAGTGAACAATTAATCTCTCTTCATCTTGACAGAGACAGTTAACTTCTCTCCCCAGTAATATGCTCTGTGAACTACCTCCAGTGTTTTGTTACTATTTTTGCCATCCAAAACTACATGGCTGTATCCAGACTCAATGGCACAAGAGATATATACACAGGGCTATTGGAGTCTCTTTAGCTGAACACCAGCTTGCATAAAACATGATTTAAATGTAAATAATGTGATGGAAAAACATTACACAGACTGTGTCACAAGTTTGTATTATGTAGTACTGATGAATAAACAGTACAAATATTTCAGAAGAATTCTTGTGAGGGTTTTTTTTTTAATTTTGGATTTTGAAATGCTTATAAAAGTGAGATCATGACACTTGCTTGGTAATTCTGTGAAGAGCAAACCAGTGGTTTGAGCTCAGTATTTTTCTGGAGAACAAATTGAGAGGAATAATAACTGCAATTGCCTTGGAACTACAGTAGCTTCTGTAAGAATAAGGTACAACAAGACAATTAGCAATGCAGATGACTTGTTTGCTGCCCGAAATGTTTAGTGTTAATGTGTAGTTTTGTTGCAAGGATTAGTATTTTTGCAAGGTGTGGCAGGGAAACCAAGGTGCTTGTTATCACAAAGTAGAGTTGGAAGAATAAACTTGTAACATGCTAAGTGACAACTTTTGATCTCCAGATATTGAGATAACCAATATCCCTATGCCTTCGGGATTAGATATGCTTGAAATATTGTATAATTCCAGCTACTCTTATTTATTGATTCAGCCTAATTATATGAGACATCCAGGCATATTGTCAGACTACTTGAAATATACTGATACTTGGGTGTCCTGGTTCCAGCTGGGACAGAGTTAGTTTTCTTCTTAGTATCTGGCCCAGTGCTGTGTTTTGGATTTAGTGTGAGAGCAATGTTGGTAACACACTGATGGTTTGGTTGTAGTGGTTACTCTAAGCCCTGCTGTTTTCAGTGTCTCATGCTCTGCCAGTGACAAGGTGCACAAGAAGCTGGAGGGGAACGTGGGCAGGACAGGTGTCCTGAAGCAGCCAGAGGGATATTCCATGCCATAGAATGTCATGTTCAGTCTATAAACTGGGGAGACTTGGCAGGGAGCCACCAATCTCTGCTTGGGGATGGCATGGGCATTGGTCAGTGGGTGGTGAGCAACTGTATTGTGCATCACTTGTGCTTCTTGAGTTTTATTCCTTTCTCTCCTTTTCCTGATGTTATTATTATTAGTGCTGCTACTGTGTATTTTATTAGTGTATTTTATCTTCTCTCAAGTATTAAACTGTTTTTATTATTGCTACTGTATTTTACTTTATTTACTTTATTCAGTTATTAAACTGTTCTAATCTCAATCCCCGAGTTTTACTTTTTCTTCCAATTCTTCTCCCCATCTCACCAGGGTAGGGTGGAGGGGTGTGACTGAGTATCTGTGTGGTGCTTAGTAACTGGCTGGGGTTAAACCATGACAAAGGGGATGGCTGATTAATCTGGGGTGTGTGTAAGCATATGTACATGTATCACTGTGTTATTTAAATTTTTATTAGAAGGGTATTCTTTGAGTTTTGCTTCTTTGGTGCTGCTGCTGGTTGTGTTTCAGGAACAAATGGCAGGGAAAAAAAAGGGTTCCAGGAATAGCTAAAGTGCAGCATTCAGAATTGATTTCTGCTTATTATAACCTTGATCCTCTGCTTCTGTACATCACTCTCCCCACTCCAAAAAAAAAAAAACAACCCCAAAATTTTTTGCTTTAGTTTCCTTGTAAAGTAGTCATATGCATCTTCAAAGTCCCGTGGGATATCTCGGTAGTACAAACTCTGGATGGATGTTTGGATGTGTGGATGCAGACTGTAAAATTACCTCCTCTAGCCAGTGCCTATTTACACCGAGCTGAGTTTACATGATCGTGAGTCTCGTGAGGTATTTCATGCCCCCACACCTGAGAGCAGAGTCTGCCTTGGGCATGGAGAAGTGTGCACTTCTCTATTGAAAAGAGTACAAACGGAGCCAGAAAAGTTGCTGCTTTCTGGTGACCAGGATTTTAACATGTGTGATTTTGGGGGTTTATAGACAAATGTATCATATGAAACATGTCAAGACCAATACTTAAGGCATTTTTAAAAAGTATCTTGTCTCTCTTGGAATTCCAGAGAATTATCTTTGTCCTTTTGTTGTTTTTAAGAGGATTACTAGTAGGGACAAAGAGGTTAGTTCAAGACCTCTGGAAAAATGGCAGGATTGTAGTGCTATTTTAATGTATTATTTTCCTTGTTTTGGTGCTATAATCTTAGCAGACCTGATGATGACCTTCATATTGAAATAATCCTGGGCTAGAGTTTTGTTCTTTCTCCATTTTTGCTAGAAGAGGGTCTTAACTTTCAGATGGATAGATCTGAATTCAAGAAATGTGGTCAAATCCATTTAAATCTGTATAAACCTAAGAAAAGAAGAATCTGACTTTTTGTTGTACTTTGGTGAATGGAAGTTTGCCTGGGTTAAAGGCTTTAGGATTTGGCTCCGTATTTATTTTAAATCCTCATTTCCCAGACATAAACTGTTCTTCTAATAGAGGCATCCAGATATTTGAGAATATGCTGCAATTGTATTTTTGCACGCTCTGGATGTGCCTTGACTAAGGAGAAATAGCAGATGTTTGTACCACGAAGTGTACTTTCCCAAGGCAAACCTTTCCCATGTTGCAGGAGCATGGCATGCCTACCTGGTGGACAGGCTTGTTATTGTTTTGAGGGGAATTTTGGTGTTCCCCTCCCACCTCATCCAAGCTTGAATACAGTGATCAAGCATTAGAGATACAGGCTCCACCTTTTTGCCTTATTTTGAGGTTAAATTTGTTAATTAAATGAAAAATGTGGGATTGGAAGAGGTCAAGAATTATTCTCAATACTGAACTAAGAAAAAACTGATTTAAAACTACAGATATATTTCTAATTATAGTATCTGAGATGGTCTGCCATTTTTAGTACCAGGTGTAGCTTCGACAGTCTTGCTTGTGGTTTTTTTTTTTTCAGTAAAAGAAGAAGTGCAGGTGGCTGAGGTGGAATGTTTGGGTACCATTAGCACCCAGATCTGAGGAAGATTAAGGATTTCTTTGAGCCCAGAAGTTCTGATCTTGAAAGAGGCATTGATTTAGAGCTCATATATTAATTCCTGGCCCATAAATTTTTTTTAAATAAGCATAAAAATGCAAAAAACTTTTAGATGTTGAATTTGGAGGGAAATGATATTTCCTCGCTCACAGCATCTGAAGCTAATTTGAAATCTACTGATTCTGCTGCCTGCAAATAAACTGAAAGTCTGATTCAACATCTGGGCAGGTATTATTTTTGGAAATCCTGTGGATGACTGAAAAAAGAATGTGGTGGAGGACCCACTTTTCTTTACTCCTTTGCACAGGATTTCTGGAGGAGAATGGAAGCTTTCTTCGGAAATGTCGAATTTATTATGCAGAGATCTCACAAAATAGGGTGGGAGTCAGATTCAGATTGCCAACTTTTCCTAACCACAAAACAGGATGTGCTCCCCTCTTTCCACTCCAGGACTCCATGTAATAATCAAACCATTCATGCTTGTTCCAATCTGCATTTTAATACTTGCCTTTTTTTTAAGCTCTTCAAATATTTCTTAGCTAAAAGCTGATAAATGGCTTTTGGCTTACCTGGTTGATGTCCATCTTCTGGAAGGTGATTGCATTTTTGGCAGGAGAGATGAGCTAAACTAATAAAATGTATAAATTGAATTAGTAGCCTGTCTCATGCCTAATCACAAATATGTTTTGTGTGTTTTCTAAATCTGGAGTTAAAACTGTAACTTTGTATGGACAAGCGCAGTGGTTGATTTGCCGTCTGTGCTCTGTACCATCATCCTCAAAAGCAGCCTTGTTGGGCTGTACAATGCAGGCTGAAGTTCACACAGCACTTCAGAGTTTAGAAGTATTCTTATCAAGCTCGACTCAAATTGCATCCAGACACAAAAATAACATTTCTTCTTCTTTGAGATATGTTGGAGTACAGTTCCCATTTTCAGATGAAGACATTCGGTATTTGGCCACTCCTGGAACTGCTTTTTTTATTCCTTGCACTTTTGGCTAAAAGAGACAAATTTACCAGTGTCTTCTCTGCTGATTGAGAGTGAGAACATGGTGTACACACTGTTGTCTTGCCATGCTAGTAAGTGGATTTGAACTATTACTTTTAAAAATTACACCCACAAACAAAACCCTATTCCCAGATATTTTGAGATGGTCACATTTTTTGCATCTAATATTGTTGGTTAAGAGTCACTTAGCACAGTGCAAAAATATTTTTAGAGGACAGGTTTTTAGCTGTTTGTTCCTGTTTTCAGAAGGAGTTTGGTATGATGGATTTGAGTCACTGTGGTTGATCAGGTTACAGTGGTTTATGAGCAAGGAGTGTATTTTTTCTAAGGCACAAGCAAGTTCAGCTACTAGATTGTGGATGCTGGTAAAGTTTGTGAATTCATCTGCCCTTCCTGGAATAGTCCTGGGAAAGAGGACAGAAATGCTTGTGTAAGGAGTGCAGGATCAGGGTATTACTGTGCTGATCTGGATGAGCTCCCTGGGGTTCCTGTGTTTCTTTGTAGTTCAGGTAAACCAAGCATTAGATTCTGTATTGTTAACCACTGAAGGCAATGATTAGATTGTTTCAACTCATTGTATAATGTTTCTTGAAATTTTATCCTTTAAATTTGAACTGGTTTATTTTTTTGGATTGACATGAATTTGAGGGAAGACAGTAAAATGAAGGGAGAAACTTCAATGACTCTGTCAGTTTAGAAGAAGAAGAAAATCACCCAATGGTTTGGAGCTAAGTATGACTTTACTGCATCTATAGATCTTCTCTTAAAGGTTGATATATTATTTTAGTGATACCAACAGTTCAAATTTAAACCAGCCTGTTGGATTAAAACATGAGACTCCCAAGAAAGCAAATGTGCCATTTTCTTAAATGGGTATAATCTTGCAAATTTTTTTTGAGTGCCAAAAGTTGATGAGTTTAATCATAATGCAGAAATAAACATAAGTTTCATACAAGATATGATTGAAAATTCTGAGGCATTGGTATTAGACTTATGATTTCCTGTAAATATGTTGTCACAAGTTTTTTTCCGTTTGAATGAAAGGATCTGTGACTACAGGGCCATCCCCCTTTAAGATCCTGTGCAAAGCATTTGGATGCAGGTAAGGAGCATTAAGACTGTCATCTTGGAGGGTGGAAACAATTTTCACCTCCTGTGCTGGGGCTGCATCCTTCAACTACTCCTTATCCCTTTACTACCTCCATTTTCTCAGAAATTGTGGTTGTATTTGGCACGTGTTCATTTTTTCATGAAAGGTTTTCAGATGCTGCAGTGCTCAACACAGTTTGTTGTGAAAATGGAGTTAGAACTTGTGACTCAGTCTGTGATGTTTTCAAACAGAAAGTGACACAAACAGTATGGGGAAAACTACCAGAAAAACAATGTCAATATGATTAAGGGAGTAATTTTGCCATTTGGGTTTTCTTGTTTCTTGTGAATAAAAAAATTGTTGATTTCAGAGTAAGGTTTTGCTTCTGTGTACATGTAGCACCACTTAGGAAGAGAGGCAGTAGTAAATTTTTGTGGAGTGGTTGTGTTCTTGAAACTGCAGGCTTAAGTTTGGGAATTGGGGGGTCACTTTGCTACAGGGCTGTCATGTCAATGCGATGAAGTCAAGTAATTTTCTGTGGTTTGGTTTCTTCCCTGTATAAACTAGGTAAGGATACTTCCCTTTTCTCCACTCTGAGTAGTCTTATGCACTGAAGCTGTCTGCTCTGAAATGTGCTTGGGCAGTCTAGGGACTATGAAGCCACACTCTCTTATTTATTGAGGAGCGATGTTTTTATGAGTAGACCCTGATGCCCTAAACGAAGGACAAATGCTTCTGGTCATGCTCATGATCTATTCCTTGTTATGTAATCACACTTAACTCCAGTTTGCTTTAGCATATGTTAGTAACAGGGTCCTAACTTATTTATGCTACCAGTTGAGAGGATGGTGAGAATTTAGCTGCTAATATGCATTTATTCTGATCAAAGAGCTGAGAAGGCAGTCTTGGTGATTGTTTGTTTGTTTATAAAGGGTGTGTTTTCTGGTAGCTATAAAGAAATATCTTGGAAGTTTTAAATTAAACACAAATTCAGTTCTCGAAATTTTTTAGTGACAAAAAGCGAGAAAATTATGTGGGAACCTTGAATATTCAAAATTAACTATAATGCCACATTGAAGTACTTTATAAGTGGATAGCTAATTGTGAGAGAGGAAGGAATCTTATATGAATGGATAAAGCAGGAAAAAGTTCACATTTCCAGCATTATTCTCCCCTGATTTCAAACTGAAAAATAGTTTTAATTTTTCTTGGGTTTTTAAAAAAACCAAACCACAACTAATTTATTTCCATAAATCTTTTTTATAATTATTATTGTTATTACTCCTACTTTTAGGAGAACTTTCTCTTGCCTCTGTGGTAAATGAACTTTCCAGTAACACATTAACAGAACATCATTACTGAGTTAGGTATCTCTCAAGCTTGTGAGTGGCTGCTGTTTTTCTTTCTGAAGCTTCATCTTCCCACTTCCATCACTTAAGACTATGTGGCAAGGGATGAAGTTAGTTATTTTTCAAGCATGAGAAGTAAGAATACTCCTGACAAACTGACTGGCTGTTGGTCTAACTGTTAATGAAGAGAATCCTTGTGTTTGAACAAACCCCAGCATTCTACTTATTCTGGCACATTTCTTTTCTGGAGCTATAAACATCATCCAAGACTAATTCTGGTCAGTTTGCTCATAAAGACCATTTTGAAATCCATGTTTGTGTTCTCAGTTGGTATAAATTTTTTGTCAGTTTACTGACAAAAATACTTTATTAACCAGATAAAAATTTCTACTAATGGAAGTGCTCATAAATAAAGTCACAAGGGTTATGTAAGTTTTTATTGCTGTTATCTTCACTGTATATAGAACTCTTGTCTGTAAGGGATCATTGGCTGCCCTGCAGAGACTGTGAAGAAAAACAACTTTTTTCTTCTTTTTTTTTTTTACTTGAAAGACAGCTTGGTCTTTGTATCTTTCTTAAATTTTGAGGGTGTGTTTAAATCAAATTTAATGTGCTCTTCACTTAGTTTTAATCCTCCAGGATGTATACTTTGGCTCTTTCTCAAGGACAGATCTTCTGAGATCCTCAGTGGACTCATTTCTCCAAATTTGAGATCTTGCTCAATTAAAGAGATGCTGGGTTTTTAATTTGGTTTGATTTTGTTTTATTTTGGTTTTCGTTAAGTGAGATAAGTACAGTACTGAGTTTTTCGATTGAAGATTCATGTTGAGACCCTTACCTTTATTGTACCCATCTCCTTGTGTTCAGAACATGCCTACTAATGACAAGTTTTTGCTCTCTGTCTTCCCCTGCAACAAAAAATCCTTTACTTTGCAATTGGCGAAGTTGAGAGCTCTAGAAATTCTGTAGTGGTTAACTCAGGACCCTGACTTCTTTCTTTGTATGTGACAGTTTTACTTTTTATTCTGGTGGGATGCTGCATAATATTATTTGGTGTCTTCAGGACAGCGGCTTGACTCCAAAGTAATACGTAGTCAGACTTTATATTGAGCCTAGATATAAACAGATCAGAATTACTAACTGCGTGGGAAGTTTTCTTCAAGTTGAACTTCTTCTTAACTTCCCACATTCAAATATTCTTGGACAAGGACACAATGGTTTGTTTTATAAACATGAAAGAGGTATTAAATCATTTTGAATTTCCAGTCTTGCTCTTAAAATTTGGCTGAGAGCTTATCAAAAGTCTGGGGGAGTTTCTTCAAAACCTATTCCAGGGGAAAAAAACTGCTACAGATGCTGTACAAAAGAAAATTGATACATGGAAGAAGGCCTCCCATGAGTACAAGAGACTGAAGGGAGTCTCATGGATTGCAAGTTCTTGAGTGTAGGGAAAGTTTCTTGAATGATGTGCGTAGAAACAGATGCAGATGGGCCCTATGCTTTCTGGGGAATGTTTCTACTTGAAATAAATGCACAATTAAGATTTTTTTTCTTAAATTACTATATGGAGTAATTACAATAAAATAACTATTACCTTGCTGTGTGTAAACTGGACAAGACCATGGTTCTGTTCCAGTGATAGGGTTTCTGAATTATGTTTTTCACTCAATACTAGATAAGTATGGCATTCGAAATCCACAGTAAGATGCATCTGTCCCAGTAGAACTGTCTTGCAGAGACTGTGGTCATATGCATGTGGAATTTCGTTGGGAGTCATATGGATTTAAGCACTACTTCTCCAAAAGAGGCAGTCTTAATGATCAAATCACATTTGCGGATTATAAACAGCTTCCTAATATCTCCTTGGGTCTTGTAATTCTTTGAGTCCTTCAGGATTCTTTCCTGGTTCCGAGTTAAGAGAAATAGTTTGCAAGACAATTCACAGCATTCCTAAGTAGATTCCTGCAGGAGAGCAAAACTTGTTTGCAATAAAAGAAAGTTACCTAGTGTATTTTAAAGAGAGAGAAATGCACAATTCTTCAAACAAAAAAGGATTTAGTATTTTGTACAAGCAACATCAGTTTGGAATAGGGACATTGCAAGAATGAGGAGCTCGTATCTGCTTTATGTGCTTAATAATATCCTGGAGTTACCTATTTTTAAAAATTCTGTTTCCTTTGGTAAACACTGTGGCTTTGTAGCAGTGTCTGAAATGCTCCTTCATCATTCAAATTTATAGCTTGCAGTTGCAATCCTCTAAGTCCTTTATTTTCAGTGATGGACCAAGAAAGGAAGTTTATCTATCCTTTCCTCTGCTGGAATAAATAATGGCAGAGTTTCAAACTCTGCATTCATATTTGTAACTTCACTAATGACACTCATATTTTTCAGTGTTAACACCTCTCTGATGTTTAATCATGTTTATATTCCTCAGAGGTGTTTATCTGGGTTAATGTCCTTCATCTGACTCAGGGTTTTTTAGGACTGGTGTCAGTGTAAGCAACAGCTGGCGAAAAACATTACTTGGTTCTTTCTGCATGTTATGTCAATTGACTTATGGTGATTTATGTGTTTGAAAAGACGATGAGTGTGAATGGTGGTGGGGGAACGGTAACACATGCTGAAATTCACACTTCTAGTTGCTGGGAACATCTGACTGGGTAGTTGTTCTGCATGTCTGTAGCTTCTTAGCAGCCTTTAGCGAAGGTCTCAGTCCCTTTCTGTCACCCAACTCTCTCCACATCTGTCCCTGGCTGATGTTGTGTTTAGCAGTAGCACTGCGTGACATTTGATTGTCATCTGTGTTCTGAGTTTGCTGTTATTTTTAGTCTGAGTCTTGACAGGGTTATGCAACTGTAACAGCAGAGTCAGACTACTGTCTCCAGATGTCCGGGGAAACAGGAACATGCTTTTCACATCCCATGAAAATGAGTGAGGAGCAGTTATTTCTTTAGCTTCCAGTTACTTTCCTAGAGAGAGGAGCTTGGAGACAGAAGAGAGGTTGCTGAAGCAAGGGTGAGAATGCAGACAATGTCCCTTCCACCGGCATACAGCTCAGTGGAGGAATAAGAAGACATCTCTGTCCTCTTCCCAGACCAATAAATGTTGGCACTGAAATTGAAATGAGTTATAATGTGAAGCTGATCTTTCTAATGGGAAAAATTATGGATGATGGTGTCCATCATGTTTTTTAATTTGGAAATATTTGGATATTTAGTCATGTCAGTAAAGGGTATTGACATGGATTTGCTTGTGAAAGTAGATACGCCTTTAAAATACATTATTCTAAATGAGATGATGATTGTGGTATGGTTATACTTGAGGTCTTTTGTTAATTTTCTTTCTGTCAAAGACAGATGGGAAGCATAGCTCCTGTTCCTAAGAGCTGAAAGGAGGCAAACAAAGTGTTTTGTCTTCTCCTCCTTCTGCACTCAATTCCCAGACAATGTTTGCCACAAAGTTAAAATCTGTTCCAGATGGTTTCTGATGGAGAGGGAGCTTACTAAAACTGCTGCTCAGAGAAATAGAGGAAAGGCAAGAAAAATCAAAGGGAAAAAAAAAAATCTCCAAGCCCTTTGAAAAGTGTTCACTGTCCAGCAGTTATCTCTCCTGATGAATGCTGACCGGTGAAAAAATGTAGAAGTGCTGACATGAACCAAAAGCATCCTATTTATCTGTTTATCAAAGCATTCATGTTTTCAGATTTTTTTTTTCCAAAAGAGAAACGTTTTCTCTCTGGGTGTAGCACACAGAGCAGCCCTGTGTTGAAATGCTGGCCCAGGAGCAGGGTGGGGAGTGGTGTGTGTTAGCACGGCATTATCAGCAGAGCTCTTGGATGTGGAGGGAGTATTGGCTGATGCAGGAGGGAACTTGTCCTGAGCAGACACAGCTCTGCATCGTTCTGCACTGCACACCAGAGGCTATGACCTTTATTTTGCTCTAAAGGGATGGTAAGATTACACACACTTCACTTAACTGTCGTGCATGGAGGTGCATCATTCCAATCTCATCTGTCATAAGTGTTATTTTAAGTGCAATTACTCAGAAGCGAAACCAAAACTATGCCAGGAGTTAACCCTTTCTCCTGAATTTCAGTAAGTAAAAATAAAGGTCACATCTGTGAGCTAAAGTTCCCTGGGCACTATGCCTGTCAGACACTTGATATTAAGAGATACAGTTTTGGAAGAGGAATATTTTCGGTCACTATCACAGTTTTATTCCTTAAAATAGGTTTTTTACAGCATAACTAACTTTGCAGTATGTGGCAATTTTTTTATTGTTATTGTAAAGAATCTTGGAGGCAAAATTTCTGAAACAAATTTTGTATTTCTGAAACAGAAATTCACAAATATGAAGTGTTAGAAGATATAAAAAGTAGCAATTTATAGAAGGATCCTTTCTTTTTCAGAAATGGTAATGCATATTTCTGATGAAGTGAACTTAATTTTTAATCTTCTTGGTTTATTTATTTCTACTGCATTTGGTTAGTAATGGCTATGTCAGGTAAAAGTGAGAAATCCTCAGAAACAAGATTTGCACTTGTGACTCTGAGTTGAAAAGGGGATGTGAGGTTGCCTCCCACTTTGTACCTTAACAGTTGTTGGCTCATAAAATTATAGGGGAGATGAGAACCACTGGTCCATCACCTTTTGGGAGATTCAGCTCAGTAGATATTTAATACTTGGTCATTTTATTCAACTTTTTACTACATTAGTTTGTAAAACAGTGCTCACAGACAGCAGAGCAAGCAGTGTACAGCGTTCTGCATCTTTGTTTCAATGTGAGATTAGGTGGGCTTGCTTCTGAAGGACATCCCTGCCTCTGGGGGCAGAGGCATCAGGAACTGTAAGGAAATACTGGAGGGCAGTTTGCTGCTGTTTAACTGTACTGCTACAATGCACGTTTGTGAGTTTTGGTTAAAGAATGCTGCATGCATGAGTCTTTAGGAAAAGGAGAAAAAATTCTGGTTCCGTTTCTTCTCACGTTTGGTGGTTGATACCAAGAGAGAGTGTTACTAGAAATTAAAGAGCTTTAAACATAAAAGCTTTATGCAGAATAGAAGTAAACCAGACTTTTCTCACCAGTCTTGAACTCTCGGCTCTGTATCACATTGTTGGAAATATTTATCTGGCTGGCTAATGGGAGGTTGGTTTTTGTTGTTGTTGATTTGTTTTGAATTTTTTTTAAACTCTTTTTCCTTGAAAAAAGTAATTTATTTTCAGTAGTTCTTATTCTGTAGAATTTAAATCTCCTTACCTCTTTTTACCTTTTTTACCTCTTTTACTTATGTTACCAAGCACTTGTATAGTTCATATAGTCCATCAAGGAGCAGTGTAGGGCTCCATTCAGGATTTTCACGGTTTTCTCTGCAGCTTTTGTACAGTTTTGCTGTAATAGGCAAAAGTCCTTCATGAAGATATTTAAGGCATAAATTATAACGCTGCAGTGTCTGACAGAGGGCTGAGTACGTATGGCCTAATGCTGGACCTACTTGCCTTGGTCAGGCAGCTCTTGGTGTCCAGTAAGATGATGAGAGGTAAAAAAACCTAACCAACCAACAAAAAGCCCCGCAAACTTCCCCGGTTTTGAATATTCCAAAGAATGTGGGAACTGGCTGATAAATGTCTTAACTGGAGGACAATGTTGAAAGGCCTAAATAATCGTGCCATTAGGACAGTGCCTTATTGATAAGAGGAATCCTAACTGTATCCCTTCCTGGAAGAGTTGACTGTTCATGACACACATTCATGGATTATCATGTAGAACACCTTGGTTTGGAGGAGGAGATAGAGGTTTTTTTGGTTTTGTTTTTGGGGTTTTTTTTGTATTTTTTTTTTTCAGCACTAAACTTCTTAGGCTGAGCTTTTGTACAAGAAACTTTTCATCTGGGGTGTGTACCAGTGTCTCATTCACATGTTATACCTAGTAGCAAAGGCTGTCATCTGTAGCCTGTTTTAGTCAGCTGAATTGCGTGGTAATTGGGGTTTTTTTCAGAATACTGAGGATATAACTGATATTAACACTGGGATAATTAGGCAAAATTACAGCATTACAGGCAGCAATCTGGTGCTGAGTTCTCCTAGCTTTGAGAATTGGACACTTGGCCTCCTGGAGACCGAGAAGTTTCAAAGATCATTCAGCTCCTGATTCCTTTTCCCTTCTGTGTTTTGGTCTCTTGCTCTTAGAGATTTATTTCAGATCATCTGGGTATAAGAATGAGTGAACAGCATCACCTCTGTCTTTCAGTCAACAACCCTTGCCTGCTCAGGGTTAGACACTTTTTCAGCAGCACTTTTTCCAATTAATGTTTTCTCTGAATGTATTTATTTTTTCGTTACTGGAAAAATAAGCATGAAAGACCAAATTTTAGTCTAAAGGTACCAGTTTTAAATAATATCATTGCATAGCTTTCTTAATAATCTTGCAGCTGTAAAGTTGTTAAAACAGGATGCAAACACCATGCAATATCCTGCTGAAGGTAGAAGACACATTACTTCAGTGTAGTTGACTGAATTAATTCCTTGCTAAAGCACACAAGAGTCTGGATAGGATAACACTAAGAAGGATATGTAATAGTCTCAAACCTGCAGTAGAAATATGTGAAATATGTGAAAAAGATGTTTTTACATAGTTCTTGAGCAGAAAAGGGTGTAACAAGCAATACATTATTCCATTAACATTAATGACAGTGCCTTTTTACTAAAATAAATTCAGAAGTAGTGAGTGGATGGCTAATTCTGTCTTCACTTTCCTTCTTGTTTTCTCTTTTCGTGGCTTTTGACAGAATTCTAGCTTACAAATGAGGAGTCAGTAGGCTTTTGGTACTATGCCTGCACTCTTGAAGGCTGGTTTTGTTGAACACGTAGTTTCCACTTCTGAATTAAATACTCTTAAAATTTTTGTAGAATTAAACTAAACACATCTTTTCTGAGGCTGTTTTTTTCCTCTTCTTTTCAAGTTCAAACTTATTGCAGATTTCTTTATTGCCCCTCACGTCGCTCTCCACTAGTTTTTATTTAACAGGTAAACCACCAATTCTATACAAATGATTCTGTTTAAATGGAGGAAAGAAAACTGTTGGTATAAATATGAAATAATAATATGTAACAGCTATTATAAACTTGTAGAAACTTGATGTGTCTATGAAGCAGTATTAGATTTCTTCAGAGACCTTCTACTTTGGCTAGGATAAAACACTGAAAAATAAAATCTAGAAGGACAAGGTTACATAATGTCATGTGATATCTGATTTTGTGGTGTTTTTTAAGATTCTTTTATAATTTTGTATGGCACATATTGTACATATCTGTCTTAAGAACAAATTTAATTTCTTAGCTGGAAATCAATCTGGCCACTGCTGCAAAAGATAATAAAAATTATTAAAGGTTCGCACAACACCTTTTATGCTCTAGACATTAAAACTGAAATATTTAAAATAATCACTTATGAATGGAGTAGTCAGTCTTAGATGTCCTAAAGTGCTCTTTTCTTGCTGTCTAAGGGAAGGTGCTTTAAAGTACTTCAAGTGATACAAAAAAGAACAGCTAATTTGCTTCTTTTTCTGTGTATTAATAGCTCTGCTTTCTATGTCTTTTCCCAATTGTGTATTATTGCTATCATTGGACTGTGAACAACAGCAGAACTTCAGAGGTAAAAATCACATTTCTGGAGTTTTCTTAATAGAGACTGTTAGAAAAAATTGTGAGACATGAGATTTAAAAAGAAGCCTGAAGGGCAGAAAATGTGCATAGACTTTGCATGTATGGTGTATTTTCCAATTTAAGCCTTTTTGTTCAGTGTTTGCTTGAGACAAAGCCCATCCTTTTGAAGCTAAGAAACTAAAGGGTTTTCTGGATGCTTTATATGAGAAAATACATAAGGAAAGGTTTGAATGGAGATGTGAACTCTGTTGATAGTCCCGTTGATGTAGCAGTAGAGAAAAAAAAAAACCACACTTTTGAGTACACAGCTCTCGGAATAGAAAGCAGTAAATTTTGAGGTAAATATAGTTCCAGAATAATTACTCTGAAATTAATTTTGTTAATCGATTAGAAAATTTTGAGAAGAGGTAAGTAGCCTAAAATGCTAAAATTACGTGAATTTTGATACTGCAAACTTACCACTGTATCCGAAATACCCAGAAATTTCTATACCACATGGTTTGCCAAGAAACTCATCTTTATAGGTGCCTTTTCTGTTGATGGAATTCCATTGATCTTAAATGGGACTTTCCATTGTTGTGGACATCTGTATACAGCTTCTTTTGCAGAAGGAGACCTTTGTGAATACCAGAGGGAGTGCAGAGGGTGGGTCCATTTGCTTTTTTGGATCATCTTTTGTTCTTGCATGAGTAACAAACTGAAGCTGATTTTATGCTCTGCAGCTTGTTCTAGATAGTTCTGAGTGTCAGAACTGAGGAATATGTATGTTTGACAAATAACGATTAGAGCAGTGCAAATATGTGAAATCAGTGCAGCTGCTGTTTCCTAAACTTTTATCTTGCTGAAATTATATTCATTTACTCTTGCGTGTTAGCTTGATAAGGCACTCAACTCTCCAGAAACATATACTAGATGAGTGGAGATCAACACAAAATAAAGATATTGGAATAGTTGCAGTAGGGAATAGTAAAATGTTGCAGCTAGGTTTTGCGGGGTTTAATTCATAATTCTGAGAAATGTATTTCTAGTGCTCTTGCAACTGCTTAAATAAATACAGGTTTTCCAGGCAATGTCTAGCCAAGTTTGCTGGAGGAGGCTTTGATATAAACAGAGGTTCTAAATATTTGACATAGACTTGTTAGCAGGACATCCAGTGACTTCCAGCTAATGAAGGAGGCCGTCTAAACTGCCCAGTTGCTGTTTTCTGTCTTTGTACTGGGAAGCTGAGTGCTAGGTGCTCTACAGGAAGTGCAGCAAGCTCAGTCCTCAAGAAAGAAGAAAATGAGCATAATATTGCACTGAAAAGGAGCTGTTTAACACGATTAAAATCTGGGTGACACTATCCCAGAAATAACTGGATAATAGTATTATCTGCTAATGCTATTATTCTGCTACCAGAATAACTGAGCACATTGGTCCTTCCCATTGAAATGGAAAAGCCTTCAGGCTATTGAACATCCTTGAACCGCTATTGTATCTCTTCCTATGAATGCCAAAAAACTTGTTCCCACCCCAAATTAAACTTGAAAAAAAACCCCCAAAAACCAAAAAGTTGATTTATGGATTTGTCCTGATATCAGGAGTGTCCTCTTTGCCGTTCTTTCCAAGAAGGCCACTAATGGCCACTGTACATCCTGTGCTCCTCTGTAGAGCACCCTGAGAGTAGGTGCATAATAGCAGGGCTGACTCCCTCTTCTCAAGTACATTGACTAGAGCTCTGATAATTGCTTGCAGAATTCCCCATGGGATAGGTCCTATTTACTCTGTCTTGCAGGTTCTTTATAGTTATGGGTGTAGGTGTAAGTCTTCAGTTGGCCTTTAAAGGCTGTGGCTATAAGGAAAGTTTAGTAAATGACAAGAACAATTCTTACAGGAAAATGAGAAGCTGCTCTTAAGGATTCTGGATTTTGCTCAGAAAAGCCCTCTATCAAGCTTTGGTGGATTTTGTAGTACCTGACAGATTTTTTCAAGGCTGATGGCAGAATAATACCAATTCAGAAACAGAGCATAGATGCTTCTTATCCTTCCTTCTTGCCAGGCACCCATAAATTCCACACTCTTCTTGGCCAAGCTGAAGATGTGGAGTGGATATCCAGAGTTTTCTATCAAGGACATTAAGGAAATCAAATCAGTTATTCAAAATATTGGCTAGTTCAGGAAACAAAAGTTGTAGCTATTGTGTGGACTTGCTAATAGAGAGACCTTGTAGTTTGGTATTTATAATTAAAGTGGACAGGTGTGATAAGGATGAGGACCAATTACTGCATAACTTGTTAGCTCATTCCCACTACTGTCTCCATGAAATTTCAGGAAGTGGTGTCTGGAGAAACTTCTTTTCTTTTGGAATACACGTTTCTGGCAGGACTGAAGATGTATCTGTCTTCCAAAACCAAGTTGTTTTGGATATAGCTGAGAAGACTTCAATGATACAAGTCTCTCTCACTGGGGGTATTTAAGAACCATCTTGATGCAATCCTGTGCAGTATGCTCTGGGATGATCCTGCTTGAGAAGGGAGGCTGGGCCAGATGACCCACTCTGGTCCCTCCCAACTTGACCCAGTCTCTGAGTCTAAGATTTATTTTAAGCATGAAGTTGAATATTTGTGTAAAAATGGTTTAAATAAGTGGTCAAAAGTTGACAAGGTAAATCGTAAGCGGAAATGCTTTGTACCATTGAATTTGATTTTATCAGGCTGATTAAGCAATATGTTGTTTTTCTTTTCTCTCATTGCAGCCTGTGCTTTCCGTTACAATGGGCTCTCCTTTGTCTACCTCATCTACCTCCTGCTCATTCCTCTGTTTTCAGAACCCACAAAAGCAACGATGCAAGGTAAGAAGTTCATTGTTTCATTCTTCGGAGTCTGTGGTGGACAGAGTACATGCAAAAGCTTTGGTGTACTAGAAGGTGAAGTCCTGAGCGTTTCCCCCTCATTAAGTGATCTAACTTGTGTTTCATATTGCACATTCCCTGATGCTGTAGTTTCACAATATGCTGGCTTTGGTGCTGAAGGACTTCCAGCCATGCTTGCCCCAAATTGCATCAGGGCTGTCTGATAGCACTACTGATCATTCCTTTTTATGGTATTATTTCCTCTGCAATACTAATGTGGTCTGGGCGAAAAATGAGCTTTCAGAACCCTCTCAAAGAAGTCCTATCATAGATTGTGCCCCAGGTCTGGATTTGTAGTTCATTATAAGAATTAAATTTGATGTCAGATTTTTCATTCAATTGTATTTTAGGTACTTATTTGAACAACTGTCATCCTGGCACTGTACCTCTGACTTAGTAAAAATAACTTGGAGGGCTTGCTGTTAGAGATGACAAATAACTACATCAGGCACTCAAGCTTTTATGTGTCCCACGCAGGGGCGTGACATTCTGTCTTGTCTACAGCAAGAATGTAATACTTCTGAAGGGGGTTCTGTACAGGCTTGCACAGTTGTTTACATATTTTAAATTACAGTGCTTTGATTGGTATAGAATCATAGAATGCTTAGGGTTGGAAGGCACCTTAAAGATTGTCTTGTTACGTGGGCAGGGATGCCACTCCCTAGATCAGGTTGCTCAGGGCCCTATCTAAGCTGGCCTTGAACACTTCCAGGGATGGGGCATCCACAACTTCCCTGGACACCCTCTTCCAGTGTTTCACCACCTTCTGAGTAAAGAATTTCTTCCTAACATCTAATCCAGACCTGCCCTCCTTCAGTGTGAAACCATTGTCTGTTGTCTTGTCACTATCTGCCTGCATAAAATGTCTCTATCCCTCTTTTTTATAATCCCTCCTTTTTGTAAGCCCCCTTAAAGTACTGGAAGGCTGCAAGGAGGTCTTCTTGGACCCCTCTCTTCTCCAGGCTGAACAATCCCAGCTCTTCCAGGCTGTTTTTGTAGGACAGATGTTCCTGTCTTTTGGTGGGGATCCATACCAGTCGGGTGGGCTTAGTGTATGTTCTCTGTGTAAGTATCCAGTGGAACCTGGAAAAACAGACCTGAAAAATAAATAAAGCAAACATAAAAGGTGGGGAATCCCACTCTTGGTGAGGCTGTCAGTCATTTTTACAGGAGAATATTACAAGGACAGCATCAGCATGGAACATCAGCAAATGTCCAGCTGTGGGTTAATTTCTCTTAAAGGTGCTGAAGGTGGTAGTTGAGAGGGAAGCACTCACTGGGAATTTGGTTGCAGCTGCTCAGATAATATGCAGTTCCCATATAGGTTTTGTGTGTTTTACTTTTGCTGCCCCTTCTCTGTGTGCCAGAAGTGATTGACAGGATAAACAGAGTAATTTTCCAGATGCCAAAAGTGACAGTGAGAGACATACAAATTCTCTTATTTTAGAGTATAAAACAAGTCTATTTGATTAGGATTAATTCCTGTGTGACTTAATAGAGTCATCTAGTTTGCATCACTGATGGTAGCCATCCCTCCTTGGAGGAAAATGCTTTCTTAGGACTTTGGATAGTTTCCCCATATTGTATATCACATTGCATTTCACTTCTCCTGAATGTCATGCCATGATGTCTTTGTCTGAATTTATTATGCAAATTTAATATTTGAGTGTACCCATTCTGCCCTCTGTCCCTGTCACCTTTCTAAATTGTGTGTGTATGGGTGTATCTTTCTAGAAAGTGTGGAGGGGTTTTTTTTATGTCCAGAGGATGGAAAAGAAATGGAAATCTTCAAATATTTTAGCTATAACAAGCCAAACCACCAGTAAATCAGAGTCAAAAAATAAATAAAGTAAACTTTCCTAACAAAGAAATCAAAAAACAAACCAAATGTGTGTTTATGTACTTTACTTGTGTTTTTTCCCCTTTAATTTATGTCACTCAAATAATATTTTTTTCCTGAAATCTTGCTGCTTTTGATTACGTTTTTTATTCTTTTGAACTTTCTGGTCTTCCACTAATCTTTCTTTGTCATTTCCTGACTCGCTCAACTTTTGAGTCAAAATCTCTGACCAACATTCCTATCTCTTGCACTTTCATCTGTTTTCCCAGTTTGTCACATTGCACTTTACAATTACTGAACTTATGAAACTTCCCTCCACCAAGCTTAAGGGTTTTGCAGGATACAGAGTTAGAAATTAATCTGAAATGGATGATGTCAGTCTAGATTAATTTAAATGTTGACAGAAACTTAATAGGTTAGAAACACTGGAGAAAAACTATTATAAGCACTCAAATAGTTCAAACGGTTTTTAAAGATTAATGAGTAATTTCTTTTCCTTCTTGCCCCCTTAAAAATTTAATCTTCTTTAAAAGGTTAATTACTAAGATAAAGTAATATTAATCCTTAAACATGAAAATGTAAGGCACTGTCTGTGTCTCTGCCTTAGTTTCAATCCTAACTGTATTCATTTCAATTCTACCTGAAGGATTTGTCTCCTATACTTCAAAAGAGGTTGGTATTTTACCTGTCAGCATCTTAAAACTAATACATGAAAGTGAAGCAGAGACAACTGTGTAAAAACATTAATTGCAAACAACATCTCTTGTCTACAGGAGTAACTTAAAAATTGACCAATCTTTCAAGGGTTGCTAATGGCAACAGTTTTTGAGGCATTTACCTCTTTGCGTGTGTGGTGAAGCCCTGTGATTTGAGCAGTAATTTTTCTATATGAATTATTTCTAAAATCAGGACTGATTTATTACCTATTTCTCTGGAGATGACAAATACACAGTAAATTGTGCAACAGCCTAACTTCTAAATTCTTTGATTGTGAGATTGTTTCTATTAGTGATATTTTTTCCTTTGCATCTAATTACTGCAGTAATGTCTTCATCCTTAATAAAGGCTTGTACGTGATGTTTTTATAGAAATAATAAAACATGACTACGTAGACTGGTCCTGTCTTGGGCCAATGGCTCGTTTAACAGTACTAAATAACTGGTTTAAGTGGCTTTTTTTTTCTTTAATAGATGTGAGTCTACATTTAGATAAGTTTGATTTTCCTTTATTTAATTTCATCATTTCTGATTAATAAGACTTTGTAGCCAGTCATGATGTAAATTTAAAAAAAAGGGAAGGAGTAGTTTTTCTTCTGGATTAAGACACTGCTCAGGATGACAAAACTTGTATCTCAGTTGAAAAAATGAACTTGGCACAGCACTCAGATCAGTAATAATGATGTTTTAAAAATGCGTACATGGATAAAATGATAAATACTAATAAAATAAATTGCTAAGTTAGCATTATTCTGAGTGTGGCTGAAACCATGGTAAAAAAATGGAACAGTGGAATTTGTTTTGCACATACTAAAGTGTGATTTGCGATAATCTGCACAGAATTGTAAGATGCAGAAGGGTTGCAGTACCAAATTTGGATCACCAAATATGGCTGGAGGGTTTTCAGGAGAGAACTGATCCAAATGAATATGGGAAAAAAATTTATACAAACATTACTTTGAGTTTCATATGCGAACAATGCTCCTATGTGCACTCATCAATTCTACAATGCATCTGTTTTACCAGAAATCTTTTTACACTCATCTGCACTCATTTTCTTGAGTTTCACACTAACTTTAAGCATCTGACATGAGACATCTGATTTACATGTTCAAGTTAGGAATTGGGTAAACCTATATATTTACTGAATAGAAGATGGGTCCTAATGATAGTGCTCAGAATTGACCATTTAAGTCTCCAGTGAATCCAAATATCTTAAATTAGAAGCATAATTTTAGACCTCATCTACATCACAAGGTATTTAGACTTCTGAACAAAATAAGGAGTTTAAGTGAATATTTTTATGTGATACTCATGAAAGGGAAGAAGATCGTTAACCCGTTAATTGTAAACTCTTGCACTGAAAAAAATCACAGTTAAATGGGTTTTAGTAAAAGAGAAAAGAGTACTTTCTATATTACTAAATCACCTGTTCTGACAGAGCTTCAGCTTCAGCTTTCAAAATTTCCTGAATGTTGCTACAGAATGAACTGCTGCCCAAGGTGTGTATGCAGAAAACACCTGAAAATAACTTGAAAAACCCAAACTAAACAAACCAAATTACGAATTTTGAGTTTAACAGAACTTCTCTCTCTAATCAGCCCTGTTAAAACCATGTCCTTTTGGTGGCAAATGTTTCACTTAAATCTCTATTAACAAAGAATGAAACATTTGAAACATATAACTTCCTAATCTATACACTAACACATACGTTGGAGTAGTCGGTCCCGTCTGCTATTATGGAATGTTGGTGTTTGCAATCTTACACACCTTCCTCTGTTTCAAAGCTGTGGAAAAGATCCTTAAACTTTCTGATCTTTTCTATTTAAGCCAGCTCTAGTAATTTTTGTAACACAACGATGTTACTAATATGATTTGATGGAAAACACAAATCATGTAGCTAATTTGGGGCTTTTAAACATTCTGTTTTTCTTAAATTATCTGCATACAGAATGAGTTGCTAGGTTGGAAATGCAGATTTTGATTTTGGAAAGACTTGTTCACATGTTTTTTGTTGCCTGCTTTGAATAGAAATTCTGTTGAATGCGCATCTTAAGCTTACAAGTCTTTTACTGCGTCTGTCTAAGCAGATGTTTTTAGTTCAAGCAGTTGGAGTTCATGACTCATTTTCTCATAACTCTTATATCACCCACTATTAGTATATTATTTTCAGGGCATTGTAGTTAGACTCCTTCAAATAGAGAGTAGCCGCCCACCTGGCTGCACCATCTGAAAGTGCAGCAAAAATAGAGATGCATTTTGTGCATCTGAGGTGTGTGATTGAAACCCTATTCACCCCTACAAGGGGCAGAACCTGTACCTGTTTACTTATTTCTAGTAGTGTTGATGAGCTGTACAATGCATTTTCGTTCTTCAAAACAGTTTTCAGTCATGTCTGTCAGACACTGGACATTGACAGGCTATAGACACGGTCATATTCTGATCTCATTATAAATTAAAATGTATGAATTGGTTGCACTGAGAAGTGATATGTTTTAAACCATGTTTAAAACATGTATTTCAGTGAAAAATCTTCATGGTTTTTAGGGGGTACAACTTGAGTTTTGACCTATTATTTGGTAGATTTACAATGCTCTTCGGTTGATTTAGATTTAGGTTTATGTGATTTTGAGAAGGGTTTCACCCATGTTTTACCTGTGTAACCACAAATATGATTTGTTCTTTTCTTGGAGAATGATTTATTACCTGTTATCCTTAAGTAATCAATAGAAAGTACTCTGGGCAATAATAGAAATGCTGATTAAAGGAGGTGGGAGAACTCTTTAGGATGTCTTTGAAACCACTGTTTCTTTGTACTAGCCCAAAGCATCGGTAGGAAGATATTTTTATAAGTTAGAAAATGCTTTTCAGCAATAACACATGGGATTTCTACTGGATTGGGCACATGTTTTCTTATGGAGACATGCCAGGCTGCTACATAAACATCCTTTGCCTCAAAACACTGCATCTCACCTAGATTTCTCCACTCCCAACATTATGAGGTATTCTCTTGGGAGTGAACAGTGGAGTGTGTTACTTATAATCAGTGGGCCAAATCCAATAGAAGTTTTAGCAATGTAGGAGTTAAAATGAAGCGATACCTTTACATTAACCACCTTCAGAAATGCTCTTGCATCTTAAGAGCCAGTGAACATTTCTGTTCCTGATACTGTGTGCTTCCGCACTATTTAGGACTGAAACATTTTCTTAGAAAATGAGTTAGAACCCCCTTCAACTAAGTGAACTTGCAAGAAGGGTTGGACTGACAGTGTTGGGTACAAGAATCTTGTATCTGTCTTAAGCTGTTGTGTGTGATAACAAATACCCGTGCCTTTCTCACTGCCTCGTAATGCTGTTCCCAAATGGGATATTCCACTCTGAGAATGGAGACTCCAGTGCCTGAGCTGTTTCACTTTTTGGCTTTCACAGAATAGATTGTAAGCAGGGATTCACAGTAAGTGGTTGGTTAGACGATGTGTCACCCATTTTCATTATCATGTTTTATTTGGGTGCTGGCAGTGTTTTTGGATCCAGGTATGGCAGAAACTCAGCAGCGTGTTGATTGAAGACTTGCAAGCAAAGCAAAGCCATCAGAGCTGGGACAAAAATGCAGAAGTCAGGAGGAGAAAATAAGTAGGAAATCCTTTTACTTGCAATTAAGTAATTGATATGGACTTTCTTTTGTGTGGTTATGAATGACACGAGTCTTTGGAAAGATTCAAATGTAGGGAAGAGAAGTGGGTCTTGGTGCAGAGGGCAAAAATTCTTCAGAGGTTTTTAGAATAAGGTGTTTGGAATTAGACTGGTGTGGGGTTTTTTGGATAGTTGTGGAAATCTTAAATTATATGAGAAAAAGCCATTTTAAGGAAGGCTGGCACTATTACAAACTGTTTTCATTGTAGAAATGAGCACTTTCATAGCAGCATTAGATTTTATATTATTTAATTTATTTTAAAGCACAGTTTCTCCTTATATATTGAATAGCATTTGTTTTAGAGAAAAAAAATCAATTTTGGTTGATCTGGATGTAATTTCTTTAGTTATTTTAAAGTTTTAAGTCAATCCCAAGCCTATCCCCTGCCCTGATGATAGTCAGCTTTGGACTGAACACACCATAGTTTAATTAGCATAGTTTAATTTAACTCTAGCAGTGACTAAAGAACTAGAGCCACGACCAAGCTTCCTTTTTACCCCAAAATATAGGTAAATTCAAATTTATTGCATAGAGGAGTAATTTAGCGGTGCAGATAAGTAATTTTCATTCTTGGTAGTAAGTTTGAAAACATTCTTGCGTTTTTTCCCCCCTTGATTCATTCAGCTACATGCAACACCTAAATAATATCAATTTTATTTTATACAGCTTGTGAAGGTTACTTTTCTAGCTGTCTTTTCTGTTGGTATTTTTTAAAATAATTGAAAATTAGTCAATTTTCTTCCTTTCCAGGAAGGATGTGCAAAATAAAAGTGTTATTATTGGTGTATTTCGAAGGTGAAAGAGTGCAGAAATGGAAATGTAGTCTGGAAACAGCATGGTAGATTAGGGGAGTTTGCTGTGAGCTAGCAGTCCTCCTATCTAATACCACTGAAGTGTAAGTAGAAATTTCTGCCATGAGTTTGAGTGAGACAAGTGCAGCAAATGTGGTTTAGAACCCAGCTGTGAAGTTGAGCACTGACAAATGCACTTTCCTGAATGTGCTCACATTCTCAAATTTGGGATCTAATGTACGCTTACTGTGGTTGTGAAAGGATTTTAAAGTCAGGATGAGCTTGTGTCAGGTTTTTAAATTGAGTTAAATAATGAAATGATGAAAATGTGTTTTACAAAATCATATAAAAATAGCGGGATCTTAGACTGTAGAATATGATTAAATGTGCGTCATGTAGCCCTGCAATCCTATTTCTGATTAGTCAGGCCACAGATGTTGATGGAAAGAGGGTGGTGCTGGGTATGCGGGGACAGCCAAACTTCAAGAATTTGTTCTCTCCTCTTTGTCCTGAAGTATGAGTTTCTCTGATTTAAACTGCCTTTTATCTTTTTAGTGTGTTTTGTATGTAATTGATTAGAGAAGTCTTAGCTTCTTTTTGTTGGTTTTAATGAGAGCTTTTTTTTTTTTGGTTCATTGGCATAATTTGGTAATTTATGTGCATTACATACAGCAGGCAGCACGACCTTCCAGCCAAGCCAGGACCCTTCTCCTGCCCTGTTTTCCCTGCAGTGGGAATGGACCAGCCCTTGGGGCAGCGAAGCTTCATTGTGATGGTTCTGAGACGTCTTGATCGAGCTCTGTCAAAAGTTGCGTGATACAGAGATAAAAGGGAATCGAAAATGTTTACAGTGGTGTAGCTTTTTAGATCTGTCAATCAGTAAGCAGACCGGCAAGAAATTGGAGGGGTATTTTTGAATCCGCATCTATAGTAGAGTCATTTAGAAGTCAAAATTACATTTCACGAAGAAGGTAGGAGGTTGATTAGATCTCGGAGAGATTCAGATTATACTAGAGGGGAAACTCAGCATTCAATTGTTATGGTCTACTATAAATTAGAGGATGAATGATCCTAATAACCTTGCAGCCAAATATTTCCCTAGTGCAAACAACTTCTTAAACAATTACTGACTTGTGAAGAGTCCATGTTATTTTAAAATTGGGTTTGGAGGGACTACGGACGTCAGAGAGAGTTAGTCATCACTATTCTCATGATCCAAAATTAACAGAAAATAATCTTTAAGGTTTTCTTAACCTGAAGTGCAACATAAGTTTAGGGAAACTGGATAGTGACTGAAGAGCTCAAGCATTTGGATGTGGTGACATTTTCTAGTAAAAAATGCAACAATCTTTCTAGAACTCCCATCTCAAGCATGGGTGGCTTTTAGAGGTGAACTCCAGACCTAACTTGCTGACTAAAAACTCCCACAAACAATATTAGGAATAAACAGAGTTTGCAAGGAATGAGTAAAAGGGGAATAATCTTCGAGGTCAGAAGTGCTCAGATGAAATAGAATTTGCTGGAAGTCGAGCTGAGTTAAACTCTGCCAAGGAAATTGAAACAAGGAATAAAAATGTGTTTATCCATATGAATATAAAATAATAAAAAGCATGGCTCACGATAGGGATGAAGTAGGAATTAAATATCATCTGGGTATGCCCCAAATTCTAGACAGGACCATGCACTTCAGTTTTGAATCAGGGCAATACTATTAAAAACAGAGACAAAGGCTAAAGCACCTCCTGGGAAGGAGGCTGGAAAAACTACTGTGTGTGAGGAAGAAGTAAGACCAAGGAGTTTAAACGTTAAAGACTGTATGATCTCCCTCCTAAAATTGAGTGTGATACCCTAAACTGAAAAATGAAAATATTAGCTCACATACAGAAAAAAGGGGGAAGTGCTCTTGCATGTGAACTCCTGTGATACGAACTTCTGTGAACTTGTATTTTTTCAATTTTTGGAATATATTCATAAGAGAAGAATAAATAAACATCTTGAGGCTACTAGAAAAAAAGAGATTAAATGAAAATGTCTTCTAAAATGGGGTTGTGCTAAGCAACCTAGATAATACTTTGGTAAGGTCAATTCAGATTGAGTCCCGAGAAGGACTGTGTGGTAACTCAAAGATGCTAATGTACACAAGTGAGAAAGAAACAATACATCTCATGTTTCTTAAAATAGATTTCCTACTTTTTCCGTTACAAAGTGAAATCATTGCTTTGGATTTGGATTTGAGGAGAAGAAGGACTTTTTGGCTTAAGTGAGGATGCTCTCTAGAAACTGTGTATGCATGGTGGACCATAGATAGTTTTCTTCTAATGAACAGAGTGAGCCTAAAGGCCCATCTAATTTCAAAGTGGAATATGATCCTTTTATGAACCAGAATATATCCTGTGATGATGGGAAGTAGAATAACCCAACTGGTGCCTCTAAACCCACATTAGCCAAATCACTTGCTCAGTGTCTCCAGAAAACCTGTATATAAATGGTAAGAGTCAGATGGTTGGTAGAAGTTTTCTGTCCATCTGTTGAATAGTTTGGGGAGGGTTATTTGGTTTATTTTACATTTGGCCAAATTAACAGTTGCTGGCTTGAAACTATCTGGTGGTTTGGTTAAGGAGATGGACAATGCTGGAAGATTTTGGAGCGTTACTGTGGTCATCAGAACTGTTTTCAAGAGTTCAGCAGTCAGAAGAACTGTAAGTTGGCTTAGAGGATTATGCTTGGGTTTGGAAAATAAAAGAGTAAGAAGAATATAGAACACATTTTGGGCCTCCCTGTTCTCATCTCTAATACTCCTGTATGTTAAACAACCGAGTTTTATCATGCTTTTGTACAGGAAAGGTACAAAAAGCCAGTAAACCATTAGGTATGTGTTTTTATTATTATGGCTGACCTGTAGGTGAGAGGAATTCAAATAAAATCACTGCAGTTTTTTAAAAGCAGTGCAGCTGTTCCCATTCACTCCACTTGTATTGCCTTGTTTGAAGGCAGTCACATGACAGTGAGTCATGGCCTCAATCTACCACACCAGATGATGTCTGAAGAAGCATTAAGAAGTGGGCCTTGGACTGTATTAGACAGCAAGGCAGGTGATGGCATTACCTTGACTTCTCATTGCAGTGTCTCGGCACCAGCTTTTTGCTATGAATCACCCTCAGGTAGTACCAGAAATTTGTCCACTGAGGTAGACACTATTTCTTTAAAATTCATACGTAATTTATTTTTCTTCTGTATTTTCCCTTCTCATTCTACCTTAATTTAAGTAGGTTCTTGTCAGCAAGAGATTTGCTCCTCAAATTGAATGCTGAGCATGGATTTTATTTTCTTTTACTCTGAATTTCATCCTCACACATGGAAAAGTATGTACTTTGACAGGAGCTTATTATGACAGAAAATAATACTGCCTTTAGAGCACAGTAATTGGTAGATATTAGGCCTCTTTTATCAGATTTCATAGCTAAGCCTGACTTCCTGTGGATGCTCCCGTGTCTATAATAGATTTGAATCCAGAGTCTGCATCCCCAGGAATCTGGGAAGCCTCAAGTGGAAATCTAGATTGGTGTTAATTCTTTGCAGATCAGCACTGTACTTTCATGTCATAGTGAGCCTCAGAGACAATCTCCTCTATAAGAATACTGCAGTCTTGTATTTTTCTTTCCTTCTCTTGAAATCGTCTACCTTCCTTTCTCCTTGTTAGCTGTATGATTTAACAGGTCAGTTTCTTGGCCACCTGGTGCAGTGATCTGTGCTCCAACTGCTTTGTTCCTTTCATGAGCACAGAACTACCCTTGCTAAGTGGCTGAACGAGAAACTAGGGGAGGGTATGACACATAGACACTCATTATGAACTGGTTTTTTACAAAGGATTTAGGAGTTAAAGGAGAACTAGGTAGCAAAGTCTTGACTGTTCACCAGTTGTATTTCTCATTGTTCTGAGAAATCATTTGGTGCTGTGGTGATACACGCCCTGGCATCTTCAAGCACATCTAGACAAATGTCTGTGTAGTTTGTATAGATGTGGTATTCCACTCACCCTGAGACATTTATGGGCAAAGAGTGAATGCTGGATTTGCAACTCATTCCTGAAGACAGGAAAATGGAGCTGCTGTTATCATGGAATCATAGTGCCTCTGGGGTGCCTTATCATCTATCCATCGTCTGGCTGGAAGGTGCTTCTCTTATTTCCCTGTTTTTTGCTGCACTGGTCACCAGCAGAGGCACACTTGACAAGGAAGGTTTTCAAATCATTGGCAATGAGAAGGTGGAAGAAGAATGTCCCTTCCTCTTGCTATCTCCCTTGTCGAAACGTATGCAAGCTGGAGTTGCAATCACAGGGACTGAATTTTCAGCAAGAAAACTGCTCATTTGCAAGCTCTCACAAAGCTTGGATTAAACTTTTCATGATAATGGCTTTTGTCACTACTGTTTATATTTGAGTGACAGTTAATGTGAGTTGGACTTATTCATAAAATAAATAAATAGCATTCAGCAGGCTGCTCAGGGCTGTGAGGGGGGAGAGAATGTATGTGTGGAGCAGGAGGCAGGAACAAGATGCTGATTCATTTGTCTTTACATGCCAAGAGCAGCACCTAACTGACAATAAGCCAGAGGTTGTCCATCAAATATTTATGATGTGGACATTTCAAAGGGCTTTTAAAGGCCCACACAAACATCACTGATCAGACAGAGGACAAAAGTTTTTGGAGTGTTTTATTTTTTCTTTCTAATGGTGTATGTATGAGGGCTTATCATGCTATTTCAGTTGTAGCTCACTGACATTATGTTGAGTGAGATATCACACATACTTTAAATTGAGTGGGCTTTTTTATCAACACAGAAGAATAAATTGTGCCCACACAGAAAGCACCCCTTTTTCAGTTCAAGGATATTTAGCTGGTCATATTTTGCTCACTGCTTTGATTTCTTCAACTTCCGTGGATCTGGTTTATTGCATCTGTCTTAACTAAAGAAATGTTTTCTGGGAAATAAATAGTTCCATTACAAAGATGTATTCTAGTGAGCAGCTGTTTCACTGTAATGGGAGCCTTAATTGAAAGGATTATTGCAGCAAAACGTTTCCTAGTTGTTTGTCTTGGATGATGATCCTTGGAGAAGGATACAGTATAGTAGCAAATTCTAAAGAAGAGTGATATCTGGTTTGCTTTCTGCTAGATTTTCAGGGTAGCTAAGCCTGAAGATCAGTTCACTCCCTTGGGACCAAATCTGCTGACCTTACTTAGGGAAAACTCCCACTAGCAGTGGGAAATTTGCTTCTGTAAGCAGTGCAGGAAGTGCCCTGTAATATATTAAGAAACCAAGTAAGCCCATAAGAAACCAAACAAAAGGCATTTTAAAGCATTCCCATTACTCTCGGAGAGAAGGAAGCAGAAAATTAATATGCACATGCTCCCTAATTAGCATTTAAACTCTGGTCTTAATGTGATTTAGAGGGAGCTGTGAACTCTTGAAAATGAAGCTGTTGGTGCAGATGCAGAGCTAGGTGTGCAGTTTCTCATTACCCAAATGTTTCTGTTCTGCCTCCGGATGAAGCGGGGAACTTTAAAACACATCCTCCTCCCCACCAGCGGATTTGTTAACATCCTGTTCTAATTCAGAGCAGAGACCCGAATCTGGTTCTCCTGTATCCCAAGTGCTCTTGGCTAACAGTGCCTTTTTGTTATCCCTACTCTTCTTCAAATCCCTCTCCCCAAATTTTTGATTATTCTTGCAAAAGGGAGCTGCTGCAGTACTTGATGCCCTCACAGCATCCCCACAGGCATTGCCCCCATCCAAGGGAGTTTGAGAATCTCGAGCTGCTCAAGGTTTTCTTGAGTTGTGTGACAGTATCACGTAACGGGCTCCTGAATCTTGTGAAATAGTAGCAGCAACTTCATAGATACATATCTCTTCCCAATCCACTCTCCAGTGTCCTAGCTTTTCATCATTCCTCATGAAATGTTCTTCATTATCACCATCATCATCATCATCATCATCACCACCACAGTCAGTACAAAGACAGTGTCTATTAAATAGATTAATTTTGCTTTGAAGAAATTGAAAAACTTATTCAGGTGCAAAACACTAACTTTGAATGTTCCATTTTTCAAGAGAAAATGTAAACCCACAAAGCTTCTTTTATTATCTTGTTTTCATATGTAACATGCATATGAAGTTTGGTGCTGTTTGTCATTGTAAGAAAAACCAGTGTGATACATTAAGTGGTTTTCTTATCTAAATAATATTTGAAATAATCATAACAGGGCTTACTAGATCTTCAGAAATCTTCACTTTTTCAGACCATTTCAGTATAATCTTGCTCCACATAACTTGGCCAGGAAAATAAGTTAAATCTCGTCTTCTGAAAACTCTCAGAGAAGAGCTTTTTGTAGAACAAGAACCAGAAAGACAGGGAATGGAGTTTTCATTGCAGCTGTGCAGTACTTGTCTATATTATATTCTACAAATTTGCACGGAAGAACAGCATTAACAAATAAAACAAATCAGATTTGGTAAGTTTGATAAGCAAAACCATTTAAGGACTGAGAAAACCATTTTCAGCATTCTATTGCTGTTTTCATTCAGTTTGAGAAAAAAGATTGATGGTGGAAAACAGGAAGGGGGAATAACACGTTTCATTGTGTTAAGCTGGGAGAATAAAAAGCTTGAAAATGAGAGAAAGGACAAGGGAAACTGTAGAATTTTGTTGCCGAAATTTTATTTTTCTTTTATTAAAAGTTGTTAAGACTATTTTAATAAAAGGTTTGGGGTTTTTTTGTGGGGGGAGTAGTTGTGAAGAGGAATTCTCTACTATCCGTTCTGATAATGTGATATGATTCTTTTTCAAGAATCTAAAGGAATTTATTCCTACTCTGATTTTTTCCCTTTTTATTTAAAGATAGAAAATATAACAAAAAATAATGGAGTAATTCAAGTCACACACAGAATGGTCTCATGTAAATGAAGTTATAAAATAAACAGTAGAAACAACACACAATCCTTCAATTTTTACTTCATTTAAAAATCTCAGTCCTTTGTAAAAACAATGAATGAGTCTGCAAGGAAACACAAGATTAGTTAAACTTACCTTTCAAATCCTTTCTTTGTTAATTCATAAAATTCTGTGGCAAAGCTGCTGAGGTCATTGCCTTCCCCTGTCTCACACAGGGCTCTAACAAATTCTGAGCCTGTTCTTTAATTGATCTTTCTGGGTGCCCTGTGATTAAATTCTGGGAAATTACTAAACTATGAGTCACGTCATAAAAACTAATTAGTGGTTGGTTGACAGTTTGTCTCCCAGCTGAAGCCTCCAAGTTTCCCTTAATACCACATCAGTATATAGGTTGTTGCTGGCAAGTGGCTTGAGTTTACTTTGTAGGAGAATGTTGTACGAAGTCACAAAGTTTATGTTGGATAGTGCTAACACTAAAACAGCTTTGTTTGAATGGGGCATGCTGTCCCTTTTGGCATCATTTCACTGGCCCTAATGCATATTGAAGCATTGGGGTGAGTGGGGAAAACAAGCTTTTGAGAAGAAAAATTTTAAAAGAAATTATTTGCTACTGAGGTTTGGTTTTGATGCAGCTTTGCCCTTCAGCAGCTGCCTTTTGCCAAGATCAGAAGCCTGGTAAGGAAGTTCCTTCTGCAAGGTGGCACTGTTGTGTGTTCTTTCAGGGCAGTCCCTTTTTCGTCCTCCTCTCCATGAGGACAAACAACAGGAAATACACTGCAGCGATCCTTTGGGGTCAGGTTGTGGTACACAGTGAGGGAAACTCCAAGCTGGGGAAGGAGGACTCTTATCCTGGATGGGCCTTTAACTTTTTGGTTAATGACACTGTGGTCCAGGTGGTTTGAGTATTGCCTGGCTTGATATTGTAGGGGGTGTGCAGGTGTTAGCACTCCAGTGGGGTGACCTTGCTGTGTTTAGTGTTTATCTTTCAACAGAGAAGCAGGGCTGGAGAGTTTGTGGTAGGAAATACCTTCAACAGTGAGGAAATAACAAATAAAATTTATGATGAACATTTGAGGGGGTGAAGGGGGGTGGACTATTGAAGATTTCTTTTTTGTCCCCCCTCCAGAAAGTCGGTGCTGTACTTAAATAATTGATAGCAGCATATTCTTGAGAACTGCACCTTTCTAGTGGAACATCTTAAAAAATTACTTCTGAAAAAAATTTAAAAAACAAAGAACTTCTGGTTTTGAGGATTTAGTTTTAAATATAGTAGATTTTAAAATCATACTATGCGTAAACTTAACTATATAATTTATACATAAATTATTAATGTATAAATCAATATTTTTATGATAAAATTGCAGAATTCTCAATTTACAGATGATGTTATAAAAGCCAGTGTCCTGGCTGGTCCATTACTGTTACAAGAGCACGTCCAGTTCAGAAACTCAAGGGGCTGTGATGACAATGAGTTAGGTAAACATAAAGCTGATCATATGTCACCTAACACCTCCCATTATGTAAGTTTATAACACAGAACAAAACCTTCTTTAAAAGTGCTTTCATTTTGAATAACTGTGCTGAATGTTATTTTTCACATTAGCCATGAGAAAAATGACGTGACTTTCTTTGCAGCTTTTCTCTGGAATTTAGCTTAACTGTCCTTACGGTATTCTCTGCAATACAGACACTCCAAGGCGCAGAGGGGTTTGCCATTCACCATTCATAGTGCATGGGAACCAAGGACAAACCTCACGCTGCAGGGCTTGGGAGAGCAGAGGATCTCTCCATCAATGCTTTAGCTGTGAATCTCCTGTGTACTCACTAAACTAAATTACTTTGTACTTGTAGAAATGGTCTTATTATGATATGATCTCCAGCTCCTCATCTGAAGCAGGCCTTAATAGTGTTTGGTTTTGCTCTGGCTGTTCCACATGCTCTTGTCCAGCAGCTGGATATGTTAAGACTGTTCTAGAGAGTGCAGTGCACCCATCACTACCACTACACTTGCACTTTGCCCAACGTTTTTGTTTGGGTTGGTCACATATATATTTTAGATTGGAAAAAGTGCTAAGCCATGATAGTTCATTACTATTTATAATACAGTTATTACAAGAATGTGTGGTCTTGTAGGCCAATATAGTTTCTGCTGCAGTCAGTTTAGTAATGAGATATGGGTGAGATCATCAAATTCATCACTTAGAAGGGGGGTGCTTTTTGTTGCTTTGGTACTTCCAACTGGATGTTTATAGATGGTATGCGTTTGGGCTTCTAGGTTGTTTGCATCGAGCGCCCTGGAGGAAAGACACCAGACATCTTTACTGGCACACCTGCATGGCTGTGGGACGTCAGTAATGCCGTAATATAGCCAGAAGTGATTATTACATAGGTAGATACACAGATGCTTTCCATGCCGTAACATTAAATTCCATATTCTTTGTATAAATATAGAAAACGATAAGCATATTATTACATGTGGTATCTGTGCAATAAAATTTGATGGACTTCTTACTAGAAGTAACTAGTTAGTAAGCCAGTAAGGAAAACCTAAACAGCTGCACAACAAATAAGATCCACGTGAGGAAGAGCATTGCTGCATGCTTGGACAATGCTGCTTGCTCTAAAACAAAAACTGACCTTGTCCTGACTGTGCCTCAGGGCTGCAGATGAGCTAATTTAGCATAGATGGGGAATCAAGGAGGCTGATTTCAGATGGTCCTTCTGAGGTGAAGGACTAAGGCAGTGTTTCATTGTGCGCAGACACTTTGCTGAACAAAGTATCAATCTTTGTGTAAAAGGGAGATTGCATAGGTTTAAAGTTCTACCAGGAGAACTTCACTTGTATGTTTCTGTGGTGTTTTTTCATAATAAACTAATTCCCAAGAAAAATCCGTGTTCCATTTCTTTCCAAATTCTTCAGGATACATGGATTTTTCTGTAGTCATTCCACTGTGGAAGGTTCTCCCACTTAAAGTCACAAATGTGCAGCCACACATGAGAAAAGGGAATGTAGAAAGTGCTTTGAATTTCTCTAGCAGAGGCTGTTTTGCTCCTTGGGTTGTGTGACTTTGCAAATTTTACAGTGGGTCATCTAATTGGGAGGTTTGTGTTGGTCAGTTTTAGTCTCTTATTCTAGGTAAAAAAATATAATAGAATCAGGCTGAAGTTCTGTGTAAATACTTTGAGACCAGTAGCAAAAGCTAGGGTTGCTTGCAGTACACGGATGTTTAGAATATGTGTTTTTGCTGGTCACAAACCAAGCCTCACATGTTTGTCTTGGTTCACAAGATGCTCCTGTTAAAAAAAAAAAGAAAAAGGAAAATAAAACCAAGTCTCAGTAGGAGATTCAGATTTGTTTTTAATATTAGCAGCTTCTCTGCTTAGTAGAAAAGAAACAATTTGCCTCTGTTTGCAAGGTAAATGTAAAGGAAGTGCTGCATAAAACAACAAATTCCCTCAGAGCCTCCTTCACAGTCCCATTCATTACAGAAGTATTTCTTGTGACGCGGGTTGGGCACGAGGCGTTGAGCAGAGTGCTCTGGGTTACGGAGAGCTTCTCAGTAGGGTGGGACAGGCCACGTCGGTCACTTTGTGTTCCATTCTCCATGTGGGACGTGGTCTGAGGAGGTGCACACTGCGGAGGGACAGCGCCTCTGGGGCTGTGGGGAAGAAGGGCAGTGAGCTGGTAACGAAATGGTTTTAGGACATCTAGAATTCCCCTATTGCTCCCTGCTAGAAACCAGCTTCACGTGGGCACAGCTTCTGCAGTTTTGCCTTGGCCTTCGATGCCTCTGGTGCTGCAGTAATTACCACTGCAGCAATGACCAGAGGTAATGGTAATGGTAACTTGTCTCACCAAGCTCAGGGGCCTCTTGTGTGCTTTGGGGCAGATCATCAGGTTACAAGAACCTTCCAGGGACACTTGGTGGTCTGTGGTGGAAGGCAGCAGGGTCACAGAGTTTTCTTCCTTTTCTGGTTTACTAGTTACCACAAGCAAAATATCTGGTTTGAAGAGATTTTTATGTGAATACCTTCCATTTTTTATTTTTTATTTAATTTTATTTTGATTATAAAAGTTTCCTCAGGCTATAAAAGCACTGTGAAAGTATTTCATTATGTGTATTTAGTGCTGTGTCTTCTGTGGTGTATAATTTGTGACGGAGCCTGGTTTCAGTAAATTGTACTTATTTTGACATTTGGGTTGATGCAAATAAAGTAATATAAACACCAGAGTTGACCTCTATGAGTCAGATTTTTGTTGTGGACTACTCATAACAAGCAAGTCCAGCCTTGTTGACCAGAACTGCAGCATAGTAACAATTTGCCTCACAAATAAATATAGTGATAGATACCTGCCACCCTTCACTAACATAAACATGACCCTGGGATTTCATCCAAAGACTCTTGTATTTGTAGGTGACTGGCCAGGAAACATCAGATTTATATGCATTCTTTACTATATCCCAGTTGTGTCCCCCATCCTATATTTCAAAACTATCTCTAGTTTCATGTACTCTTTCATGATGATAGATTGTAGTGTGATGGGGATGAAGATGGGGATGAAGGCCAGCTTGGTATCACCTTGAATTTAGTCACTCTCATAGCCCAAAAGCATGAAAGTAGGGACTGACTGCATCAGAAGACTCATGAGTTGGTTTCCACAGAAGAAATAGTCCTGGCATTTTAAAGCTCTGTTCTGGAGCTTCAGGTATTTTTATTTTTATTTTTTTTTTTTAATCTATAAATCATTTCTATTAGCCGTTCTTCCTGACCTTAAAGAGCAATCAGAAGGAGGTTGAAAAGATTCCTAGGAAGCACTCAGAGGCTTGATATGGGGTTTTTGAGTTCACTGAAAGCATTACCATAACATCCAGTTGGTACAGAATCAGGCACATGATAAATATCAAATTGAAATAGAAATAGTGAATTTCATAGTACATTAAGATAACAGAACAGGGGAATTTTTTGTAAGGCATTATAGTCCAAACAGTTTTCTTGATTTATGCTTGTAGAGGCTCTGACCCTATACCATGTAGTACCATCTCCTGGGTTCTTCACTTTGTCTGTGGAATGCTTCAATGCTGATGATATTTCTTTGTCATTTCCTTTCACAAGAAATTCTGTGTGCTCTTGGGCTTGGGTCTAGATCAAGAAAACAGAAGCTGCTATAATTTCTCTTCAGACTTGTAGGAAAGGACAGAAACTTGCAGTTTCTGAGGAAAGGAGCAGGTTTAGCCAGTCTGCAGCTAACATGAATGCCACATTCATTTTGTCCATGAGGCAGTAGCAGGCGCTGTGGTAAAGTCTTTCTAAAACGAGAAACAAAGGCCTCAAAATTCTGCTTACTCCTGAATAAAATCACTATTATTTGTATCTTCTTTAATGACATAGCCCCTGGTTCAGTGAAACAGGTGGTTTTGAAGAAGGCATCCAAGGCTTGGAAACCATGGGATTTGCCTGCCAATTCATGATTTCAAGTATTTCTTCAATACCCCAGAGTCAGATCTCTTGGTCAGAGCTGTTTCATGTGCACACATTTGCATAGAGCTGTGGGCAGGGTGTTTGGTGCTTGGGGCAATTGGCTTCTCTCTTTCTCCCTTACTCTCCATAGTCCTCATATTTTTGTACAGCATCAGATAAAGCAGAGGCAAGGTTACACTGTTATCTCTGTTTATATATCAGAAATTCACCTTTCACTGTGCACTAGAGGTGCTGTTAGCAGCACTGCAGAGGGAGGTGTTGCTGATGTATTGCGGGAGGAACTTGGGTAGACTCCCTAATGCAATGATCAGGCTCTGTCTCTGTCTTTACCATAGTTTCTGTTGTCTGGAACACTGTGGTTTTCAGTCAGGGTATTCAAAACTGTTTTGCTGTTAACTTTTGCTCAGTGAGTGGTTCACATTCTCATTCACTTTCTTGATTTGAATATACTGGGCCCTACTTATTGATCCCTTAGGGGTAGCTTCAAGTGTGTCATTAGGAATTTAATAACCTTTAGACTGAGAAGATTTTTACTCCAAAAGCAACTGAGAAATGCTATTAACAGCAGCTATTAATTCTTGAGGGCAGGAAGGATGCTACACAATTTTTTGAGAGACCGCTGAATCCATTCTGTCTTCCCAGCTGAGTAATTGTGTTTTTTTAGCGTTTTGACTGTTACTGAGATAACTTATTTTTCAAGTCAGTTCCAGTCAGAAAATCTGAGTAGATTTGCTGGTTTTGCTTCTGAAATCATTCCAGTGGTGAATTTCTTTACAGTGAAATCAAATAAAAGTATTTAAATGGAATTTTTTAGTGAATTTCATAGTACATATATTACATCTGTTTAGCACTTGCTTGAGTGTTTGATATAAGCCAAATTAATCCTTGTTAACCAAAATTTACTCTGTTACCATAAATATCCTGGAACCATGATAATTTTGTTTCTGCTGTATTGATGGTAAGGAATGAATTTTTGAGTACAGGGCTAGAAGCTTCCCTTTGTCTTGGTCTATACTGTGCTCACAGGAGAGACAATTTGTGCAGTGTGTCCAGCTTCTGTACCTTTGAGCTTGTAATTCTTATCTACTTGATAAATGGTATTGGAAAATTTAATTTCATACAGCCACGTTCAAACCTGCTAATTTAGGTGCCTAAGTTTGGAGGCTGGTCTCACACCACTAACCACCATCTGGGTTTCATCTGGGTGTGAATGTGCTCCTGACGTCAGGGAGCCAAAGAAGGATCAGAGCAGGTGAGCACAAAGTCAACTGGGTGTAAACAGGCAGTCTCTCAAAATTATTTGGTTATTTACTCTGGTTCCCCTCAGAAAAAATAACAAACAGTGAGGGAAAAAAAATGTTCACTGAAGAGGTGCAGACTCTGGCACTTTAGGAGAGTGATTTTAGTATTTTTATTTCCATAGTCTGAGGCTGCATGTGCTTGGAGCCTAAGTCACAAGAAAAGATAATTGCCATTTGGCAAATCTGGATGTGAAAAATGATGATTGCCAAGGGCTATTAATTAACATGGATCTCTCTTATACAGGTCTAGATTTTTTTTTCATATATTCTCTGTGGAAAAATCTGTCTGTTAAATGGGCCGGTTTGATGTTCCAATGTTTTATTCCATGACACATGGTTTTTCTCAGACAACATGCCAGGTGTGGGAGCTCAGGAAAGTGCTTTGGGATTAGGGGCTCTGTAGTAAAAAAGCAGAGCCTGGTGCACAAGCACTATCCTTTTTAATACAGGAGTATAACTTACGCTTGATAAAAAAAGTGAAGTAGAGCATCTACATGATTCTCTAGTCACTTATTTAAAAATTGGTTAGGCCTGATGTCTGTCAAATGGTTCCACATGTACTGAACGTGGCATGTAGAGAACTGCTCTTAGGAGACCATTTACAGGGCACAAAAAATTTCACAGCAATGACAAAAAGTGGTGAACAAGTCTATTGATTGCTTCAGTGTCTGCTAAGTAATTATGTACATGCAGACATCTCTTTTGTGGAGTGTTCCTGATATTAACCTGATCAGAGCAATCTTTGTAGAAAAATCTGTAATTTTGTGATAAAAAGCAATACATAGAACACTTGTCAGGTTTTTTTTATTATCAGATTTTTTAGTAAGGCTTTTTTGGTTTTGGCCAAAAATTGACGATTTGACATTCAGGGTGAAAACAGTAGGATTTTGACTTTCCAGTGAAAAACGTCCTGAAGAAAGCAGACACTTACCATGAAAAGTTTTCATTTCTGTATGAAGGTTTTATTAGAGAACCGGCAAAGGCAGAAATATTTTAGGCAGCACTTCTACTCTAGCAGAGCTCTGTGTAGATGGATCAATGTTGGCATTATTTTATGTGTCGACTGTGGTACATTTCTTCTATATATTTTTAGTTCCTGTCCATGTGCTTGACGGAAGAAAGCTTACTTTGTCTCACAGGTGAAACCAAAGCTGATGTAATTTATGAGAAAAGCAGCATAAGCATGTGTGCTTGCTAAAGATCAATATCTAGGAGAGCTGAAGTCTGCCCTACATGAAGCTGGGCACTGGTGGTGTCTGCACTGTGGGAAAATGGGTTTTGTGATGTAGTCCTTCAGCCTCACCCCTGGCCATAGAGCCTGGGAAATCTATTAGAGCCCATTGCAGTTCCTTCCTCCTCTCTCATCCTCACATGCTCTGGGGTTTTTTCCAAAGGAAACCCACGGAGTGTGACAAGGATGGCACCTGCCTTGTGCTGTAGGCGTAGCTACTGGAGCATGAGAGGGTGAAGCGCTGTTAGGATGCTTGATCTGCCTCTACAGAACAGTTTGTTATCATGGACAAAGCTGCCTAAGTGCAGAAATCGTAGAAGAAAATCTACTCTGTCCTCCCCACAGGATCCTCGGGTGATAGGGAATGTAGAAATGGAGTTGAAAATGTGACCCTTGCACAGTCATTTGCAGCTGATCTCCTGGTGCTTGAGTCTGGCTCCTCTGGGCCAGCTGGTGAGTGGTAGGTTAAGGCTGGCCAGTGAGTACGGTGTATATACACCTCCAGGGAATGCTCAGTCTGGTGAGTGAAATGACCATAATCCATTAATTCAGGTTAATTTACCTTCCATTGTTAAGCATGTGTGTGTTAGCACTGGAAACTGCTATTGGTAATCCTTAAATTGAGTTGTCTTTATTCTTCTGTGTAGTTAATCCCATGAGTCTTGTTTGAAGAAAAAGACAATATTTAAAATGATTACTGAGACTGTGGTGCCTAGTGCCCTTGGTGGACCACTCCCCACCCTGGTATTTGGACCATATCTAAATCTTCTTGGTGGTTGTGGAGCAGATGGGGTGAGGGGTGACCATTTCTTAAAAACTTTTCCCTGTACTAGAATCGTTTATCGTATTATTTTCTTGTTCCTTTTTTTTAACCATGATACTCTGGGGTGATGAATTTTGAGAAATATGTAAAACAATCTCATTTGTCTCACACTCCTTTTTTTCCGAATTTGCATGTCGGCAGATGTGTTCTAGTGGAAGATGTCCCTGCCCATGGCAGTGGGGTTAGAATGAAGTGGTCTGTAAGGCCTCTTCCAATCCACACCATTCCGTGGCTCTGTGATTCTAGGTAGAAAATATGATCAGCTTCACTGTTTTTTTTCCTTAACTGGGCTTTGTAATAGACTGCATTGCTTATGTACATTTGCATTTCACGCTTGTGAGCCATGGCATGGAGAGAGATCTTCTCTTTTTTAACCTTTTCTCCCTTGTTCTTGTTGTGGTTGTTGTGATACACTACCACTTTAGCAACAGGATGTCTATGGCTGTGATTCCTTCCTCTTCCTGTATGATAACCAGTTTGAAAGCTCTGAGGTGCATGGGGCAATATCTCATGAAAAGCAGACTGAAGAAATTGTATGTTCCTGACTTAACTCTTGCAGGGACTGGCAAGAAGGAGCCCTTCTTTACACACCTACAAACAGGCACCAACCCCGATTGCAATTGTGGGAATGCTCAGCATACCCTAGTGTTACTGGGATGGAAACAGATACAGTAACCACAACAGAAAGGAATTACTTTCTGGCCTTAATTTTGAGGAGTTTACTCCAAGTCTTGACCTGGTGATTTGGACATATGCACTTTGTAAAGTCAAGCTGTGTGCAGTACATATTGCTGGCACCTTCAGGCATTTCGTATGCATGCGGTGCAGTGTTACAGGCCTTGGCCTATTTTTCAGAGCCAATTTCTATATACTCAGCTGGCAATGAACAAAAAAATGCGCTTTGGCAGATTGGATTTTGGCGTAGGCATTCTGAAGCCCCAGAATCTCAACTCTTGGAGTTGTAACAGAAAGTGTTTAATTAAACTGGCAGCTTAGACCAATAAATGTTTAAACTAATTTTAAAAGGAAAACTTAATTGCCATGTAGAGGAGGTATAGACCTTACATGTCTGTTCCTTACTGAAGGAGTGCAGTTGTTTTCACAGAAGTCTTTACTTGGAAGCAGTGGTCTGGAGCTGGAGATCAAAGCGGCAGAAAAACTGAGCGGTGGATAGGTCAGAGACACTGCTTCAGCTACTGAACATCTCACAATGTTATTTCAGAATCAGTTTTAAATAAGAGGGTTTTTGTGTGTGGGCAGGAAATAGAAGAGTGCAGAGAAAGTTAGAGGCCAGTTAGATTTAAAGGCAAAGTTTGGGTTTATTGTGTGTCTTCCACAGTACTTGAATATTAACTTAGTAAGGGGGTGAATTTAGAATAAAAAGTTACACCGGGTTACTGAACATTATTAAAAATCTGTTGTCAATTATCTTTTAAGTACATCCATTAGCCCCTTTTTTCCCTAATTAAATGTATTGGCTAGATTTCAAGTTTGACAATTACAACTAAGATCTTGTGAAGAGCTGCAGAAGGAAACCATTAGGACTCAAGAGCAAGACCAGTCTGTTGATACATAGCATTTGTTTCTGAATGTTACTTACTGGCACCTTCTCAATTAATGGAATATTTACATGGACTTAAAATTATCATTTAGAGGGCACTCTGGATATGTTTATATTTACTTTATTGTCTGTAGAGTTTCCTCAGTGAGGTTCAGTTGATCTGGCATTCTCTAACTCTGGCATAAAGCTCTGTGTAGTGTTGCTTTGATTTGCAAGATAACTGTGTTATTCCATTCTGGAATTGCATTTCAGCTGGGGGAAATTTAGCTCAGGATCTGGAGGCTTTGAAAGATCTTCATAAAAGTTAGAGATACTTGGGCAGGCTAGTAAGTGCAGCCCTGGGATTTGTATTAATAAGATGATTTCACTTACATTAAGAAATTATTGCCTCATTATTGCCTTTAATAATATAATAGTTTAGTTTGCAAGACTTAGTTTTACAAAAAAACTCACAAGAGATGAGTCCAACCCCTTAGACTCTCAACTATGAAGTCACTGGCTTGAATCCCTGCTTCAAACCCCGAACTATAGCTTGGCTCCAAAGCAACTCCAAAACAAAGATCTTGTTTTGTGATTTAAATCACAAGCTAGATAGAGCTCTGATGAGTATGTNTAAGTCCCCATGTGAGCACTCTGATTTCATATCTGAGAGGCTTGTTTGGGATTGCTCTGAACGGATTCAGAACTTTCCTGCTAAGCTGCACAAGACATTTTCAAATTAGTTAACCGTGCCCTTATGGAAGATTTAGGTGCCATAACTTTTGATTTTAGTTTGTTGTTTTTGGAGGAGGGGAGGTTCAGCTTTTCTGGGTAGATAGAGCTCTGATGAGTATGTGCTCACCTTTGAGCAGGACAGTGAAGCCTTTGCAGAGCAAGTAAAGTATTAAGAGTGACAAGTTCCCTTGCTATTCAAATGGACAGGCACTGAAAACATACCTAGGAATCTGTTTAAGAGGTCACAGGAGACTGCGTAAAATGTACAAATGTGTTACTTTTGTGCACAGTCTCTATTCTAACCGATGTTTAAAGGTGAATGAGAGCAGCAAAAGCTTTTTAGTTTTGGCAGTTCCAAGAGTTTTCTTAAGAATTATTGGCGAATATGGATAGCTTTGCATTCCTCTGTGCTTTCCCCTGGCCACCCCCTGCTTCCACCTCTGCAGTGGGAAGACCATACTCTACCAAAATCAGGATTTCAGTTCATCTGATTTGTCTGTAAAATGTGCAAATCAGCTTCTAATTTTGAGTGTTATATTGACTCAATGATAAGAAGTAATTATGCTAAAGGGCTAGATCAGGGTAAGCCAAATAAAAATGTTATTACTGGAAGTAGTTTTGGGAAGACTGTTGCATCAGCAAAGGAAGTGTAACCTGATAATGGCAGTCTATGTTTTAAACCATTAAATGTAGAACAGTTACAAGGTCAAGGCAAAGTATTGAAATCCACATTTAAAATATATCCAATATTATAAAAGACTGATCAGAATATAGGACAAGACAAAGACTGACTGATTTATTATTGTCTTTGGCTTTTTGTTTGTTTGTTGGTTAGGATTTTTTGTTTGTTAGCTGTTTTTTTGTTTTTGCTTACCAGATCCTGGCATTAACGCAATAATAACCTTCTCAAAACAAGTATGTACTGGTGGAAACCTTACATTAATAATCATCAGTGAGACTTTAAAATGCTGTTTTATCATTACTAAAACTCTATCCTCTTCCCTTACTACTTTCTGTCTAGTTTTGTTGTTGTTTTTGTGGTGTTTGGTGGGGGGGGGGGGGGGGGGGGTTTTTTTGTTGTTGTTCTTGTTTTTTTGTGGAGGAGTTGCTGTTGTGTTCTGCTTGACTGCTGAAATAAAGTTTAATTAGATTGTTAAAAAATTTAGAATTACTGTTATTGAACAATGGGCAGGTAATTCTCATTCCTGTGTTGCAGTGGTATGAGTCATGGTCACTTGCAATAAATACTTGGATTTTTTTTCAGAAATTTCTTAGTGCTGTTAATATCTTTATGAATGTTTCCATCAATTTCTTCACTCCTGTGTTTCCTAAACACCTCTGCAGTTATTTGACATCTGACCTCAGTGGCAGGTAGGCACTTTGGGCAGATCATGGATAGGAGGTTAATGATAATCTCTCCTTATACACTCATATAAAAGATAGGGGTCAAGGTTCTTCCATTTCCTTTTATTGAGGGCATTAGAAGGTCTCATGGAATAAGATCTTTTATTGTACTGCCTGGAAAATACTTGGCTTGACTATTTTTAAGCAAGCTATCTCTGCATTCAGATATTTAACCACGCGAATGTATTCCTAAAGAAATATATTTGTGAAGAGAAACCTCCATTTTGTAAAGATGGGATCAGTTTTGGATAGATGTTTTCCTGTAGCAGATCAGCCAAACTGTAGTTGGCCTCCAGTGATACGTAAAACCAGCAATGATCTGGACCTGAAACCAAGTGGAGTGCAACGTGTTTTGGAATTATTGGCCTTCTCTGGGGACTATGAAAGCAGTCATTAACTTTACCAAATGTGCAACTTTTCCCTGCAACTGCATGCCCCTAATGATTAGTCTAAATCTTGAGCCAAAAATGTCAGCATCAGTGGGCACCAGTGAAGCCACTTCTTATCGCGTACGCCCATAAGCTCGACAAATTGCAGGAAAATAATGATTGGAAAGACTAGTTCCTAAAGCAGGGTCTATTTTGTTACTGCAGCTACTGGTGCTCATCAGCATCATAAGCACTTTGCAAGCCATATGGGGTAATTTACGGTGTTATGTGCTTAAATCAACGAGGTTCATTATGCACAAAAAATGGATTGAGGTTTTGCTGCCTCCTTGGCTTCTCCTGACAGACTGCATTTCTATACAGGAGAAATACTATGTAGGCAGTACAAATATGCTTTATCCGCTATTAAGATGATCTATTGTGTCCTAAACTTGAAGTTTTCTTCTGCAAGCCTTTAGTTTCATTTCAGCACAAAAATATGACTGTTTAAAGAGAACCGTTTTTAACTTCAGCTTCTTCATTCGGTGGTTTAACCTTTTCCAAATCTGCAAAACACAAATGACCGATGTGTAGCTGGAGACAATGTTCTGATTATGAAATAAGAACTTGGGTGAGGTTTGGCAGCCAAATCCAGGACGTCCACTCTTTAGTGACCTTTGGGGATTTTCTTTTCTTGGGCATATGGGAAGGAACAAGTTACTGGAATGTGACTTAAAAATCAGGCATTTTAATACAGTATTGAAAAAACATTTTACATACAATTGTGTAAAAACTTGTCTTAATATTACTGTTGTGAGGATATTCAGATGGCTAGATGTGTACTTCCTCATGCTATTGTATATCTAGACAAAGAAATTAATAACAGAAATAAATAAGATAATTCTGGAAACTAGATACCATTATGAAAGATGCAGGAAAATCCAGATAAGCCAGGTGCAGGATTTACCATGGGAAAACACACTTTTGTGGTTTTATACCTACAATTCACATTTTAACTAAAAACCTGCTGTGCCTCCAGACTGCTTGAAAAGTGCTTCAGTTATTATTTGTAAGCTAAACATTAGACTACTTTAGTAAAATGATCTAAAAGTCTCTCACAGCCTTACAAAATAACAAAGTTTAAAATTTTGCTGACTTCCTCCTCTACCCAGCAAAACACATTGCTTTTATTAAGACATATCTTCAAAGAAGAGTATTAGATTTGGAAGCTGCAAAGTGGATTTAGGCTGTGTCTTTGTCTGCTTGCTTTTAGATACTTAACTCTCGCTTAAATGATATAACTAGATGTATGAGGAATAATAATAATTGAGATTCAGCAATAAAAGTCAATATGATGCTGGATAAAATCTTTTGTGGATGCTCTGCTGGAGGTAATACTTCATGTAGGAATTAGGAAAATAAATGGGGAATTTCCCTGTGATATTTGTTTGTTAAGGATGCATGTACACATACGGATTTTTCATGCTGAATTCTTGTGACTTCCATGATGATTTGGAATGAGTACCGCCACTTTTTGCTTTCTAAAATAGATGGTAGTTTTTGGAAAGCATTTCTCAACATGCACACACACCCTGCCCATTAAGTGTTGCGAGCAGATACTTTATTTGACCTTCCAAATACCCTTCTGGGGTAAAGTTGCACTTGGGGAATGGTAGCCTGTGAGGCTGATATTCATGTGGCACTGAATATCACGAGGTTCATGAGTTGGCGCCCAGTGTATATTTTGAGATTGTTTCTCATATACTCCTTCTCTGATTGCTTCACCTCTCTTGAATCAACTGTGCTGGCTTAGACTCATTCTTAGCCCTTTGTCCTTGTGAAAAAAGCAAATTTCTTGCTTCCTCCCATATTTAAAGAGGAAGAATCTGTGTGGTCTTAATTTAAAACTGCATTGGCAAAACTTCATCTGAGTACAAGTGCATGGACTGCTTCATTGTAGGCTTGTATTCTACTTTTAGCTTGAAAATTTGAAGCAGAATTAAAAAAAAAGGTCTTGAGAAAATCTAAAATAATGCAAGCCCAGTCATTTTCTTTGTCTGTCACACTCTTCAGTTCTTTTTCTGGCACAATAATATTGTTTGTGTTTGGTACACATACAGCACATACCAATGGCATACATTTGCAAAAAAGAACTTTAGGGGAAAGATTTGGGACACAGTTAAAAACAAGCATAAATTTTCAGTACAGTGCTGTGCAATAAAATTACGTTGTATGTGACAGTTCAGTAACAGCTGAATTTTTAGAATAGCTTGGTGTTACTTAAAAATACAGATTGGGTTCCCTAAAATATTATTAAGCTCATTTTGAAACATCAATCCATTTTGACTATGGCGATTTTCAGATGACTCACATTTAAAACAGTTTTGCTTATACACGGGAGATGGTCTCTCTGTAGTTAAAGTGTTGCCAGGATTCATTATAAACTCTACTTTAAGCCAAATAAAATTGAGTAAAAAAATTGGCCCAGCTTGAAAATCGTCGTGTTTGCTCAAGTTTACAGGAAGTGTGTGAACCAGGAATGTTTTTTGGATGATACCTATTTTCTCAAAGTTAATACACTCAAAAGACCCAAACTAAAACAACTCCACCTACAACATGTCCCCAAAAGTTAGTGCTTAAACAACCCTAATATTCTTATTTTAAAAATTAACCTTGAAGTTAACACTGTCTTTTATTTCATGTTGGAGAATACACAGGTAGACTCAGTAATACTGGTTATGTTCCCAATGTCTTCAGTTCAAGCTACTCAAGGTTTGAGATCAGTTATTTACTGTCTGCCACAGAACCATGCCAGTACATTTCTTGACTGGTGCTCAGTGTTATGAATGCCACATTGCTGGGAGAACTGCAGTCAGCAAGCCCTTTGTCAGGTACTGGAGAACATTACCAAACAGTACAGCAGAGTATTAAACCAGATCTACTTCTTTCCCCACTCCCTGAGACGTTATTTTTTGAGGACACGTGGTTTTAGCTTAATAACTCATCTATCTCCCCTTGCACTTCCCATAAAGTCACAGCAAGTGAATTCTTTTCTGCTTTGATAGCCTAGTGCTGCATTATAATTCAAGAAGGGCTTAAAAAGGTGGGATGGCAACATAGCTATATATGTTGGCAATACAGGAATTAATTTTTAATTTTTAAACATTTTTGTTAATGGAGGGCAAAGTCCATCAAGTGTACATGCATGCAGATGAAGCCATCGTTCCTCTTACAATGGCATTAATAAATTATAACCGTATTGCCAGCCACCTCTCTGTGTGTATCTTTGTCTATTCATCCTTTGCCAGTTTAGATTAAAAACTCTTTTAGGCCAGGCTTGTTTTGTCAGGGACCTTGCTACTGAGGTCTGCATCTTCTCCTAAAACCTGTATACCTTACCAAGATACTACTACCAATAAAACAAACAAACACCCCCCTTCCTCCCAAACATGTTGGACAAGGCAATGAGGAACATGGTCATGAAGCAATAATTCTTTTTCAGAAATGGAGAGGGAATGAGAATACTTAACTCTGTGGAGACTCTGGTTCTCAGGGTATGAGTCACACTTCTACCAGGTTATAGCCAACTCAAACAAATGATGTCCAACAGATGACAAAAATGAAAATGAGTTTCTCATCCAGAGACCAAACCCATGATTATTATTCACAAATTAACCAGGCCTGACCAATTAATCTTCTTCTAAGTGCTTTAAGATAGTCGTGTGTTTTAGTAGTACAGCAAATAACAGTAGTGTCTGAAAAAGTATTTCATTAATTTTAAGCAGAGGAAAATCCTCACAGCAAATCCTGTGCTTTAAGAAATATACAAAAGTGATTATGGAGGGTAGACACCAAACTGACTCTGGGTCTGAACCTTCTAGTCTGAACCTGACAGGTGATAAGGCATCCTGTAACCTGGACAGTTACTTCAGCTCTTTTTCTAACAATACGTCTGATAATTCCCTGACAGTTTTCTTGACAGTTTTCTGACCTCCCTCCCACCCCATAACTTTTTTTCCACTCTATGGAGAAGTGGAAAAGTAGAGCAAAATGAAACCAGCACTGCGAGTGATCAGGCTTTTCTGAAGACAATTCAGTGCCGTGTTTCTGCATTCATAATGAGACCAATAACTCCCAGGTTTGAATGTGGACTGTGCAGTGACACCCATCCTAGGATACAAACCTAAAACCAAAGCCCACCTGGATTTCACAGTGCTATATTCTGCCACAGTATTTGGGTTTTCTTTTCATGTACTCCTAAGGGTGGAAAAGCATTTTGGTTTAACCTAAAATCCACTTTGCTGCTCGCTCACTGTTATGCACCACCCTGCCTCCAGTAGGGAGAATTGGGGAAAAAAGGTAAACCTTGTGGACTGAGGTAAGAGCAGTTTAATACCTGAAACAAGGTAAAGTTTAATAGTTATTATTGTCATGTTAATAATAGCAATAATAGTAGTAGTAATAATAATAATAATAGGAAAGGAATAAAGCCCAAGAGAAACAAGTGATGCACAAAACAATTGCTGGCCACCTGCTGATTGATTCCCAGCCTGACTCCAAGCAGCAATCTATGTCTTCTGGCCAACCCCCTCAACTTTATAAACTGAGCATGACATTCTGTGGTATGGAATATCCTTTGAGTAGTTTGGGTCAGCTGTCCTGGCTGTGCTTCCCATCCCAAACTTCTTGTGCACCTGCTCACTGGCACACTAAATCCAAACACAGCTATTTAGAAGAAAATTAACTATCCCAGCCAAACCCAGTCGAAACAGCATGTTGTGTTTTGAACTGTACTGTTACTCACAGTGGAGTGCCTTGAAACCTCAGCTGAAACTGATGCTACTTCCTTAGGCAGGAAGCCTACTCACACAAAGGCATATTCAAAGCTCCAAGCTGCTTCCTTACAAATAGGAGGGACAGAGAGTGGGGCAGGAAGCAGAAGGTTAAACACCATGTCAGAAGTCAGTGACCTGCTCAGATGTGTGTGCTGTACCTAGGTGACTCTCAGCCAGCCTAAGGGAAATGATTAAAACTGTTTTGGTTAGCAAGGGAATCACGGAATAAGAAAGAACCTGGTAGTTTTGTTTCCTGTGATGAACATTACAGGAAATATGAAAGGGAGGCTTGTAAACACACACAAGCAGCCAAGAATATAGGCACATCTAATGAAAGAGAAAGAGAGTTGCTCTCTACCTGAGAGCAATACTGCTTTGAAAATGTGCGCCCAATTTAGTTTTTCTTTGCACTCAGCTACTCACAAAGGACACATTTTCAGAGGTTCCATGCCTGAGCCCTTGGAAACAGGAGATTAATTGGGTGCAACAGCCTGCTCTCACCTGCAGCAAACACTTGAGTTATTCGTCGTCCTGTCCTGCTGCCCTGTTGAGGGTCTCCACTGTCCCTCTGTGCTCTCCTGTTCCAGGGTGCTCTCCTGTCTGTTGTGGTGATGATGTGGATCAGAGATTCAGAGTCCTGCTTCCTGTAGTGCTCTCCTGCTGCTTGTATTTGCAGGACTTTGTACATTTTATTTAATAGCATAAGTAGTTACTGCCTGAAAAGAAAATAGGATAATTACAGATTTTATGTTTTTTAAGTTAGCAGAATTGGAGATAGAAACGAGCTCATTTGCGGTCCTGGCCACATTAGTTATTTTGCCAAGACTGGACCTGTGCAATTCAAAACATGATCCTGGTTCACAAGCTGTTCATGGTGGGAGCAGGAGATTTGCTATTCTTCTAAGAAATGACAATATGAACCTCCTTTAGGGCTCAGAGCACGGCTGTTAGGACTCTGAAAGGAAGGAGGCTGTTGAAGTTACAAATCTGGTATTTACTTTTACAGGTATTTTACTAGTTAGTTTCTCACTTATCTGAATGTCCTGGAGTTTAAATATAAGCTGACTGAAATGCTTCCCTGCAAAAACCCAAAAAACCTCTTAAAAATAGGGGTTTCTTAAGTGAAAGTGTTTCCTTTTTTAAAATCCTACTGAAGTCTGAGAAAAGGAGCATACAGAATGGTAAGGAGACAGACATAAAATAGGGCATTCCATCTCCATTACAGAATCCATCCATCTTTCCTGAGTCCATCTGGTAGCTAAAGATAAATCAGTTTTGTCAGTGGAAAAGCAACAATATTTTTGAGCCCACGTTGGATGTTTGCAGAAGGCTTCCTTCTGCCAAATGTTGTCTTCATGTTACCAACAGAAAGCTGTACAGAGCCATTTCGTTTACGTTCTTGGATTGGAGGTGAGAAATGCAGTCTGACTGGCGTGTAAAATTTCAGCAGAAAACTGGGCATGTTTGCTAATGCTTGTTTATGTAAAACAGGGCATTGATTCTCATTCTCTTTGAACGGTGTAGTGCAGTTGACTTCAGTGGAGCAATCCTGATTCACACCAGCTCAAGCGTTCGCCCTTCACATCCAGCTTTACGGTTGTTCTTTGGAAGAGCTGTGCCTGTTAAATCTTAAATTAATATATTGAGGTGCTTCAGTTTGGATTGGCTGGCTGATTTCCTAAGCCAGTGTGTTATGTTTCCTTTACAGTATTCAGATTTTACAGAGTGAGTGTGGAGGTTTTCTGTTTCAGAAGGTAATAGATTTCAGTAAGAGAAAGAGCATTTAAGTTCTAGAAAATATGGTCGTGTTATGTCTCATTCTTTTCGTATGGTTAAGCAAGCAACACTGGATGATGACTCAGAGTTTCCCTTAATTGTCTGTCATCTCTTCAAAGTAATTTTGGATGGCAGACAACACCTGTTCTGGTTTTTAGGCCCTTTAAGCATATTTAAAATTCCAGAATACTTCCCTTCTGCATTCAGTAGCCTGTAATTTTCAGGTAAAAAAAGGTCCTTTTAATTTACCATGCCATTTCTTCTGCATGACATAGATCTGTTTTTACCTCCCTTTTAAAATTTATTTATTTATTTATTTAAATACAGTGTTTTTATTCAGAACTTGTTTCTAGTACTTAATGTACCTTTCATAAAATGACTTAGAGTCATTAGCTACTGTTTGGTTATTCCTTCTTCCTCCTACATTAATTCTGCTGCCGGAATTTGGGGGGAGGAGGAGTTAAGCACACATACATGTGCATGGAAGATTTTCCTCCTTGTCTTGCAATCCTTGAACCTGACACACACTTCTGCAGTGAATGGCTGCATTCCTTGAATCTTTTCACAGCCTGCTTCGGTACAGACCCTTTTTAAACTGTGAACATCACTGACTTTTAACAGCACCATGTCAGGTTACTTAATGTACCCTCTTAACATGCCTGCTGGTACATTTGCACCAGACCGAATCTTTCCTAAGTCTCTTCTTCTGTGTTTCCATGGACTTCAAGACTTGGGATCCCTTCTGAATGCATAAAGCCCTACAGTTATGGTAATACATCAGTTACCATATTGTTCGTAATCAGACAGTACACCAAGGATGTTCATGGCATCCATAATGATCCATTTGAGAGGTACTGAGGTTATCAAAGGAAGAATTATGGGGATTTTTTAAACTTCCAATAATGCAGAATCTAAATGCTTTAGAGAGTAATAAACTAGGACCTTTTCTGATATCCGGAGTCTTGTGTATATTTGTTCTACCTGCCGTGTTTTCTTGAACACGTTTTCATTTGGAAGAGGAACAGTGACACATCAGAACCTGGTTTTGTGGCTTGTCAGTCACAAATCACTAAATTTGAGGGTCTTTTTTTATCATAGAGTGGCTTGAGTTGAAACAGACCTTAAAGATTGTCTAGTTCCAACCCCCTGGGATGAATGATTATGCTGATCACATGGAGCTGCCTCTGTTCCCTGACTGGCCTTAGTAGGAAGTATTTAGGGGACTGGGAGTGATTGAGAGACAGGTTGTAGATAATAATTGCTGAATATTTTTCAAAATATGGAATAATTTCTTTCTCATCTGCTTCCCTTTGTCCTGATGTCAGCTCTAGAAATTTTTAAGCTTCTACAGGACTTAAGGATTCAAAGAAGCATTTGTGCATTAGAACTATAACCATAAATAAGTGTAGCTGTGAAAGGAACCATGTGAAGTGTCAAGACGTTTCTGAAGGAATTTGTGGAGAGAAGATAGAATTTCAAGAGCAATTAGATGCTTAGTACTGCCTAAGCTCCATTTTAGATGTCCAAATAAAAACACTGCTCCTCAAAATCTGTGACCGGCTGCCAGCTGACCTCAAGTATCTCAAATTCACAATATGTGAGCTATCTCCAGCAATGTTCCCAGTTTGGCTTGGCAAGGCTGAGTTGAGGTATCAGTGTCACAGCTGTTGAAAGACACGGATTTGTGTCCCTTCGGCTGTGCTCCCCAAGGACAGAAGCTGGTAGGTTCAAATGCAATGACAGGATGAGGTACTTGTGTTAGTGGTTCCAGCATGAGAGGGTGAGGACAGCTGTGATCCAGGACTGTGGTTCATCTGGCCATTGTAGGAGGCCTGTTGGATCTGAGCAGGCCACTAGGACTGGGCAGGCTCAGCCAGTAGCCTCTGATGGTGGTGCAGTGGACAATGGTACCTGAATCCCCTTAAGCAGGGGAAAAAGCTGATGCTGAGTTGCCATCGAAGATGAACGAAGAGGTGGATGCTCTGATGTCCCAGAGAAGATGCCTGAACACTGGCAGTGGGTGGGAAGCCTTGCCTGAGTGTCCTTGCACAGTGTGGTTTGTCATCTTCTTGTGGGGCACCCTCTATGAGCTTATTTGTCACCACACTGATGTGCTCCCTTTTTGCACATGATTTGACACCATTGTCTTACTATTAGCAGCAGTAGGAAAAAATAAAAATAACTTGAAAGCACCCTGGCATGTAAATTTGATCACTGAAACACTCATAAATAAATATTATGGAGGATTGAAGTGACTAAATGAGGGTGGTACTGTCAGTGCAATTTTCCCAGACACCTGGGCTTTCTTTAAGAAATCCATAGAGGATTGCTGGTCAAGGTACATCACTGCTGTAACATCTTGCAATACATCTGTAATTACTGTCAGTATTCTCCGGAAAAGTCTCTGTAGAGATCTTCGGGTGTCTCAAAAAATGTCATCTTCAGAATACTGCAAATGGGAACTTTTTACCATGTTCCAATCTGTTATACTATATGTTTAAGTATTTAGGTATAAAAGCAGTCTAGGAAATAAATATTGGTTGAACTGACACTGTTTTGTACTAGATTTCTTTTCATTTTTCCTAAACAAGAGATAATGGTCATGTGAAAGTTAAGCCAGAGTTGTAATAAATATGTAAGTCTCAAAAACACGAGTTCAAGATTAAAATTTAAAGGAGGCTTCTTTAGCTTAAAGACAGAGAAAAGTTTGGCCAAATGTTATTCATACCTAATGGAGATTGACTCAGCTGTAATTAAAATAACTAATGTACTTTGATCTAAGCCAATGTTTGCTGTAATGACTTAAATATGTGGGATCATGTCTTGCTGATATGTTCACAATAATTTCATTACAAGATGGCTAGGATACGCTACCATGAGGTGGCTACATAGAAATGTGTTCACATCTAAGCAGACAAGGCTGTAAATAAAAATGTTCATTCCTTCTGGGAGTTACTTTAGAATGCTTTAAAAAAAAAATACTCCTTTTCTGAAGATTCATTACACTTGTCTGGAAAGCGTACAGTTCTCTGTAACTAAGCAACAGTTGACATACACAAGGAAACGTGGTATAATAATAAAGGAGAATACTGCTTCTCCCAGTGTCTGAGGAGAGCAGAAACCCAGAGAGCTGTTCAACTACTGTCATGGCAGGCTGTCTCACTCCCAGTATTTATGTTGGGCGGCAGCGGAGGGTCAGGGAGTGAAATATCCGTATTACACTGCTGGAAACTCAGCTTGTGTTGACAGTGGAGCAGAGCCTAGCTTCCAGGGGAGGGCATGCGTGTCCCTCGTGGGATGCCGAGGCAGAGCAGGCTGGTCTGGTCCATCCTCCCCAGGGCTGGGCAGCGTGGGCAGCAGGCAGGGGTTGTGTGTCTCCCTGCTGGAGTGCCCGGTGCAGTGTTTCTGCAGTGGGGCCAAGCTGGGCCCTTGTTCAGGTTTTAATACGCTCGCTTTTAGGTGTGGTTCAGCACGCACCTGAAGTGATGCTAATGCAACTGTGCACGCCTGAGTGTGCTCAGACATACATTACAGAGAGAGCTGTCCATTACACTGAGAGATCAAGCGTTGCCGTGGTGGCGTTTGAGCACAAACATGGTTATTTTAGCACGTGTTTGCAAGGTTGCATCACTTACATGTGGCAAAAAGCCCTGAATGTGCTCCAGGGGTTATCCCCAGCAAACAGCCCTGAAACCTTTGTAGCAGGATCTTCTGTCATCTATTACACAAACCCCATGCTTGTATGAAATCAGCCAGTTCAGTGCTGCTTTAAAGTGTCACTAGCACTTCAGAGGATGCATGCTGATGCTGTGTGTTGTTGCTGTTCTTTCCTAACATCCTTTCTCTTCCTGCTATTTGGTAACTTTCTATGAAAAATTCCTAGTGAATAGTTTTTAATTCAGAGGAATATGTGCTGTAACAAAATCAGACGCTTTTTTTTTTGTGAGGAAATGTTGATATTTGCCAATGTGGAAATTCTTCACTTTGCCATGTGGAAAAAAATATAAAGAAAATACCTAAGCTTTGGTAAGTTCAAACTAAATAGTTTTATTTTTGATTTCTTGAGCTGTACAGTGGCATTTCATCCTTCTTGCCAAGTGTTGTAAAAGTTCCTTTAGAAACTTGAATTTCAGCCTGAATTTTTTAACGTTGGCAATCAAAAATAGAATCAGACTTCCACTTTTGTGAACTTTGTGAACATCACTTCATATTAAATATTTTTAGTATGTTGTGGATTAAGAAAAGATCTGAATTTGTCTAACTGGAAAATAGCTTAGGCTACTGACTGTACTGAACAGAGATGCGTTTTATTACAGGAGTATGTATCTGTAAGATTGTAGGGCTTGGATTTTTTTTGTTTACCCTGTACACTAGTGTTTTAGTTAGAATGCTGGAGTATAACATCAAATACACATTTTCCCCTTCATTAATAGTTAAACACTTTTAGAATCCTAATAATCCTACAAAATTCACAGAAGTGTGATTTTGTTTTTGATGCCTCACATCATGTTGGAATCTGAATTATTTCTTTGTAAACACAGTTATACTTTAGTCTTACAGACCAGTAGCAAAGTACTATGTATGAGAAAATGGAAAACAGCAAAATATTTAAAAATAAGACTAAATTTTAAAGTGCTTTCATTTTATGTTCAGTATATGAAATGTAGCCAAATGACATTTACATTTGATTCTGGTTGTGATATAGAGCCAATGCTGTATGAAGCCAAATCTTTCCTTTTCCACTGTCCAAAATATGCCATGCTGGAACTGTAGAAGGAAAAGTGCTTTCTTACAAGTCTAAATCTAGATGACAAAAATGGATTTCGTGTCGTTTTCCCTTTTAGCATACAAGTGAGACTATTAAGTGTAATATGAGTTGAAAAAAGATTGTCTACTTTACCTGTATTTATGTGACCAATGTATGTTTCGTATTTCTGTATGTACACAACTTTGTATGTACATATATACTGCTAAACTGAAGCATGTCCATTCTTGTCTCCATAAGAATTTCAAAAGCAAGCTTTGTTTCTTATTTCATACCAGTATTTTTGAGGTTATCCAAAAGTAAAACCAATCTACGTAAGAGTTAACATGCTGTATGTTTCATTTTCTTTCATATTAAAAACGTACTCATTCTCTCCTTATCCTAAAAATACTTTTATTAAGAACTTTTAGGAAATATTTTTACTGAGTCTTTCCAGTTTATTTATAACAAGAGTAGTGACAATGAGATTATGCTAATTTCAGGTTAGGCACTACTTCAGTGATGTCAGTGACTTAGAGGACATTCAGAGGTCAGACAGCCAAACAAAGGTTTTCTTCTTGCCTTTCCCACTTCAATCTCCATGTATGACAGATAAAAATAATTCTTTGATTGCTTTTCTTTTTGAATTCCAGAGATAGCTCAGATTGGACCCAAGCTCAGGCTATCAGTGACTTTTGAAGACTGAAATCTCTAGTGCCCTTAAACATTCAACAAAAGGTACAAAGTACAGGATCACGGGGTTCTTTTTGCTCACGCTCTGTGGCAAAGAACTGAAACTACTTTTATAAGTTGTAAAGAGAAAAGGAATATCTTCACCCTTTAAATCCTCCAGAGTCGCCACATTTTATGCCTCTTAATGGTCTCTTTGTTCATTTGGGAGGTTTGTTTGCTGGTTGTTTATTTTGTTTTTGTTGTTTTGTCTTCAAAGGCAACACTGGTGGCCATTTAAAAATCATGAAACCATTTAAAAACCATGAAAACAGGAAGCTATTCTGCTGCACTTTTTTGCTTTGCAGAATGCAGAAACTATACCCTGTGAAACATGGTAGTACTGCATTCCAATCAATCATCTTACATACCCTTTCCATATTGTTACTCTCCCTATATATGGACTTTCATTCCACACCTAGATTTCCTACCACAGGGAAAAGTATTTAAAAGTGCTCCAGTAGCAACCCTTTCTAAAAAGCAGCTACAAGAAGAGGTGTAAATGGCGCAGTCTTCCATTCCAGTCCCTATTGCTTCTTGCAAGAGTTGTCTGAGGTTGTTGTCCCTCCTGTTGTCCAGGGGAGGATTCCAAATCCTTCTAGCAGAAAGGCAGATGTGTGAGAAGTCCCAGCTGAATTGCAGCGATGTCTCATATACCACTGCAGAGGCCTCTTGGATCCTGAAACACTGCTTGGACAACAATTGAGCTACATGTGTGCAGAGCATACATGCCAAATTCAGCTTCAGTGTTGAAGCAGTTTTACTACATTTGGCTGCTGGGTTCCCATAATTTTTTGCTGTACGTGAAAGAATGAAACTACCAATCCTTTTATGTCTACCCCAGTGGACAAAATGCCAGATACATAAGATCTAGTTGGACATGAGCATTACTTAGCCAAGGTCTTGCAGTGAATGCTTGGTAATTGGTTAGTCTTCGAAAAATCCTTGATAAAATCCCAGAGGACTATAGAGAAGAACTCAAGTATTTGTCTTAAAAGACTGCATGCACTTTCTTTTGGGTAGTTTTTAATGTGTGGATTAAATAAGTTTGTCTATGACAAACTTGATTAATTGTTAGGCCGTCATTCTTATTGTAGATTCCAGGTACTAGAATAGATAAGTTGTGTTTTGAGATAATCTACTTATTCAGAAGCAAGCCAATAAAACTTACACTCTTTTAAGTGACTTATGTGACAAGAGAATTTTGAAGGGTATTTCCCACAGTGGAAATAATTGGAATTTCCAGATAAATATCACGTATTTAAAAGGGCATGCATCTGGAAACCTTTATACATTCAGCTGCATCTCTGAAGAAAAAAAAAAAACTATGATCCCTTAAGTCAGTGAATGCACTGGTTTCCTTTTACCCTGCTAGTATTCTTGTGGGACAAGTGTATATAGAGGTAAATTTTAAAAGAAAAATAATCACATATAGAGAAGACACTGGTCACTGAGCTGACATTGGCCCTTAAGAATGCAATCGTGGGTTTGTGATATGTGGATCTGTGGAAGCATTACTTCAGAGCCTCAGCAGATGCTGAGAACATAGATGTGAACATAAAGGAATAAAGTGGACAGTGAATGGATCTTTTTACTGCTGTATAAAGCCATAAGGTGTCTGTATTTAGTAGTGGTAGCGGTGCCCTACCTCAAAGGGACTGTAGCAGAAGTGGAAAATAGTTCAGAGACGGTTGATGGGGATAACTAAAGTACGTGCAGCAGTGTCTGAGGAACAGCTAAGTATGATGGGGCTCTAGCTGAGGAAAGATGCAAGTGGAAGACTGTATAACTGAGAGATACAAATTGATGACTGATGGGGAAAGGATGGATACTGACCAGTTTCTCTTTTTCTCATAATGTGAGAACTGGGAAGCAAAAAGGATGTTCTTCGTACAGTGAGCTGTTGACTTGTGGCAATACAGGTATTGTGTGTGCTGGAAATTCACATGGCTGAGAATGGCACTGGGGACGTTCACAAAGGAGAAGTGTACTGGTTCAAGCAATCTGAAAAAGATTAGAGACCTGGAGGGAGTGTTAATCTTGTATGCTTCCCCTGGACAACTGTTTACACTGCTGCTGATTACTGGTGATAATGGACTTTTGGTTTGTACAGGTGTTAATACAGATGTTCTTAGCTTCTTTTACATTCACAATTTCTAGTGTTTTCACAGTGGGCTGTAGGATGATGGATATTTCAGATTATGAGTTAGTTCCACACCTGGTTTGGCATTTTCCCTTTTGCAATGTCACTGTTTTTAGTTTCCTTTTCATGAGTTTTAGTTTTCTCTGAAACTGATTTTTTTTCTACCTGCTTAAAAATAATTATGAAAATTTTAAGGGAAGTGTCCTCCCTTTTATCCTAGGGTTTGTTAAATCCATGTAATTAAAAAAGTCAGTAAATTTCTTTGTCCAAGATTTGTGTATTAATGTGCAACTCTTTATCTTTCCTGGCCTCCCTTCATAGTATCAACCATTCATTTTGTTCACAGAAGCAATTTAAGATTTCACAGTGTCATTGCCTGGTATGGATTCTATCTTTTATCCTGTAAGTGTCTGGACAGCCGCCACCAAATGCCTGGCCCATGGTACCAGCCATCCTAAGAGGGAAGAGCATCGCTGTTCATTCATTACCCAACTATACATTTATCTGAAAGACAGCTTACAAGCATGGGCTCAGCTTACTGTAATGCTGGCCACGTTTTTCCATTATGAGAAACAGAGTAGTAGGGTGAAAATGAACTGTTTGATTCCCTCTGCAGTTATTGTCCAAAAATTGCAACCATTATTTTCTTACAGAAATGTGATGGTTCATTTATGGTCCTGAGCTTTAGCCTTGTAAGGAAACTTTATAGTTAATGTTTTCGAGTTGAAAGCAGTGGATTATTTCTGCAAAATTTCTTTGTCTAATCTAGCTAGAACCCAATAGACAATATTACAATATTCTGCTTTCACATATGGAAAGATTAAGAGAGGAGAATTGTTGTGTATGCACACATGGAATTGATATAATAGTGATAATATAGATGTAGTTGTGGTTCTCTGCCTGGTTTGCAGGATGTTCCAGTGAATGGCTTTTGCATACCATTTGAAAGAAAAGAGTAGTGGTGTCACTGGGAGTTCAGTGTTTCACTGAGCCTCAGTCTTCCTTAGTGTAAGCCTTTTGTGAAATATTGAGCAATGTTGTGTTTTCTTCTCATGAAGAAATCTAGTATTTCTGTAAGCATAGTTGAGTTCCTTGTTGTCCAGATTTCATGTATATTTATAGACCACTCTCATGATTTATCTCTGGCAGGCAGCTAAGCCCCACCCAGCCACTCACTTCCCCACAATGGCATGGGGGAGAAAGAAGAATAAAAGTGAGAAAACTTGTGGGTTGAGATAGTTTCAAAGTAAAGCAAAAGCAGTGTGCACAAGCAAAGCAAAACTAGGAATTCATTCAAATGGGCAGGCAGTTCAGTCACCTTTAGGAAAACAGTGTTGCATCACTGTCGTGGTTTGAACTTGAGTTGAGTGACAAAGTTCTGAGCCAATCGCTTTCCGCAATTTTGCATATCTAAAAGCAGCACAGAGGCGGGAAATTTGGCTTCTTTTCCGGTTTTCACTGGAGGGTGGCCAGGCCAGGGCCCTCGTTGGGCTGGGGCGGGCGCCTGTCGGGCCCTGCTGGGCCCTGCCAGGCCATGGGCCCCCTGTGCCCGCTCCCCGGGGCCGATGGCTGCGGGAGAACCCTCTCGGAACCGTGAGCAGCTGGGAGACACATCAAACTGCTGCCTGACCGAAAACCACCGGAGCGGTTTCTGCTTTAAAGAGCTGATAAGCTTCTCTTCCCCCTCCCACACGGCTCTGAGAAAAAACCTGGCAGGAGCTAATTCCCGAAAAAACATCGAACTGGCTAGCTGCATAAAGGAAATGAAGCTTTCTCCAACGTAAAAGCCCGAGAAGAAAGATCAGCTCTTCAAACATGGAGGCTTCAAAGTCAGAAAGAAAGAAAAACTAAGTCACGTGAGTTGGAGCTAAAGATGAACTGAAAAAAAGAGGGCGGCGGCGTTTTTCTTCGCGCATAGCTTAAATTGATTTCTTGCATGCCGTGGTAGAGACTGTAATTTCACAGACTGTTCTATATCTCTCTAAGACGTGGGGGGAAAAGAGAATTCTATGTGCAGCCTGCAAGAGAAGAGATGTGGCCACGCCCGGCCACCTGGAGCTGTAAAAGACTTTTTAAAAATTCTGTGGAGCCGTTGCTTTCCAGGCTGGAGTTTTGCTTATCCTTAAAAAGATAATACCCCATGTAAAAGCAGTGTAGGAAAACTACAGTGTTCGAGAGAGAGAAATGTTACAGCAGCAGGGTATTTCTCCGGGTGGGACTCTGTTTTGCTGGTAGCAGTTTGGGAACCACGAAAGCAGAAGAAATCTCTTTTTTTTCAAATATAGAAAAGACTTTTGAAACCTGCATCTGACCGATATTATATGTTGTTGTCCTTTATGCACGTTAAGTAAAGTGGGAGGTACTGGAAGGAGAAAAAGAGGGTTTTTTTGATTTAATTTCTTATTATTTCTTCTAACTTTTAATCTTGTTAGTAATAAACTTCTTTATATTCTCTAAAGTTTGTGCCTGCTTTCCCTACTTCTAATTCTTATCTCAGAAAAAGTTAAAAGCTGCAAATCAAACCACTACAATCACATTTAACTCTGACTTGAGCAGAAACACCTTAACTCCAAACCCTTCATCCCTCTTCCCCCAGCTCTATTTGTTGAGCATGACACCGTACAGTGTGGAATGCCCCTTTGGTCAGTTGGGGTCAGCTGTCATGGCTGTGTCCCCTTCTAACTCCCTGTGTACACCCAGACTTCTTGCAACTGGACTGAAAGATAAATCAAAAGTTACCATCAGCCAAAGCGGATATGTCCCAAGATGATGAAACCTCTATTCCCACGGCAGAACATTTCCTGTAAAGCCTTTGACTGAAGGTTGTTCTTCTGAAATACTTGCCAGAAGTTTATTGAAAACTAAGTTTCCTGCATCATCTAAAATATCCTTCTAAACATTTTCTCTGGTTTCCATTAAAATTTCCGAGATCTGACAGGCCTTGCCATTTTCTGTGGTAACTACCTGGACACTCCTCAGCATATAGTTCTTACCTGACTCTCTAATTATCAGCTGTGTTTTAGTTTTTACTAATTTTCCAAGCATGTGTGTCAGATTTGTTGGTCTGTGGTTCTCTTACTTCCTGCAACATATTTCTCTATAGAATTGTACAGAATATAAACATAGTTAGACTCTTAGGAGGTTTGTATTTTAATTTTCTTAGAAAACCACCCAGTTTTGATGAAAGGATGCTACTAATGTTTATAGAAAACTATCTGGTCCTCTTCCATTTGCCCACTGGAACAGGTGTTTTGAAAGTAATATTATTTTTTTTAGAGAGAAGAAAGTGTCATAGCCCAAGTGGCATATGGGCATCACAGTGTGTTCTCAAACACCAGGAAACTTTTAGAACCAAATTTCTTACTCAAGTAAATTGCTTTTCCATCTTGTCCTTCTGCTTCCCTGAAGCATCCGTGATAAAGGGAGGGAATGAAGCTATGCCCTTGCACAGGTTACTTCAGCTCTATGTTGACAAGAGGGCTTAACATTTTTGAAATGCAAAATTAAAGTTGAAATGCCAGTGCGTTTTGACCTAGGGGCTCTTCAAATGTGTCGTGAGCTGCATTATGTTGTGCTAGAGATACTGATGCAAACTCTTCAGAAAGGTGTTAAATTCTTTGCAAAACTTCCTTCTGAGCTGAATCAGTCTGTGGAGCTTCTGGGAAAAGTTTTGCCGAAGGTAGAAATTCATACCACAGCTTCCACTCCCTTGTGAAAACATCGTGGCGTAGGGTTTGGTTTGCCGTAGTTGTATCAGTCCTGTTTACACAGTTTTCTAGCCTTCCTCTCTCACTCTGCTCTGCATCACATTTGTTTGTTGCTTATGAAATATGGGTAGATATTCAAGGGAGAAAACTATTCTCCTCCTAATAAGTACAGATTTTTTGAAAATGTGGTTCACCTCTGTAGCACATGCCCTGCTGCCATCTCCCATTACTTGGTAGCTATTTGAACTCTTTATTGTTGAAGGAACTTACTACTGGATAGTTGCCTGCTCTTTACGACAGTGATAGAAGAACGAAGAAACTAAGTTGCAAGCACTGCTTCTAACAAACAATAATGACTGAATTAATTTGAATGAAAAATAAATATTAACTGTTAGTGGCAAGCATGGAGAGGCTAGTTCCTCAATGGAAGGAACTGGAACTCTGTATTAAAAGCCTCAAATACTCTTGTGAAAGAACAGCTCTGACTTAAAATTTCTCAGTTCATATGCATTAGTACCTGAGATCAAGTTTATTTCCTGTATTTAGCTTGGTACAGCCACCTGTCAAATTATGAAGCAGACATCGAGTAGCTGTTATTTGCTTTGAAAGCTTATGAGTATCATGTGGAAGAAAAATGAATGGTCAAGTTCTGAGTCTTGTCTGACAAAATATTTTTTTAACAAAATGGGTAAATTGCCTGTGTAAACGTGCAATTCAGAGATCATGAGTAACTTGAACGATGGTATTGTCTATTGATATAGAGGATACAGCTCAGTTCTGGTAGCATTCTGGGCATAAAAACTTCTAGGAAAAACAGGAAATCCTGCAAGAAGCTAGAGTAAGGAGACATTTATTATGTTATGCAGGACTTTTATGTTTTCATTTCTAAGTAATTTTTTTTTAATTAAACATAGCATTTTTGACTGTGTTTACCCAAGTCTGGTTGGCACTCCTGCAAAGTGAGTCTATCTCTAGAATGACTTTTTTTGCTTCTTAGGGCTCTGCACTATTTTTAAAAAAGAGAAAAGCAGAAAGAGAAATGTAATGAAACAAGTAAGTGTATGAAAGAGTACAACAGAACTTGCATTTTGTGTGCAGATACACAGCCTGAAAAATGTATCTTATTTTGCTTATAAAAGTAATGTCAAATTTTCAGATAATTACATTTTTTGTGACTAACTGTTGCAAATTATTGTGGCTCTATCATCTATGAAATAATACAATTTGAAAAGCAAATGAATATGTGGTAGTATAAAGAGCTGTTTGAAATAAAGGAATCATGGCTTTTTTATAAATTTTTTGAAAATTTTTCTATTGGTCACGGTTGTATATTGTGACATGTGGCTACACATGGCAGTAAGGGATACGTTCAGGAAAGCATCGACAAAACTGTTCAAACATAAAAAAGCTTTTGCTAAATATTCTGAATCTAGAACTTGTAATTCTATGGTCTGGATTTCAGTGTGGCTGCTTGAATACACACATAACAACATAGTTAAAATAATGGCATGAAGTCCTGAGCTGTTGTTTGTGGATACACATTTTCAGGTTTGGGCCTGGGTAGATGCAGAACGGACCATGGCATTAGTTAATTGCTTGCTGTTTTTGTCTTGCTGCTGGAAATCCAGTGAGTAAACCAAGTGGGTTTGTATTTTTGCAGTGGTGATGTCTGCCCAGTTTTAAGGCTTTGGTAAGCTCACATCCTCTGGGTAGAAGATGATGTTGATATATAAGATACTCTTTGTGTGGGAATGGAAATATTAATGCATTTTCTATTAAGCTGAATGTAGATGTACGGATAATTGTGCAGTGGAAGGATGGCAGCACTTTTAGTAGCACTTTTTTAACCATTAAAATAATTCCTGGCAGCTTCAGGATGATTTAAGCATTATCTTTTTTGAGTCTACTTAAGACATTCATGTAAGACTTAGTGAATAGGAGCTGATATGCAGATACTTTACTTGGTGGATCAATGGCTTGACATTGCACAGTATAATTGCACAGTGTACAAGGGGCACCATTATCAAATTTCATTCTTAGAATAGTCCTTCCATACAATTGCCTTCCTTCATCCATTGTTCATAGCTTTATCCCATTGTTTCAGCACTCAAGAGGCCAAACCTCTTAAGCACAGCTGTACCGTGCATGTAGAAACATGATGGATATTTTACATCTAGGAAACATTGTTTAATAATAGGTGTAATTGGCACAGGCAAACACAGGCAAACATAGCATCGTTCTTACAGAATCTGAAACTGGAAGGCACTGTCTGTCCGCAGATCCAAAAGTGCATGAGGACTTGAAAACAATGAGATTATGCCTACCTATAAGGAGCAATAGAGAAAATGATCCATTAGAGACATCTTAAAGGATTTAGCTTCCACAGACTTGCAAGCTGTGTGCTTTAAGGCTGGGTCACGTCAAGTATCAATACCCTAAGAGTGAAGCAGTCAGCCTTACTTTATGAACCTTCTATGCAACGCTGAGAGCCCTTCAGTCCCTGTCCACAAGCTCAAAGAGAGTATGCGTTTAAGTGCATTCTAGGACAGGGCTAAATTGCTATATGCCTTGCAAATGTAACCCTGTAGTCATCTGGAAATCTCAGCTGAGTTTAGAACTCATAACTGAATCCTTTTTTCATCTTCCATGGTCATCAGGAGGTGTCCTACCATGTTATGTATTAATCAGTGTACAATAGTAGCAGTGAATTCAGAAGGGAGCTGGCCTGCATTCTCCAGTGTTGCTGACGGCCCATACTGAAATACTGAGTTTTCCTGTCAGGTGGAGGATGGATATATCAGTGCTTATTTCATTCTTACAAACTCCTCGGTGTGTAAGTTTAACTGTGTGAATCTATGTTTGACACTCGTAGACAAAGTGGCTGATGTTCATGCTGGACTCAGTGATGACATTTTCCTCATGACTGTCTGGAACCAACTGTATTTTTATCGCCTCTGAACCTTTGTCAGAAACCGATTTCAAATCAGAACTCTTTTCTTGCATTTGTATCAATAAGTTAGTTGCGGTATTTTGAGGCACTTAAACCAGATCTTCCTAAGGGTGGGATTTCTTTTACATGGGAAATGATGACGTTTTGATTTTTTTTTTCCTCGCAGATCATATGACTCCAAAACTTCCAGATCTTTCTAAAGGACATGTGTTGTGAATTAAATGTTTTCTTAACTTTCCACCCTCAGCTGCCCAATCTGCAGTACAGATGATGTTGACAGATTCCTATTTGGAACCATGGAGCAGGAGACGTAAGTCTCTGGACCCTGGTTCCAGCTAGGCTCTGAGGTGATGCTAGGTTTCCTGATGGAAAGTCAAGAAGTTAAGATTTTCAGTTTCTAGCTGAAACAAATTCTTTGGGACTGAGCCTGTGTGTGCTGCAGAAGTTTGCTGCAACCAAGCCTTGCCCCCAGAGCTCTTTAGTTTTATGGTTGTCACTTACTGATGAAGGGGTTTATTAAAAAAAAAATCCTGAATGTCTGTAATAGAGTATCTTTATTAAGTGAAGTGTCAGTAGTTCAGGAGATAAATGCCCATTAATACTTATCACTCACTGTATGCTATCAGAGATTACATGAAAAATTACTTTCGCTTTGGTATTTCATCTACTGTGATCTGAATAAAAAGTGTTGTGTAAAAAAATTCCCAAACATAGCTATTCAAGAAGAATTGAGAGTGTTGCAACGGTTTGGAGTACAAGATATGGCTAAAGAGATGTTAGAAATATCCAACAAACTTCAGAAAATGCAACACTAAGGTTACATTAAAAAAACAATACCTGTTCAAAGTAATAAAAACTTCAAATAAGACACCCAAACACTTAAATCTACTGTTTAGGTGAAGCCATGCAGCATAGGTATGATTGTGATAATGGAGTTATACTCTTGGACTAGAAAACAGTCTTAAATTAATTTTTAGAATCCATGTTTTTCCTCCTCTGTTCTCTCCTTCCTGATATCATCACAGCATGCAAATAGATGCCGACACTTTGAACTTACCACCTTTGCATAGAGATGCATAGCACTACTTATTAAAAAAATCAAGATAAGTTTTTAGCAGTATTATTAACTTTCTTAGAGATTCAACCTATTCTTTGTCATGGCCCATAAATAGATAGGAGGAAAAAAAAGCAGTGTGGAATAAAAAATGCACCTTTCAAGCAACTGCAATATGGTATGATGTGTTATGATATGATATGATATGATATGATATGATATGATATCATATCATATCATATCATATCATATCATATCATATCATCTTTGTAAGGCTCATGACCATGTAAGAGCTAATATATGTGAGTTTAAAGCAAGTCTCTGTGAAAATTGGCCATTCAGTTATTCCATGTCCCATTAGCACATCCTTGTGGTAGAAGTTCTGAGGAAGTTCCAGGTGTACAAAAAGATTCCGACAGACTCCTGCTGTTTTAGAGAAGAGGGTAGCAAAAAAGATCAGAGGACTGCCAGTTTAGACTTGACTGTACAAGCATTTTTCATTGTTGTTGGAAACAATGTGGGTAGCACCCTCCAGCTTTGTGTACATGGTGTCAAGAGTTGCATGTGTGCGTTGGAGGCACCAGTCCAAATAGAACACATTCAAATAGTTGCACTGAGGTTACATGCCTGTGGCTGGGGGGGACATGCCATTACTAATCCAGCTCTTGGCTGGATTACCTTTGAAAAATAAGAAATGGATTCCTCTTCCACGTGTGAAAAGCTTTTGGCCCTCTTGAGTCCAGTTTAATGTTGCATCTGGGCTGAAGAGAAAGAGGGTAATGAAGCCTTCACATCCTGTCTGGCTTCCTGCAGGCTTGATCAGAGGGGGAGAAAGCCCTTTGCCAGGAGCTTTCTGGAGGGATAAAGAGGCTGGAGCAACCTCTCCATGTGCTTCTGAGACATGCTGGGGTACATTTGTACGGCTACATGCCAGGTTTCAGTCCCACTGTGTACCATTAGAAACGACTCCTGAAAATGACACCTGAAAGCAAGCCCACTTTTCTCAGTCCTTCAGGCCAGTTCTGAGACAAATGTTCTCTCTCCTTTTTATCCTCCATAGTTTTCAGAAGTTGTTGGTGGAGTGAAATCAGAACCCAGTGCTCAAGCTCCATACCAAGGTGTTTTGCCATGAGATTTTTCTTTTTTTGGTCTTGATGGACGTACAGAAGCCTATACATCTAAGAAATGAAGGAATTGATGTTGTGAATTCTGGTGTTGGCTGGGGCAATGTTCTCTTGCACATCTGTTCGGTCCACACAGCTTTCTGAACAATAAATGTCTCCTTCTCTGTGGGATGTTCAGCTTCCATTCATGTCCCCAAGGGCTTTCACAATAGGGCAACTGAGCAGCTAAGGTATGTTTTAGCAAAGTAATTGTAACACTGTGAGTGAATTAGAATTTTAAAAAAATCAAAGAAGGATGAAAAAAAAACTTTCTTCCTCATTGTAAGAAGCTCTGTTTTACTTCAGCTGTCTCTTGTCTCACCATCTCAGTTCTGTACGCATATGGTTAATTTTTCCTTTGTGTCATTTAGAACCAAGTTTCCAGTAGAAAGAGAAAAATGTAAGTAAAAACATAGTTAAATGGGTTTACCCAAACCCCACTATAAATTGAAACTCATCCCTTATCCAAATCTGTCACTTCTTCTTCCTTAACATAAATTACATATTCAGTAATTCACTGATTTTAGCACTCCCATTTCTCCCAAGCTGTTGATGTAGCTCCAAAACTTTTGAAATCCAGCTCGTAATATTTCTTACTTTTCTCCAAATACTTCTAGTTTCTAGTTTCTGCTGGCACAGATGAATGTGGTGCAAGCAAAAGGCTACTGCTCAGTAGAATCTGATGGTGGTCTTGTCCCATTGATGGCCATGAAGGGAGTAGCCCCTGTGGAATGCTGTAAACTGCTCTGTACATACCTAGCTGCCTTCCAGCTGTGTGTTTACGCTGCTGTATTTACCAGTACACTGAGAGACTATTTATTATTCTGAATGTTAATAGTCCTTTTAATTTTTTCCTCCCTTTGTGCAGAAGGAGATCTTTTTTCAACACTTCAGCATTTGAGGAAATATATTTTTGGCATTTTCTACAATTCTTCAAAGGAGGACAATTGTAAAAGGGCTTTTTTAAAGAAATGGTTTGTTCAGTTTAAATTCAAAGATGTTTGTTTTCAAACTTTAAGAAGTGAAGTCTAAAACTGAGGTATGTTTTGCAGTGACATGGCAGTGGAAATACTGAACGATAGACACAACAGTTTGGGAATTGAATGTGCATTGACTAATTGTATTGCTTTTTTTTCTCCTTTGGATGCTGACTCAGACAATTCTACCAGAAAATGCCCTTCCATATGAAAAAATTGTTGCTTGGTATCTATCGAATTGTTAACACCCAAGCACTGAGAAGAGTTTGTGACTTAGAACTTCATAAATCATCACACTGTCTTTAAAATCTGTACATTTTGACGCACTTTTCAAGTCCACAAAATTTGTATTTTCAAACTGTTTGTCTCCAGCTTTGAGATAGGTTCTTTTTTAGTTGTAGTTATATTCTGAAGGTGTGGCACGCATAATACCATGAGCATGGGATCAATGAAGAAGTGAGCCATCAAATACTGAAGCTTGCGAAAGAATTGTAAAATGCCACAGTCCTTGGACTACTTTATATAAGACATCATATCTAACAAATTATTTAATAACATGTAGCTTGTCATATGTTCGTACTTCTAAAGCTTTTGAAAATATTGCCTATTCCATTGTTTCCGCTTTTATAGAGCTGAGAAGTTATTGTCCAAAGCCAGGACACTAGGCCAGCTTCTGCATAAGAAGAACAAAAATTGGCCCAAATACTTTAATATCCAGTCTTTTTGATGTAATGCTCCTCCACCTAGGTTGTCTCCTTTCTGGGTGAACTCTGGTGACAAGTGAATAGATCATACACAGCATGTATCTAGTGAATGTATCTTCCTTTTAAGATAATAGAAAATTCATACAGGGGCTCATTCTTACCATTTTAATTCTTTTCTTTTTTAATTGTTTACTGTGTTTAGAAAAAGAAAAGGGAAGTTTATTACAGACATTTGGTATTCAAAATTTGCAGTCAAGATAGTGTTATTGTGACAAAAATTTAGAGTCTGATAGAGGGAGATAGTCTATTACTTTCTAAAATTGTTGAATCATGCTTATCTCATTCTTTACTTTATAAACTACTATTTAGGCCATTGATGACATGCTTGAACTATAACATCTAAAATAAAAATCTGGTTTATTGTCTGGATACAGAATGTGAACCATCATCTTCTTTCTAGTAGTTGCTCATAACAGATGCTTGCAGGATAATTATGAACAGACCAAGCTGCACATAGAGTGAACATTTCCCAGGTAGTCTCTGCTAGTTCGGCCCTCCATAGCTTCGGCTTTATATACAGCCTCGGATAAGAATTTCAGCAGTGCTGTTTTTTAATCTGTAAATTAAAATATGACCCTCAAATGCGTGAAGCAGGTGGTATAAAATCTAGGTATAAAATGCTTTGAAAGTAGAACTTTTACTGCAGATAGGTCAGGTAGGGTGATGTTTAATGTTGTCTTTTATCAGAAATTCAATTTTGTCTTTAAGATGCATATTTCCTGAAATACTGATGGTTTACTTTATTTATTCATACCTTGCAAGTTTGGCTGCCTGTGATTAAGCTGAGTGTTTCCTAGAGGATTTATAAGGCATTTCTAAATCTTCATCAAACATTTTCTATTGGCTTTTGAATAGACATCCAGTAAATCACAGAGGAACCATGACCAAATGTGTCTGGCACAGGGTTCTTCAGTGTATACTGAAAATTATTTTTAAAACTTCTGAAGGAAGAGAAAGAGTACAGTCAGCACAAAGCAAAGCATTCATTGAAAGTATGTCTATACTCCAACATACTTGTCTATACTTGAGCCAAACTGAGGTTTGTGTGTTGTTATGCCTCCTCCCATGTAATATTTTTGTGAAGAGTGATAAGATTAACAGGCTTTTATTTCTCAAAAGTAGAAGTATCATTCATATTTTGTCTATGCACCAGGTAATGTGTTGGTAAGCATTGTGATGTTATTATTATTGATGTAAAATTGCTCTCTGGAGACTTAAAAAACTTTTTCCTTTAATTAAAAAAAAAAAAAAAAGGAAAAATTTGCAATAGCAGTCATTGTGGTTTTTGATTAAAGAGTACTCAAACAAACTATAATTAAGGTGTGATTTTTGCTATAACATCGACCATAGGGGACAATCATAATTAATGTGGAACTGACTGGTAGAAATATCCTTGGTCAGCATATTTTATGGTTTTATACTGAAAATCTTTAGGTAATGTTTAGAAATTTACCAATTATATGTACGTATCTTTTGTCTTTTAGGGCATACAGGACGACTGTTAAAATCTCTGTGTTTCACCAGTCTATCATTTCTGCTGCTGCACATCATCTTTCAGATTACAATAAACAGTCTTGAAGCTGGAAAAAATATTGAACCTGGTTTTAACTGTGAGTAAAACATTTTAGTTTTTATTAGCATTTTAAATGTCCAAATGCTTCAGTGGTTTGAAAGGTGAAGGGTTGATAAGAAGGCACTTAGCTTTGTACTCCTGTGGGTTTGCAGCTTGCTCCTTTTTTCCAGCTTTTTACCTTAAGAATTACTGTTAGTAAGGCAGGAAGACTAGAAGGGTTTAAGAAACAAGAAAAATTTATATATGACTATTATATATATGTATTTAAAACTATTTTGTTCCCACCAGAGATGCATTTTCTTTGAGTTTAGCATTGACTATTGTATGTCTTCATCTTTTAGGCTTTCTCAAAATCACCTCAGAACCTGAGGAAGCTACACATTTGTGTCATTTGATCATAATTCAGTGGTTTAAGAGTAAAATGAGCTAAAGTAACAAACTTCCCTCTATCCATGTATTATGCCCCTCTCTGGCATAACCCTCTTTAGTTTTTCATTTAATTTAACTTTAAATATTGATTCCAAAACTTATATTTCTAAACAGTATTTGTCTCTTTCTTGCCTGTGTTTATGGGAGGAAGGATTTTCAATTTTTCATTTATGTGTAAGCTCTGCTTAAAATATATTGCATGACATTTCGTCTCTTCCTCTCTCAGGAAATGTTGTTCAATAATTCAGAAAGCAAACATTCTTTATTGTGCAGAAGTTAATTAAAATATCTATCCAGTGATTTAGATATGTAACCTCCAGGTAGAAACTATTTGTACTTGTCTTACCATGCTTACATTTAACATTTAAACCTGTCAGCTTGCCTTTGATAAATGCCCATTTAATTTATCACAAGGTATGCTGCTGCCACTTGAGTAAACAGTTGTACTAGAATTCAACACAAGAAACCTTATGTGAAGTAAAGGATTTGACTTAAAGTAACAAAATCCTAAGGAAACTTGAAGTGAGCATTACCATTTCTCCTTTAACTTAAACCATTTCCTAAAGTAAAAGGCACAATTGCGTTCATAAAATACTACTTTTACTTGTAATATCGTGGGCTTTGTTGGTTCAAATCAGGCCTTCAGAGTCTAAAAATATCCTCTCTTTTTTTTCAAAAATGTATATAATTCACTGAGTGAGCTGGATTAGTTGTTTTCTTATATGTGTTTAACATTCTTATGACTACAGAGACATAATTTTTGGTTACATTGGAGTAGTTGCATTGTCTAGACACCACTTGTATGAGTAGAGTTCCAAGACAGAGATGCAACCACTGATTTTTCCTCCTTTTATGGTAGGAACCTGGGTCTGCAGGGGGAATTTAAGTAGTTATTTCATCCTGAAGGGTCCACCCTTCAAGGTGAAATGTACCATTTTTTGCTGTTTATTACCAGTTATTGAGTGTAACAGCTCCTCTTCCAGCTGCCCTTAGTAACAATCTCCTTACTTGGGGCCTCAGAGGGCAGGGGGTATAGCTGTAGGAGTGCATTAAATGTTATCAGATTGCTTTCTGACACCAAGGCCACTTGACATGACATTCCCACACACTCACCATTAAGCTCTTTTTGCCTCCTGAGAGCAAAGGGTGGTTTGAAGTTGCCTGTTGGGAATGTTATTTGTTCCAGAGGAACTCCCAAAATGTGCCCGAGTTGTTTGGGAGAGAAGTTGGATGACCAAAGTTGTTCCAAGAGTTTTTAAACTGTTGGGCAACATAAAATATTCAGCTGTTGAATTTAGTGCCTGAATACTGAGTAAACTGGCACCATTTAGTTTACTGGTATGGTTATGGACAGTGAGATCCCGGTGAGGTTAATAAAAAGGGGAATCTGATACTGGCATTATGGATGCTGGACACCCAAGGTGCTGAAGGAGAAGATAAAGACTGTTGTGAATGTAGGGGCTAGAAAAGGCCAAAGCATTTGCTAGATCAGGGAATAAGGTCAATTATTGTCATTTAATGGCACCAGAACTTAGATGGTACTGTGTGGGTGAGGAGAAGACAGAATTCCTGCTCCAGAAAGCACCTTGGTAGTGCTACTGCTTGTAACAATTTGGTGGCACAGTCCCACTGGATTTGCTGTTCCCCAGCCATATGAAGAGTGCTGTACAAAACTGACTGCAGCTGTGGGCTAAGCCATAGCTGGAGAAACGACAGCACTTCACCCATGGCGCCTGCACAGTGTTATGATCTCTGCATTTTAGACTTGCTGTTAAATGTTTATCCAACTCTTTTTGCTCAATAAGAAGTTCAGAAGTGTAGACTGGAAGACTGATGTGTTGTGTTTCTCTATCCAGACCCAGATCCACTATTAATAAAACATTTTTTTACAGCTGCAGTCTTTTCTGATGCTTATCATTAGGAAATTTTTCTTCCATTAGTCAAAATATCCTGTCTTCATCCTTCAGCCTGATGTGGAAATTCAGAAAAACTTTCCATTAGTCTTTATGGTTACCCATTTTGTATTTGAAGGCTGCAGTCATATATGCACTCTTTTCTCTTATTCTCTTCTATTTACACAACCTCAGCCCCGTCAAACTTTCTTCATGCATCACATTTTCTAGGAAGGAGATTATTCTTATTATTGTTGGTCTACTTCTGTTTTCTCTAAGTGTTTCAGGTATTTCTTGAAGCTCAGTGTCCAAACCTAGGACTATTTCAGCTGAGAATTTAGTAGCATATACTGAAATATAACAATCAACCAAGTGTCTGCAAGTCACACTACCTATTTATGAGCTACTCTGTGGTACTTCTTGCAATGGTCTCACAATTTATTTGTGATTTACTGAAACACACAAATCCTTTTCTTCAAAACAGACCTTTTTTTTTCAATCCCATATTTATATAGGTAAGTATTCTTAGAGTAGAGTGGAAGTTTGTGTTTGCCCATTTTTTTTTCCAGAATAGTTTTATTTATCAAGATAGTTCCATCTCTTTGTTTGCTAGTGGCTTCTCTTATAGGGGCCTTCTGCAAGTACGCCTTTAAGGGGTTTTGGATAAATAAATTTTTGGGTTTTCCTTTAGATTTAATATTTGTTTTGCTTTTGCTGGAATTGTAGTATGTTCCCAAGTTTAAGTAAATTAAACCATAAAGGGAGCTGGTGGACATTTTGACAGGATGCCTCTTAATTATCTGCCAGGGGTCTTGGGAGTCTGGGGAGGTCCTTGCTCACTGGAAACTAGACATTGTTATTCCAGTTTACAAAATGGGCTTGAGGGAAGACCCTGGAATCTACAAACTTGTTATTCTAACCTCAGTTCCTGAAAAAAATATATGAAAAAAGATTATACTGGGTACTACTGAAAGACATTTAAAAGACAATGCAATCGTCAGGCACGGCCAACACAGGTTCACAAAGAGTAACTCCTGTTTACCAGATTTGATGTGCTTCTATGGTAAAGTCACCTGCCCAGTGGATGAAGGGAAGATGGTGGATGTATTTTTCCTGGATTTTAGTAAGGCTTTTGATAGTGTTCTCCTGGACAAATTGTCCAGTAGGTTCATGATGTGCTTGGTTGATGAACTGGCTGAAGGGCAGAGCTCAAAGGGTTGTGGGGAGTGGGGCCACAGGACCCTCAGGGCTCCATTCTAGGGCCAGTCCTGTTCAATGTATTTATCACCGATCTGGATGCAGGAGTTGCATGCACCATTAGCAAGTTTGATAGCAACAATAATCAAAGTGAGAGGTGTTGTCTGGAAGAAGATGCCTTGCAGAAGCTTTTGTGTATTTAATCTAACTCCTGGCAATTTCAGAAATAGGTGAGGAGGAGGATACATTTGTCTTCAAATTCTGTAGGTTAGTTTGTCTTGGTATTTTTAAATGCCAGTTTTCTGAATCAAAAGATCATTTTCTGGTTTTAGTTTTTTTTTTCCACACTCCTGTATTAAAGCTTCTGATAATATTTTCATTTTGGTAACAGAAACACTTGAAAAATGTTTAAATTAGACATGTGATACAGACTATCACCTCTTAAACCTTATACAGTTATAGTTTCATTTTGGAAGTGGAGAACAACCATCCCTTTATCTTTTATATCTAGAAGCCGTTTTATTTGGGCCATCTGCAAACACAAACCAACCATGTAGAATTTCAGGTTCATTTCAAAATGTTCTGCTATTATCCTGGACTTATGTAGATCAAAATCAGCTGATAGTTAGTGTTTAGGATAATTCCTGGAATGTTTAACCTCTTTGGTTTGTTATCTTTTTCATCCCCTTCCTCCTTCAGAGTTCGTGTACCTTCTCTTTCAGGATGACTACAAAATGCTACAGCATTCTCTAAATTATGTTGGTGTGTTGGTAGAAGTGTTTAAAAATGTTTGGCCACAGAAAGTTCTTGTTTCTTAAGGGCCTTGTGAGTACTGCCTAGCACTAATAAAATGTTGCTGTTAGTAGTCTTTATTTAGCTTAATGAAAGATTTCTGGTTAGCCACAGCCTCAGTGTGTGGAACTAACATTGAATACCTCCCAGATAGTTTTTCTAAAATCAGAGTTCATACAGAAAGGGTGAGCTGGGCTAATCTTAAGACATCGAGAGTTACGTAATCAGTCTTGTTTCATTAATGGCATCCCCCTATAATAGACAATATGATTTTGAAATATAGCAGTATTCATGCATAATAGAATTTTTTCATTAAATTTTTATTTCTGATGGAATAAAATTCTGATTATTAGATTAGGTAGCATCTTTTGAGTATAGAGTCTGTGACACAGGCAATTGAAGATTAGATCACGAGGCAATAGTTGCATTCTCCAGTATGCACAGTATAGTTCTTTCCTAGGACTAGCTTTAAACAACTTTAAAAATGGCAATGCCACCAGCAGAAATGTTTTCCATAATGTTAATTTAAAACTTTACTTCCAGTACATTAGCGCAATTATTCCTCATCATAATACTCTGTAAGTATACACTCTGTAAGTGTATCTTCTTGTGTTTAGTCAGCCTTTAAGATAAGTCTGGTTTCTTTTTCTCTTAATTGTAGTGGTGTTCATCCATTTCTTATTTTGTGCTTCTCTACATCTCTTGGTCTCGACTTCTGTGAATGGATCTACTGAAATGCTTATTCTCCAAAACAGTATTTTTGTCCATGAGAAATGCAATTTAGAATACTTCAGCTACTCACTAATTAAATTTGTAGTCAATGTTTGTTAGAATACCAAAAAGAGCATTTAAAACAGATACCTTTAAATCTTTCTACAGACTTTCTATGAATCTTTGCATGTGTTTACTGTGCCTACTTTGAGTGCTTTATTTACAAAGTGGTTATATGTAGAAAAAGGGAGAATAGATTTAAAGCACCAAGTTGCCTAGATAGCTTCTCTGTTAGATCATGGGAACTAAAATCAGATAATTCTCTGTCCCTAGTATGCCATGGTGAATGTCAAACAAATGCATGCCACCATTGTGGAATCATAATAACTTTCTGCTTTAGATAAATTTTGAAATGATTTCTTGGCTTAAAAGACCATCCTGTGTTTGCATTACTACCAGCATGTCCCTGAGGTATTTGGTTATATTAGGAAGCAGCAATACCCAGTACAAATAAATTATGTTTCACCATTTATTGAAAGCTCAGACTCAGCACTGAAGCTGACCTTTCATAGGAATGAATAATTACTCTTTCCTATATACCTGGTGGGATTTCATGTCTTTTATACCCTCCTGAGTATGCTTTCAAGGCTGTGCTGGTTTTTTGAAGTACTGCTTTGGTAAGGGTTGTTGTTTATTGTTGGATTAATTAACTCACTGGAAATAAAGATGCTGTTTTTATTTTTAAAGGGAAAAGAGTTTAAAAGATTTCATACAGAGTTTCATATTTTTATTTCAAAGGTAGGTTGCAGATGCATGCTAGTCTTTCAAATACCATGACTTACTGGCCCAACTCCTGCCTGGAGTCTGAGTGTATCTCATGGCCCCATGTTGGCTGTTTCGACACATCATTTCATGGGAGACTGCCTTGAAAACACATATTTTGAAAATACTGGAAATCTGAAATACTCTTTTATGAAAAAAAATTCTGTTAATTTCCTGACTGTTAGTTGTCTTGATAATTTTGAAAATTTTAGTTTCAAAAATACTGCTTAATATGAAATGAAATTAATCTAAATAGCATTAAGAAAACTAGTAAGTTCATTGTAAAAAGCTTCTGAGCAGGCGACATGGCAAAGTAAGCATTTTAATACTGTAAAAGTCACTATGTCCTCTCCAATGGTTCTGCTTACCAAAATCAAAGCTAACAGTAACCTTCATTAAGAGTGCTCAAGCACTTGCACCCCAGGCAAAACAGCTCGTTCTTCCCTAACATACACATTTGCCAACCAGGCAAATACTCAGGTGCTTTCCAAACAACTTGTTTAGCTGTAAATTTATGAGATCTTCAGTCACCTCAATTGTATATGCATCATACTATTTATTTTTCCTTAGTGAAAGCTATATTTCAACATTTTTCCATTAAAAATGGGCATTCTCTTGCAGGACAGCTACATTTTAATCATATTTTCATGTGTCAGCTCAAAGATTATAATCTTGGCCAAAATCTGAGCGAAAACTAATGCCTTTAAACAACTAAGAAACTGTTCATTCTGTTATCATGGAAGTCATCAGATTGTACTTGTGTGGTTTCTGTACAAGTGGCAAGAGAAGAAGGTTCAGAAATGAACTCGTATTTCAAGAACAACTGTGGAATATCCAGTATAGCAAAATGTTTATAGGATGAAACAACCAGCTGTAGCACTGCAGAAGAATCAGAGTAACCTTTCATTGAGAGGATACATTTTTTAAACTCAACATTGCGTAAGCCTGTGATGTCTCTTACAGCAAATATAGTGCAAATTTAGTCCAGACCTTTAGCTAGACAGGTTCCAGAGTGGTGAGTGGTGCCTCAGTGAGGAAAAACAAATTTTACACCAATATTTTAATAGAAGAGATTATACAGATTCTGGATGCTGTCCAGCAAGACTGATAGTACTAAATTCCATACTATAAAAGTCTATTTTTAATGGAATTTAGATGCCTACATATTTTTGAAGTCCTGAACTACAGTTGTTATTAATTGTTAAATCAGTACAGACAGCCGGTTACCTGGAAAGACTATTTGTTCAGGTTTTACGAGATATCAGTGTTGTGATTTAACCCCAGATGGTAACTTAAGTACCACGCAGCTGCTTGCTTCTCCTACTTCCCAGCTGGGATGGGGAGGAGAATCAGGAAAAAAAAAGTAAGAAAAGTCTCAAAGCTTATGGGTTGAGGTTAGAACAGTTTAATAATTTCAAGTAAGTAAACTACTACTACTGCTGCTTTTACTAATTTTACTGAAAAAAAAAAAAATTGAAAAATGTAACTCAAGACACACAAGTGACACACACAAGATAGAATTGCTCATCACCTTCTGACCAATGCTCAGTCTGTCCCCAAGCAGCAAACAGTCTCTTCCAGCCAACTCTCCAGTATATATACTGGGCAGGACATTCTGGCATATGGAATATCCCTTTGGTCAGTTCGGGTCAGCTGTCCTGGCCACGCTCCCTCCCAGTGGACCTCCTCACTGGCAGAGCATGAGACACTGAAAGGTCCTTGATTTAGGGTAAGCACTACTTAGCAACTACCAAAACATCAGTGTGTTATCAGCATTATTCTCCTAATAAACCCAAAACACAGCACTGTACCAGCTACTAGGGAAGGAAATTAACTCTATCCCAGCAAAACTAGGACAGTCAGTTACTTCTTGTGTTTTGGCTTTGTGGTATGTCCTCACCAAACTGTGTGAAGCTTCATTGCTTATATTACTAGCAGGATTATTGCTTATATTACTGAGCACATGAGAAGCTGAGACTGTTTCCAGAATGCAGGTTAATAGAATTTTGTAAAAATCAAAGCTAACTGTGAAAACTTCTTTATTAAAAGTCAATATATGGATATTGTCCTTTTTGCCCAAAGCAGTTAAGACTGTCTCTTGGTGATACCTGCATCTGCCCAGTGCCATGTGGATTGAAAAAAACCCCTTATTTGACTTACTTATTTGACTTACGTAAATTCCACTAAGAAGAAGCTTTTCCTCTTCTGTTGTTTGTCCTCCACAACCTGCAGCATGAATCGGCTGGGTGGCTGGGGGCTTATGGAGGTACGACAGTTTACAGAATAAGGAGAATAGGATTTCTTCAGAGCTTCCCTTTCAGCCACTATGCCTGCAGAATAATGAGCTGAAAAGCAGTGAATGGCCATTTGTCCAGATCTCCACTGAGAGACAGAAAATTCAGCAGAGATTAGTACAAGTGGTGCATACATGGACTGAAGAGCTGAAGCTCCTGTTGTACTATTTCACATGGCAAGTACCTCTGAAAACCTAAGAAGTGACAGAAAGGCAAGAGACATGACTTTAAGGAAATAATAGTTCCTATCACTGTCTGGTTTCATCATGTTCTGTTTCTTACATAGGTGATGCGCAGTGTCTCAGTCAAGAAATATACAAGAAGGAACTTCTCTATGGAGTCATGAAGAGCTTGGGACTAAAAAGAATGCTTAGCTGTAAAAACTGCAGCGAGATCCAGATGTGGTGGCACAAATATGGTCATTATATTGGGTCTTAGAAAGGTGTGTGGTTGTACAGTATTACCAGTGGCCATTTCTGACTGTCACTTCAATGTTTCCAAGAGTCAGGAATGTTTAACATGTGGAACACATCCTATGAGAAACTTTTAATTAGTCAAAGGTGTTAGCATGCCTTTTTTATCTCAACAGGAACTTGCAACAATAGTTTATTCTACACATGAAAGTTAATTTTCCTTTAATTCAGTACACATTGGATGTCAACATTTCTTCAACACTTTCCATGCAGCTTTATGTAACCAGGAAATTTATGACTGGGGAAACAGAAGCTTCTGTAATTGCTTCTTAGGCATGTATAAGTCCTGCTTAATTTCTTGCTGGGTGTTACTGCTTAGCAGTTTGGAAAGTTGGTGTTCATTGTACTTATGGACTCTTTATTTCTGGACTCACAAGCTGCCATGTGAAAACAGAGCAGTATTTTAGAGAGTCACTTTGAGGCATGATACATAACTCCTCTGTGTAACGTGTGTGATTCTGCTGTAATGATGTTGGCATACTCGCTTGTGTTCCACCGTTCAAGAGAACCTGAAGTAGGAAATGATCCTTCTCACTGCCACTCACAGTTTGTGCTTTTGACAGTCAGAATTGCATTGGAGAGAAGACCCTGCTGGGTGGCCCATGGGGCCGTACAGCTTCTTTCTGAAGCTGGTGGACTTTGGAAGGTATTCCCAAGGAAGCACCCAGTGTACCTGCTGATGCCGTGAGGCAAACTGGGACAGTTCTCTTTTTAGTGTCCCAGTTGTAGCTAGGATGACTGCAGGGTAGTAGAATAGAAGTGTGACCATCACTGTCAGCTTGTTTTAGGGCTGTTTGTAGGAGAGATAGAGCAGCTGTTTTTTGTCTACCTCTGTCCTCTTGAAGAAGCAGAAGGAGCGAACATAAGCAAGAAATCAAGGCCAGCTGTGGAGAAGGCACTCAATAAACTTGAATAGACAAGACTAGAGCAGAATATATGTGTGAAGGAAATAAAAGCAGAAGAGAGTAACTGTTTGTTGATTTATACTCGAGGTTAGTGCTGTTAGTAAATTAAGAAGCAAACGTGCAGAGGAGCCTTCTATGTTTTTGTAAGTAGCCACTCGCTTGCTTGTCCCCTGGTTATATGTTTAACATTTGTATGAAAAACTTATCAGACAGTGTACATTGCCAACTGCTTTTAAGTTCCAAGTTACTACAAAACCTGTTTTCCATATTGTGAAAAGTTCTTGGAGACCAGCAAAATCAGAAACAGGCTGCTCAGATGGTTATAGTGAAAAAACTTGTCTGCGGGGTCAGACCCTTACTCTGAGCCCAGGTTATCATGGCTCATTGGCAATGTTTGGCTGTAGTAGAGTGGGGTATGTAAGGACAGCGCTACAGTGCTTTAGCAACCAGCATCTCTGGGCTGGTGTAGGGACCATGTTGAAATGTTCCCTTTTTGATCATTCAAATCACTGTAACATAAATATTTTACTGGGGAATCTTACTGTGGAATTACTATTCGGGTGTAGGAAACTATATATTTGTGTGGTGGACACTGTTTAGACAAATACTTTCCACTGAGAATAAATATTTCACTTTATTTCTGAGGATCTCTCTCTTCTGTTTGGCTGTTTACATTATTATGGATTGCTCTTCATCACATAATCATGTTGAGTATTTTTAGAAAACCTGATTTGTTAGTGTCCTGCTGTGAGCCTTTGCATGTTCTTGTACCCACATTGCAAGTTTGAGAGGGGTTCATCCCTGGGTCAGGGCCCTTGGGCTTGATCCTTTTGCACCTCTTGGTGATTTACGTCAGCAGCATGACCAATGTCTCAGCTGGGAAGCAAACAGCAAATCTGAGTTGAGATGAGAACAGCTGCTCACCGCAGCCAGTCTGCCATGGCTGGACCACTGGTTGGGCATCTCAGCTGCAAGGACAGGTGAGGTGTTGTGTCTGGGAGTGGCAGCTCTGATGGGCCATCCCCAGCAGGGCAGCACCCCAGTGGGTGGGCTTCCCTGGGCAGTGTGGGCTGGAGGCTGCTCTGGACAGAAGCAAGGTCTTGAGTCAAGGTTGACCCTGAATTGAAAGAGCTGAGTTTACTGAGCCCTTCATGGAAGCTGTGATGTAAAACAAATCACCCTGTAAAACGAAGCAAAAGGCTCCACTCACATGAATATGGCTTGGAGTCAGGAAAAAAATGTTTTCTGCATGGGGTTGGACTTGAAATGCTTTGGTGGGCTCTCCTGCATCAGTGTGTTAGAACATAGTCCTAAACCTGGGTCAAATACAATCAGAACTTGCATGCTTTGAGTTTACTTCCAAATGGAAAGTCTGTCTTTAGATCCCTTCAAGTTCTGCCAGATATATGAGTCTAAATCAGTAACCACACAGGATGCCAGAAAGTGCTGTACCTTACACCTTTTGCATAAACAATGTGCAGCACATCTGTCATGCTTACTCTTAACACAGAGCAAAATAATGAAGAACAATTCCATAACACTCACAAAGGATGAAAAAGTATCCTTTACATCTTTGGAAGGAGGAGAATTCTGAATTTTGAAGGGTAGACTTGATTTCCAAAGTCATAAACCCCCTTTTGTTTCATTTCAACTCTTGTATTTTTCCTGATATCTTGGACTGGAACATACACATACGTGGATCCATATATACTGTGTTTACTGCTGAATTTTATCCTACTACATTTATTTAGGGACTTGTTTAAAGCAATCAAGAAACTGAATTTAAGAGATGTTATAGTCATCACCAAGACTAAAACCAGAAAGATTTTCAATAGCATCAGTGAAAGGTGTAGTAAATGAAAAATATTTCATGAAAAAACTGTAATCCCATTTTTACGTGTCTAGAAATAGGGAGAGGAGGACACAGTATCTTTCAAAGTGATTAAGAGAATGAACTTGATTTTCAGCTGTCAACAGATATCATCGAATTCAGATTTTAAAACTGAAAACAAGTTAAGCACAGTTTTCACACTGAAGTAGTGTGAAACACTCGAAAACATGCACTCCAGCCACACAGTGGCTGTCAAAAGCTTTACCAAGCTTTTGGGGTGTAGAACAGCGAATGGAATTAGTTCCTGAAAGAAATCAGGAGTAATGTAGTTCAGAGTATGTTAGTTAGTAATTAATACCAGTATAATTGTATATTTAAGTACATAGTCCTCCATTTTAAAAGAAGATAGCCAGCCCCCAATACAGAGCACACAGTGATAAGATCTGATAGCACTTTATGCTCTTTTGTTCATGTATCATCTTACCTACAGTCACTGTGGTCAAAAAATAAATAGCTAATTGTTTTTTCATGGTGGCACAAAAATTCTTTTTGGCACACAAATTTAGAATGCTGAAATGCAAAAGGATGATTTTTAACTCATCCTTTAGAGCCAGCAGAGTTTGACCTCGTCATGGGATTTTGTTCATGTGGTTTGTTGGTGCTGCCACAGTTGGCTGCATAGCAGGTTCCAGGAAATTCCTGCTTTTTCTAGACTTCACAAGTTGTTCTGCAAATAACATAATGTTTCATGAGAGACATGTTGAGAGACTCAAATTACACCCAGAATAGGCTCCATTGTAGAGTCTAGCAAATGACCATCATTCTTAAAAATATAGTCCTTAATTTTTAGGATTAAAATCCAGTGCCACACTGGATTTTAATCCTAAAAAATTCTTACATATACCTGAAGGGTGTGGCAGTCTAGTTGTAATTAAATACAGCTGTGCTATGAAACTTGTGGAATTGCAAAGACATACTGGTGAAAGTCCTATAAGCACCGTCCCTGGAAGAGTTAAAAAAACCATGTGGATATGGCACTTGAGATGTGGTTTAGTGGTGAACATGGTGGCACTGCTGGGTTGATGGCTGGACTTGGAGGTCTCTTCTAACCTTATTGATTCTATGAATCCGTGATTCTATGATATCCTAGACAAACATGGCAAGAATAAAAAATAATTTGAGCTGATGCTGTTGTGCTGGCAACACTTCCAGCTTCGTAAAACTTATTGGTCTCCTAGTTCTTATTATTTCAGAGATGAATATTTACATAGTTATCCTTATTCTTGGCTATCTGATATTTTATGTTTGACTGGGAATGAAGTACAAGACTGGCAGAAACACTAACAATCAGTGCTGTGTGAAGGGGACAAGAGATGCCTTCTGAACTGCTATCAGATTGTGCTCAGTGTGTTTATATAAACACACATGCACATTTTCATCTTGAGGGGCCTCCTTCATTACAGCAGGAACTTTTTGTCATTATTAAGTTTTTGTACTGCATGGCAACCTGTGCAATTTCAGGAGTCAGGATGATCGAATTACCCAATTAGACAACCTTGCTAAGTTGGGAAGGAGGACGTTTCAGCACTGTTTTTTCAATAATAAAATTCTATTAAATTGTCCAAGGTTTGGAAAGCTGTAAGCACCAATGAGGAAGGAAGATGTGCTCTGGTGGTCAATGGCGTAGAAGCTCGAGTTCTTTGACTCCAAGTAGGGGGCTTCAAAAAATGTGCACAGACCAGGCAAGATTACAGGGGATGTAATACTTTGAGATCTAAAAGAACCCCAGCCAAACAAAAAAAACCAAAACACCAACCAAACAAAAAACCACAAGGGTCTTATTATCAAAATGGAAATAATGTTAGTATTGTTACCCACAGTGCATAGATTGGTCACACAGTAAATAAATGTGTTTTCTGCAGAATGGAGATAGTGAGCAAGAGTGATTTGTTGAACTTGCAATTCTTTTGAACTTGCACTTCTTGGTCAGATGCTCAGGAAATATGCAGGAGGAGTGGATACATGACAGCAGAGGGGAAGGTCAGCACACAGACATGGATGTTCAGAGTCCATAGTGGACTTGCCTTTCTGAAGTCCCTCTGGCTGCTACTCATGCAGTTGTTGCCTCAGCAGGATTTGGGGGAGGGAATCAAAATAGATAAATAATTTTTTGCCACAGCACTGAATTAAATAAAACCTTCAATTCCCAGTACTACTTCTAAGTGTCATTAAGAATTTTATGCAGCTTTTAAATGAAAACTTCTGGGAATTGGAAGAGATCGGGTTTGTCTTGATGGCATGTAGATGTGAGCCGTGGTTCTGCCCAGTGCAGCAGTTCTACAGCCATGCAGGACTGGACCCCTCTTCTGCTACCGTACTCTCATCATATCATAATTTTATGAAGGCTTCTAACCAAAATAAATTCCAGGTCGTGAAACTGCACTACCTTGAGAGTGAAATACCACCTGTTCATTACAATCCTGTTCTCTCAACAGCCTTTCCACAAGTTAGATTGCACAACACCTATGAAACATGAATTTTGAACTTGTTTTTATGACTTTTCATATCCCCACTGAAACATTGTCAGAATTCTCTTATATATGATAAAAAAGAAAATCCTGAGCAGGAAAGTTCACAGAATACATATCCACATAAAACAAAGCTGGAATGCTCATAGAGTTCCATGAACATCTGGAAGAAGTCAAGGATGGGTTTCCATATCTATTCTATGTCATTCTGGATAACAATAAGAAAATGATATCACATTTCCCTTCATAGTTCACAGTTCCTATCACATTTTTTTTTTCTTAGCTGTAGGAAAGAGTGAAAGGTTCTATAACAGCAGCTGCAGGAATTGACAATAAATATTGTATTTTATTGGTGGCTGATGTATTTAGTAAGAAGGCAAAAATCAACTTCTGTGTTTTGCTATGTAATTTTCTCAGAGAAAAGCAGATTTTATTTTTTAGGTAGTGGCAGGTCTTGATTTTAGAGACTTCTCAAAACTTCGTTGAAATATCAGGTTTTTTATTTTGGAAATACTGAGTGCCAACAACATAAAATTCACTTATTTTATTCCTCTTTAAATTTTGTTAAATTTTGTTGTACAGTAATACAGTTAATGTAAATACCATTAAATATTTACACTTTACTGCGGTATTAATTTATGTAAAGAATATTTAGTTTAAAATAAACATTTCATTAGCACTGATTGACATGTCCTGGAAGTCATAAAAGTAGTGCTGTATGTATCATTGTTGGTGGTAAGCAACACACTGCAATGGTGTACCATTAGTGCTGGGTTAGCGAGGGAGAACTGCCTACAGGGAGCTCCCTGTTTCCTAAAAGCATTAAATTTTTTCCTTTTTTTTCCTCTCAAAATCTTTTATGTATGTCACAGCAGTTCTCTTTTAGAAGAGCAGGTAGAAGGTGCATTGTTAGGCTGTTCTGTGGTGTGGGATGCAAGGCGTAGCTGGGTGTCTGCCCATGTTGTGCAAGGAGCATTAACAAAAGCAATCACAAAACCTTGCTTTCTGTTCCCACCTGAGTAAAGGTATAAGATCTAGTTCTGAGAATAAATAAAGGTTAAATATGTGGCTTACATGACATTATGCTAGGTCTCCTAGGATTTATCAATAGGATTTGGATATTTAAGATAAAAGAAAAACGTACCAGATTATGGAAAATGGGATAAATATTTCTCACTTGCTCTGCTTCCCTTCCCTCTCTGTCTTCTACATGTCACACAGTGACTGCATTCATCTCTAAAACTTTCACTGTTGTGTTCTCTTCTCTGAGTTAGGACCACTGCCAAAGTGATCTCATATTTATAGAGGGGGGTTTTTTTTGTTTATATTACTGTTTGTGGTACAAATAGCTACTTTCACCTTGGAGTTGTACCTTTTTTTGGCTGTATTTGATTCTGAGGTAGTATCCTCTATATTTGGGTTAATGACCACAAAATTTGGCTTTTGTAATTTTCTATAAATATTGATAAAACCCATCCCCCTAGCATATGGGATGCAGAAGACACTGCTCAGCAAGCTGTTATAAATCTCAAAAAGGTTTATGAGCTGAAAAATTTGAGTTTGGAGAGGGGAATGTAGACTCTGCAATTTCCAAATACTGATGCTAAATCCATTCAGATGTAAATCAAACCCATCAGGAGCACTCTGCTCTTTAGATACTTTATCCTAACATGTGTTTGCTCATTATTCCTTCCTCAGTTGGAGGTTGTATATGAAAGCTGTTAAAATGAAATAAATAATGTATTCCTATGAAGAAGATTAGTATATTTTGGAACTCAGAAATGGAAAAAAGTTAGGTAATATTTCAGCATAAATAACAATGTGAGTAGATTTTTTTTTTTTTGTTTGAAATTCTTAGTCCAGGATGTGGATAGTTAGGTCATAATCTCTCTGGATGTTTCCCAGTGTTTGGCTAGGCTTTGAATGATGTCTCTAACTGGAAATCTTGTGCTTCTTTGTGTAGAGTAGAGTCAAGTAATCATGGCTTTGAAAAGAAGAGAGTTCACATATGTTTACATATGTTCACATATATTTCATGTTTTCATATGTTCATGCACATTTCACCTGGACATTTGTTTTAATTGGTTTAATCCCACCTAATGCTTGTCTTTTAAACTTCATTATATTTATTGCACACTGAAAGTACCTTACGTTAGAAGCATTTGTGCGGCTCCATCTACCCTTTGCTGTTTTGGAGACCTCTGTGACTGGTCTGTCTCTGCTGTTGCTCTGTCTTGGGAATTTAATGTTGCTTTTCTGTTAAAACATTGGCATTCAGTCAAGATATACCCATTTGTAATTCTGGTTCTTGGGGTTTGTGACAATTCAACTTCCTTGCTATCAGGCCTTTGTTGATATCTACAGTACCTGTATGGAAGTTCTAAAACACTGTATCCTCTGTGTAAAGATGAAGATGAGGTTGAAATGTCTCCTCAAATACCTTCTTGAAATCATTATTAGAAGGTTTCTTCTAACAGAGTGATAGCTAAACTCTGTTCAAATGCAAAAGTCTAATACCGTCTTACACAAATGACATAAAGAAGGACCATTATCCCAGCTCATAAGAACTTAGACTGGATTTTGTCAGCAAACATCATCATGGCTGTGCAGACACATCCAAGTGATGGAGGAACACATTCAGTTCAAGGTTGATGTGCTTTGACCATGGAGAGTTAAAGCTCCTTGGTGCACAAGCGATTGAGCAGTTGCTGGGATACAAAGAAAGTTTTCGATTTTCCTTGCATAGACAGCTGTTTCATATTGTGGTCCACCAGCCACCTACCCTTGAGCATATCTTGCCTGACAGCCCTTGGTAGGAAACTTTTCTGCTTGGGAGTGTTTATTTCTTACTAAAACAAAATTAATGAGCCAGTGATCTACTTTCTAACCTGTTTTCTTACTCTGATGCTTCTATTGGTCCCTCCAGGAGCAGATTTCAGAGAACTATCTCAGGGGCCTTCTTGGAGACCTCCTCTTCAATTTATCATGTCCTGATTCTCTGTCTTGCTCAGTGGTTGTTTTCTAGTAAAAAGTACAGTATTTTACCAGTGCACAAGTCTACTAGGAAGTAAGACTCCAAAAGATTTATGGTGATACATAAAAAAATCAAGCAGTAGGGTACCAATTATGTAAACATTTAATGACTTGAATAAACCTTATAGAGTTTTGTCTGAAATATGTATCTACCTGCAGGTGTTCTCAGCTGTGGATCTAATATGCTTCTGATGTAGATTCTGCTTGTTCCTGAACAGGAGCTTCCTCTTTCACCAGGGTCATTTTCCAGTTCCTCAGTAAAGGCAGTGAATTGTCCTTTCTCAGCTTATTTGGCTTTTATTGGGTACAAACCTTGACAGAGGAGTGTTTTCCACATTCATGTTCATTCACTGTAGGCAGTGCAGCGACAGATGTAAGAGGATGTACAGAGTACATCAGGATCTGTTTCCTTTTCTATCTGTAAAATCACTTCCTTTTGTGTAATATTATACTGTTATCACTACTTGTCATTCACTGTAATTTTCTAAGCTGGCCAATTGCTTTATTTGTGTGCCAAACATAAGGCAACCTCCATTGGCAGATGGCATTCATTAGCTGCATCTATGTCCAATTAGCCCAACATATCTTCACATGCTGTATTTGAGTTTCTTCTGAAGTGCGTTTCCTCTTCACAAATGTATCCTGTGTATATCCTCCCTCATCATTTGGCTTGTTGCAGTAATGGGATACCTTATTTTTCTCCCTTTGCTTGCATTTCTACCTAGGATTCCTGGTTCCTGCTTCCTGAGGTCAGTAGGAGGTCTCCCAACATGAACACTTATTGCGGAAATGCAAATGCTATTGCTAGCCTGTTTGTCGCATAAACATTTGACCTGAGTATTTTTGTGACCCCTTTCTGTTGAAAGAATCTCTTGAAAATAAAATAAATAAAAAGATGTTTAGTCTCATAGTCTTATAGTCCAGATACCACTGCTTGGCAAATCCACTCTTCTCCCAGGGTCTCACTCTAAAGTCTCTGAGGACATTTCCAATGTTTTAGGCGTACACAGAGGTTCTAAATGTCAGGTTTCAAAGCATGTGGAAACAGCAGTGAAAAAATTTCTCTTCTTCAGTGACTTCCAGTACTAATGGGGAAAACAGCACGGACAGAGGGAGAGATAGGATGTGATATGCAGTAAATCAAGAAGTCGTTACTTGTTAATTTTCTCACTTTAGACAAGATTTGAGCTCCTGGAGGAGCTTCTCCAGGACAAGGACATCATCCAAAGCCATTCTGTTAGGCCAGCTTCAAAGAGGAAAGAATAAGAGGGAGGATTTGAGAAATGTGTGCATTTGTTGGGCCTGATACAAGAGGAAATGGACAGTGTCTCTGTCCGTTACGAGCTACCAAAAGAGAAACTTCCTCCCATCTGAGGAAAGAAGAGGACCTGCAGAAGCACTTTACTGAGCATCATGATTCAGTGTTGTGTCCCAGCTCAATATAGCCTACAGCCTCCTTTTCTCTTAGCCTTTCCTGATACTGAATTTTAGCATTTCTTCCAGCTTTTGTATCCTGTCTGGATTGCATTTTTCAAGGCAATCACTGTGTCCTTTTGTTTTTATTACACAGCCCTCAGCTCAGCTGGATCCCACCGTTTCCTGGCCCTTAGACAGTGCTGGTGCCAGCAAATCCCCCAGGAAAGATATTTTCCTTGAATTTAGAAAGAAAATTGAGAGAATTGAATTCTTGGCATAGGAATGCACAAAATATGAGATATCTTAAGAGCAATGGTTTAGATCTCTGATGAGCTTGTTCATAAATCAAATTGCAGAATTTGTTTCTTGGCTTCCTTTTGACATGTAAGATGGCAACACATTAAAGTGACTCTCTATTTTCCTTGTAATACTTTTAATTTTTCATTGTCTCCTGTGAAATTCAGTATTTGTGTTGGTTTAATGCATACTTTTCAGTGTACAATGTAATAGGAAGTTACATGCAGCTCTCAAAGCTAAGAGATAATTCTGCTCCCAGCTCCAACATCACTCCAAGGAAACTGCTAAGAGCAGCTGTGCAAGAGATAAAGCCCTGAATTATTTAACAGGATTTTTAAAAAAACCTAATCCCCAGTGTCAGCCCGTCTCTGTTTCACTGCCAAAAAAGAGCCAGTAGGAGGTCGGGCTGTCTAGCATCTTTCAGGGCCCATAGTTCATGTGCAAAAACCTATCAACCCCAAGTCGCTTGTTTGTGCCAGGTTTTTCTGTTCAGAGTATGGGCTATTATTTTTGACATAGTGTATGTATTTATTTCTTCACTGTGGTGTAGAAAAGAAGCCATTAGTTATTCCTGGTCGAGGTTTGACCCCCTCAGAGGAATTGCTTGAGCTGGCTTGTTGCATTTATTCTCATCTGGCAGCTCCCACCCTTGCCCTGTGACTTTTGGTGCCTGCAGGCCGGCTGCTGCACCCGGACAAGTCCTGCTGGACACTCTGCTCTTAGGACTGGTGCTGGGATGCAGGGAAGCTGGATTCAGTAGGGTCTCATGAGGAGTCAAGATACGATTTGTCCCACTAGTTTTGGCATGACTCACATTAAGTAGATAATTAGAACCTCATGCCAAACTTTTGCTATTCGCGTGCTGAAATGGAGCAGTAATTTTTTTTATATGTATTAACTGTAATTGCTTACTAGGTTTGACAAATGTATTACTGATTCAACAATTGCTGCATTATGAGGCACTAATGGGAAAAAATCTACTCAAAGTCTATAATCTCTCTTGTGAACAAATCCTTAATTCTGTACATAATTTTGACTTAAGCAGTATTTATTTAAAGCTAGAAACTACTTTAAAATCTCAAGTACTGTCAAACTTATGCCTGATGTGAAAATAAGACAGATTAATAACCTGTAAGGTTGGTTCGTCTTTTCTTTTTTGTACATAAGTAGTTTTTAAGGGGCTTGTTTGTTTGGTTTTTGTTTGGTTTTTTTCCCTTCACACTAGAGTGTGGCCAGTTTTCACCACTTGAGAGAGAAGTTCTTGAGCAGTTTGAATACAGCTCCTCTTCCACAACTGCATTGCATACTGGGTGGTGGGGCTGACCTAGTGCAGGGACTTTGACCTAGTGATCTTTGTCCTTGGAAAGAGGTGGAGAACCGGGATGTATAGAATAAGTATCTCCTCTATCTATCTGCACATCCAACCTCAGTGGCGTGAAGGATTTCCTCTGACATTTGTGGGCTATTCTTGGGATTCCCATGTGTTTTTCCCCCGAAAAGCTGGCCTTGGTTTCCTCAGAAATTTTGACTTTTTGGAGTTCTTGACATGACTTGTTCTTCAAGTCAGGGTCATGAAGAGCCCAGATTTTCCCTCCCACTATAGAGGTGGAATATTAGGGTGGGCTGAGGAGCACAGGAAACAGTTCACTCTTCTGTAGATTGAAGATGTGGCCACTAACACGTAATTATTTTTCTATAAAAGGCAAGTAACAGTAGCTGTAAAGACTTACTAGCAATGGGGTCCACTCAAATTCTAGAAGATATAAGGTAAATTTGAGTAAATTTTAAATAGTGAATAGGTTTCCCCCTTGTAAAAATTCTGAATGTTTGGATCATAAAATCAGTCATGTTAGGTTCGGCAGTGATATTTGCTGCCTGTTTGAGGTGCTTTTTCTGGTCTACACAGTTGATAGTAAAAATAACATTTAACAAAATTTAGCAGCAGTCAGAGAATGTTTCACAGAGACCTCCAAAATCTGTTAAGCAGAGTTTGCTTTTGGTCACAACTTTTCTAGTCTGGAAGCTTTGCTATATTGAATATTTGCTATGCCATCCACCAACCCCTTTATTGTATGTTGCTATTTTGTTAAGAGTGAGTGACATTACTATAAAATTGACACTTAAAAAAACCAAAACCTAGGCAGATTTTGGAAGATTGGTCCCTGTAAGGTTACAGATTTCTGAATCCTCTGAAGAGATTACATGTCCCGGAACAACTTTGTTCCTGTACTTTAAATTTTCGAAGTGTTTGCCCAGGTGATACAGTTTTAATCACCAAACCTCCACTGCTGTGCCAGTGGGTGCATATCTAGCTGTAGATAGATGTGCCTAAAGTTAGAGCTTTTCAGGTTTTCTCTGAGATGGAGTGAAGTGTGAGATCATGACTATATTTTGGTGTCATCTGCTTTGCAGCCTGATTTTGGAGGCCATATGTTATAAGGCAAACATCTGTGAGCACCAACAATTGCGGCATCCTTTTGAAGTGAGTCCCTCTGCCCTTTTCTCTGGAGCTCTCTTCCCCCATAAGCAGAACCAGTCAGGCATCATTCTGTCCTTCTGTCCTATGCAGATATGATGATGATGTCAAAAGTGTAAAAACTCGAGGAAATCCACCCTGAAAATATAATTTTAAAGCTGGATGAAATATTACTGAGACTCCTGTTGAAGTCTTACTACTTTACATTCACTGGCTGTACAAAACCAATGTACCAAAGTGTTGATATAGAATTATTATTATTATTATTATTATTATTATTATTATTATTATTATTATTATTATTATTATTATTATTACT
>VXBT01002709.1:526949-545288 GCA_013400235.1 Oriolus oriolus
TGAATTTCCTTTCCAGACTAATAGTTAGAAAGGGTGGTATGCAGGTTTTAGACTGTGAATTTTTTTTTCTCATACAAAGCGTCTTCAAAGAAATCACACCAGATAAAATGTGAATGACTGAAGTTTAGAGTAATTTAGATCTAAATTAAGTTTAGATTTGATGCAAATGTTTACATTCACATCTCTTTTCAATAGAAGTCAATGTTTCCATGTGTGACTGTTCTTTGTTAGAAATCTCTCCCTTTTATACTTTCCAGCCCATTTTCCTATCAAATATCTTTTTTTCTCTCCTTTGTGTCTGCTTTTATTTCAGAATGAAACAGGTTCAGTGCCCCCCACTGCTGTGAATAGCTCACATTTGCAACCGCATAAAAAATACTCAATGCATTTCAGTTGGGAAAGACAAGAAATTTTAATAGCCTTTATGCTTTGTGGAAAATGTTACCAAGATGCCCAGATTTGTATATTCAGGGTATTAATTTTCTAAAATTGATGTGGAGAAAAGTTTGGGGTGATACAGTTTTAGGAAGTGGGCCAATATCCCTTAGACAAATTCTCTTGAACTGTAGTGTGTTGTGTATTATTTTGAGCAGAACAAGAATGTTTCCCATAAGTTTTTTAATGCACCCTTGGAGATGCTTTATAAACTGCTTATTCTCTAATACTGCACCTGTGTTCCATCACTTGATACACTAATCCCACAGTGGGACCTTCCAGTTCTTCAGACCTGCTTGGACTGGGAAAAGTTGCCAACTGGTGGTAGCTTTGAAGTGTTGCTGTTGTTGGCCGCATATCTTTGAAAAGAAGCAAACAATAAAGTGTTTGTCCTTTTTCTATTAGGCATGATGTAATATCACTTCTAATGAAGCAGCACGTGAATAAACAAAAACACATGATTTAAGAATGCATTTGAGAGTCACACGTCTAAACAGCCCATGATTTCTGTAAAATTAAAATCCCTGCTGAGTAGAAAATTTTTACTGCTCATCATCCTCTTCAGTATTTACTCAAAAGATATGACTTTCTTAATACCCTAATGAAGCACTCAAATAAAACACATTCCAGGGAGGACAAAATAACCACACTTGAAGTAAGTGTTAGAATACTCATATCATCTAATAGCATGTGAGAATGGTGAAAGTTTCAGTGCTTTTATTGATTTTTTTTGGCTTAGACTTAGCCAAACAAACTAAATGGGGAGAAATTACTCCTAATACTCCTAATTAAGCCTGTAACTGTAGAAAAAGCAAACTATTTGTAAACTGTTTAAAGCATACAGATAAAAAGCATGGAGTGCTTTTAAAAATGGAAATTATTAAGCAACCCAGCGAAATCTTTAATTTGTTGATAGTGCTCATGCTATTTGTGGCATACTAATTAAGTGTTGGGAAATGATCTCCTAGTACACTGAATGTAATCCTGCAGTCTGTTATAGATGAAACTAAAAACAATTACATAGCTCTAGATCCCTATGAAAACTGTCTGGGTACTTCCAGTGGCTTCACTGTTGCTGTTGCACAGGTCATGAGCAAAGCACAGATCAGTGATACTTACCTGTGGCTCTTGTTCCCTGCCAGCGGTAGTGAAATCCAGCAGATGTTCCAGGCGTGCAGGGGAGCAGATTGCAGGTGGCAAAGTGCATTATTCTCATCTCTCCTGGCTTGGCAGGAGAGCCAAGCGTGCTGAAAGTGCTTGTTAGCTGGAAAGGAGCGCTGTGGGTGGTTGGGGGGTCTCTGTACTGTTGGTGTGTCTCACCAGTTTGAGCTGCCTGAACTCCTCCTCGCCACCCCCTTGTCTGTATGGGATCCTCTCCCAGTGAGTGGCAGCAGTGTTTTAAAAACACCAGTGTCTAGAAGCAAAGAATTGGGCTGGCACCTCATCACCTTCTGTTTTCCCCAGTTCCTTTGCCAGTTTTGCTTTTCCTGAGCAGCCTTATCGCTACACAGTCAGCTGTCTCTTGAATGAAGGAATGGGAGCTGGAAAGCAGAAGAGCTTTGCTCTTTGTGATCTCATAGACTAGAGCTTTGTGAAAATTTGAGTGAAATCACAGAATTGTAAGCTCTGCAAAGAGAAAAAAAATTAAACCAAAAGAAACCCTTTGTTCAGTGCTTGCATGTTTATACTTGTCAGCTGAACTAGACAAGGCATCTTCGTATTTTATAGGGAGGAAAAGTAACATCTGTTGCTATCGTTGCCCTGTCCTGGTTGTTGGAGTCTGTGTGCCTGCTTCACACTGCAGCCCAGGGGAGCACATCCTTCTGCATCCACGTTTCTTCTCTGAAGGGCTCTCTGGGAGTGAGCCAGCTTCCATGCCCCGAAAGTCTTGCTGCCTGATGCAGTCACCGCTGCCTTCTCTTAATGGCATGCAGACAGGGAGGGTTGAAAGTGCTGCTTTCTGCTTCTGTGGACGGTGGTGTGCTGAGTTTGTACACATCTCAAGCCTAGTTTCTGAAGTTTATTCTGGGTATCATCTTTCACACAGCACTTCAGATCTTTGTGTCATTTAAGTCACTGAAACAAATTTTTGGGTGGGTTTTGTTCCGTTTTCTTTTCCTGAAAGCTGCAAATGTGGGCAGGACCTTATGCCTAACAACAACAAATTGCTGTCTTCATCACACTATGCAAAAATTTCCTTAATCTCTGAGGGTAATAATGTGAATGAAATGGTTCTTTAGTAACTTTAGAAAAAAAAATTGAAAAAACCAGAAAGCGATTTCAGAGAAAAACCATGGTTTACATGGCTTGGAGTATGTCAGTGGAGTCAAAGATGCCACCACGGGAATGCTGGGGTTTGTTGTCATAATGTCCCTCCTGTTTCTGTGCAAGATTTCCTAGTTTCCTGTTCTTATTCATGTCATCCATAATTTCTTGTATATGGGTGTGCTACTGCAGACACACTTGTTTATTTCCCTCTTCCCATGTGTCTATGCTGAAAAATCTGTGAAGAATTGTTTGCCCACCTCCCCTCCTTCAGATGAGACAAAAAAAGAAAATGAGACAATGAAAAGCAAATTCCTTGCTCTGGTACACTGCACACATTCAACGCTGCAGGAAACTAGGTCTACATTATTATTCATAACAGTATATTATGTTACAATAAAAGTAAGCAGAGGGCAGCTCTAGAAGTTGGAAGGATGCCTGTTGCTTACACTCCGAAGTTAAAACCTTGCCTCTAAGATACTCTTTAGCAGACAGAGCAGTGTTGCTTGGGATATGAGATGAGAGAATTTCTCTGCCAGTAAAAATAGAGAAAAATATTATTTCCTTCAGGCTTATGAAAAATAAAACTCAATACAACTTTTCTTTTATTTTGGAAACGAAAGCAAAACCAGTCTTTCATATTTGAAAAAGTACTCATTCAATTATTATTTGTCCTTTTCAGAAGGTCTGGAGTGAACTTCGATCCTTTTAAACTCTGTGACTATCTGACTTATGGTTGACATCCCCCATGGCAACAGCAGGAAAAGTAGCCTTCCTTCGAGGCTACTCCCCAGAGCCCTGACACTGTTTTCTGCTGTAAAAAAGAGTAAGAGATTTATCATATCTAAGGACCATCTGATTTGTTAGCCTTTATTCCATTAGTGGGATTCTGTGCTGGTAACCTGCAATGCTCTGCTCTGCACATTGTTTCCTTTTCCTTGTCCATTTTTGAAGTGGTCTACAGTGATGGGGAAAGGGGGGCAGTTCTATTTCAAAAAGAAAAGTAAAAGGTGACAAAATGAATTCAAATCTGAAGTATCCTTGGAAATTAAGGTTAAAACCCACTAACCAACCATTACAGCAAACAAATAGATAAAAAAAAAAAATCAAACAAAAACAAAAAAGCCCTTTCCATTAGCTGACTGTCTCGGGTTTCATTTGGAATATATTCCCCAAGGATATTCTAGTGCTTTGGGTTTTGCTGTTTTGCTGCCTCATTGAGAAAATAAATTTGAAATTAAATGAGGTTAAAGTAAGAGTGGTTTTAAGCTTCTGTGTGTTGCAGGGGAAGATTGCCTGTAAGTGTTTCTGATATACTATATCTAAGCAGATAAAAGAAGTCATGATCCTTACAAAAATTATGGAACCTGTCATCCTTGTGAAAAAGCTGATTAAAAAAAATATGTGAAGCGATTCAGCCAATTTAAATTTGTTTTATTACCTGGGCATCATTTTAAACAAATCTGTCATGGAAGAACAAATGCAGAAAGTACTTTCCCACATTTTCTTTCTCCAAATCATTATTTTTTCCACACATCTCTTAACTTGATGTTTAATTAGTAGGTCATCCTCATGTATAAAAACCAAATTTTTTTTTTTTACTGTTCCTCATTGCTATTCATTTCAGCAAACTATCAAAGCCCATTAATTCAATGCAAGTCTTTCCAGTTATTTCTATATACTTCGCATCAGGCTCAGAGACACTGGTTTTACCATCATGCAAAGTGAGCTGGGATCTGCCCCTGCCTCCAGCAAGATGCTGGATCAATTATATCTCAGGTGCACTACGGGGTGTTTCACATGGTGTTGCCTATCTTAAGTTAAATGGTCAATTTAAAAAAACAAGGCTCCCCCAGCCCCCCAGTTCTAAGTGCTAAACAAGCTACAGCAAAAAAAGAATAGAATATAGATTAGGCCTGTGAAGCAGCTGCTTTTAGGGTCCCCACTTCTCTGTGAGAGCTCTGCTGACACATATCTGGACCCCCAGAGTTCCCAGGAAAGCCACAGGCTGGAAGAGATGACTGTTCACATACAGCTGCTAATCACTTTACCATAGCCGTTGTCTTCTTAATACTCGCCTTAAAGCAATATGTGCGTGTGTGCACACACACAAACGTCGTGTCAGTACTATTGCACTTTGTTCTATATTCCTCCTCTGCCCATTTTATTAGTAAAAGTTCCACTCATTAACATCTCCTTAGAGGAGAACTAGATGATGATTATTTTTCCGGTTAACATGGAATGAGTCAAGATTTCTTTTTTATTGGAAAGCAATTTTTGTATCTCACAATAGTAATTTATTATTTTCCTCAGAGGAGAAAATACACAGTAAATCTTTCCCATGACATTATTGTGGAGGGATCAAATTTGTGCTCTTTATTCAGTCAAAAATCTGTTGAAAGCTGGTATGAGTGGAAGGCAAGTAAAGACTTGCAACATCTGATCTTTCTTCTTGATAGGACTCTTTTCTGGTATGTAGTCAGCAATCACTTTCTTCATTTAGACAGAATCCTGGACCACTGGCCCTAAGCTTCTATTTTACTGGTGGTTTTAGTCTCTTCAGCATGCACAGCAAACCATAACAGCCCAGATTTTGCCTTATTCCTTCTCCTTGAGGAATTGCTTTAAAAATGAAATAATCTGCTCTCGTGCCTTACATGTTTGGCTGCCTGGGGTTTTATAGGGAGTGTTACAGTGCTGAGCATCCAGTCCGACTCTGTTCATACATCAGAGCAGTAGAAAGGCTCCTGCTCACTGCAGTGGATGGGATACAGCCCCGAAAACTGTCTTAAGGGAGAGCATCCTGACCTGCCCCTTCATCCCTTAGGGTGACTGTAACTGGAAGCTTTTCTGGGAACACTCCAGGACAGGCACGGGGAGTGTTGGAGTGAGCTGGGTCTGTCTCAGCAAGCAGCACGGTGAGATAGGGGTGAAGCATTTGGTGCAGTGTCCTTGGCTGCCATGTTTTGATATATTTTGAGTGTGGATTAGCTCCAGTCTGGTCAGACAGACAGAATAACCACTAGTGGCTGAAACACAGCAGTTGTTTCTTTGGGCTGCACTTCAGTTTCGTGTGAAAGGAATCCTGCTTGTGCACTCCAAGTTTGCTCTGTTGTGCAAACAAAAGCATGGTAAGAGATTTGCCCAAGAAATACTCTCCAGTTTTGGAATTAAAACATACACATGAACACAGCACGTTAGTAATATGCAGTACTAGATCTCATGCCAAAAGAAAGTGTTGTCATTATCCCAGATGATAGACTGGTGATAAAATTACAAAGTGACGGGTGCAGGATGCAGGCTAAGTCGTTTGAATCAAGGGAAGAGGAAGTGTAAGAGAGACTTGTTTCTCAAAATAGACAGATGGATGCTAAATGCCAAGGTAGCATTGTCTGATGCCCTTCACATGAGAGAAATTATTATTTCTATAAGAGTCATGTTGCATGTAACTAACTATTGGATAGGCAATGTACAGGTAAGCAAATGTTAACAGTATTGTACTGTGCAGCAAGTAAGACAAAGTTCTTTCCTATGCCACCTACGTTTCTCTGGTCAAAACTACGCTTTGGTTTCATAAAACCTGTGGTTTTATATTTATTAAACTGCAAAAAAAGTAGGATTTCTGAAAAAAAATCAGTATTTTGTTTTTGCTCTAGGAAGAAAATAGAAGCTTGCTACTAGGAACAAGCAACTGCAAAGACTGTTAATAATATATGAAGCTGCTGAAACAAATATATTCCAAATTTGGTGGTTTTTATCAGTTGCAGTTGTGTGCGTTCCCTCCTGTTAGTAATTTTAATATTTTTTAGTTACTTGTTAGTAAGTACTAAGGTGGTGAGGGAGAATATGCAGCAGAGCAATGTTTCCCAGTCCATTGAAAATAGACTGCAAACCCCTGAATGGTTTATAGAGTATGTGTGTCTCTACTGAAAAAAACCAAACTGTAGCAGGACAAGCCAGTATGTTCATCCAGTTTGTTGAGAGCTCTAAGGTGTGCATTCAAGAAACTCAGGTCCCCAACTAGCCTGGCTGGGCTGGACTCTGCAAACTTCTGCCCTGTTCTCTGTTGTTTGAGAAGCAGAGTTGAGAGAAGTGGCACTTGCGATGGAAAGGTTTAGCAAAGTGTTTCTTTCTGTTTCTGGAATATTCTGTATCACTATTTTGTATCTCAAGTATGTGAAAGGGTTTTTTCCCCTCTTTTTTTTTTTTTTTCACGGTTTGGAGAATGCTAGTAAGTGTCACAGGCTTAAGATCGAAGTTTTGAAATTGATAGGAATATTCTGATCATTATGAATTCAGCTGTTCTTAAGAAATTCTTTTCTTTCAAAATGTTTGGATAAAGATCACTGAAATTACTATTCCAAGAATATCTGCCTGTTTCTGAAGTATCATAACAGGTTTACATATGTCACACCTGCATGTTACTCATGAGCTGAGTGTGACTGGGGTATGTCCGGTACCTTGCTCGTTCCTTCAGAGAGTCTAGGTGACTCTCTGTGACACCCCATTGACAGACTCCAAAAAAGCCTTTTTAATTTTGGATTGATGGAATGAACAGATATTTTTTTCCTATTCCAGTCTTTGGAGATCTTCATATCATTCCAGCTGTATACTTGAATTCTGACAGGCTCCTTTAATGCTTACTGAAAAATGTCAAACAATGTCTTTTGGTTCAGTTAAGCCGTGTTTTCCCCCTCTCGTCCTTGTGTCAGATCACAGTGAGAAAAGAATGCAAGAATTATTATTCTTACTGTTAAAAAGCCTCAAGAGCAGAGTCAGACACAGCCATGTAGTTCTTAAAGTAGCCACTAACTCTGGAGAAATGAGAAGGCAGCAGGCTGTGGGTAATCATTGCACACAGTCACTGGGACCACAGGATCCGCAGGGACCTTCATGCATATGTGCATGGGAACGGCACAGGAGGCATGAGTTTCATTTACAATGCCTGACAGGCTTCTCCCTCAACAGCTACAGGTCTCTGCAGTAGTGGCAGGTAGGGCATGAAATGCCTCAAGGTGAATGTGCAACCGTCACGAAAGCATGAAAATCACTTACCCGGTATTTTTCCCCAACATTGGTCACTTTTAACATCCAGCTAGACAGGGTGCTGCGGCATCTTGTCTAGCCAGTGCTTTTGCCCAAAAAACATTGGACCGGGTGATCATTGAAGTCCTTTCTGGCCTGGTGCTCCAAGATTCTGTGATCCTATGAATATGTTATTCTGTGTTTTTCCTGTGCCCACCAGTGCACTTCAGCAGCAAGGCAACTTCATGTTTTGTAAAGGTGAACAACCTGGCAGTAGTCTGAGTCCACTCATCCATAGTAAGCAGAGCTGTAACCAAACCAAACTAAATATGGCAACTGCCATGTGAATGAAGACCTACCTGTCAAAGAAGGTAATTTTTCACTTAATTAAGATGGTTTTGATTTTATCTTATTAAATCTCATATTCTTATACTCTTATTCTCATGCTAGGATTTCACTGAGTGCTCATGTGAGCATGGTATGCATGTTACCATTGTTCCTATTAGAAGTGAGTAGAAATTCTGGAAGTGCATTATACTTCATCTCTTTGAAGAATTTTAAAGCTAGAGCTGTTAATGAGAAACAGAATCTTTGGAATAAATGAGAATGGTTAGGCACTCTGGAGCAAATATTTGGGGAAAAAGCACTTAATTGCATGGGTACCAGATTAAAGCATTTTTATAAACAGTTATGGTATTTTTGTTGTGGTAGTAAAAAAGAAGAAAGCAAAGGGAAGCCACCTTAATTTAGTGATTCCAGTGTAGTAGTTGATTGGTTCTGAAAGTCAACAGGTGATTATTTTCCACAGTCCCAGCAGAGAGAAAGACTGAATTGAATAGCCAAATTCCTATTGATTTCCTTGGGAGCAGGATAAAGTCTTTAATTCTTGATTAACTCCTTTTTTAATTTTCATGAGAATTATATGACTTAAATCCTGTTTTATGTTTTTGGAAGAAACGGGTAAGGTTCAAATCAAATAATAGTTTTTCTAGACTTTTAATAGCACTATTCTTTTTGGTGCTGCTTGTTTCCTCAGGGTGTTTACTTTTGGCTCTTAGTGTGGCGTAGAAGTTGATACTATTGTGAATGGAATTGGCAAGTCTTAAAACAGAATGTTTAGATCATAAACATTTTAAAATAAGACTCCATAAAAAAGATATATTTTTTTTAATATGAAATGTTAGTTGTGTTCTTGGCAGGCTTTGCTTCAGAGGAGTCAGATGCATTTCAAAGAGTACTCTGGTGGCCAGCTGCAGCCAAAAGATCATTTCAAACCAGTGGAGACCCAATTCCCTTTTCCCTATAGCTTTTCTCCTTTCTCTCTTTCTCCCCCCCTCTCTCTTCAGTAGGACTCTCTCTATATAATACAAATGAAGTGTAGCCAGTCATGGGGTGAAAAATTCATACACAATTATGCATAACAGTGGAAGGCATAGAAACTCTGACTAAAATGCCAGTACTGGTCTTTGCTTTAGGAAGTGCTGTTGTGATTTCTTTTCTTCAACACTCTTCAGATTTTCAGAGTTCAAAAACTGTTGGCTACTCTTCCAGAGCCAGCAGGATTGCATAAAATATATGGAGAATTGCTTGTGTCTGCCCTGCACTTACCTGTGGAGTGGCACAGTCATCTTTTTAAGGATGACTCGCTTCATTGGTGCTGTGTGAAACCAGTTACACTCCAGAGATGAGCAGAAGGTGATGGGTTTGGGGAATAACTTATAATAGAATACATTCATGGAGCAGGTCTTTATTTATCTGACTCATTCATGGTTCATTGTGCAAGACATTGGTTTTTTTTTTTCACGTTTATTTGAAATAAATGCGTGAGAGTATTTGTTGTCCTGCTTTAGAGATGTCTTCAGAGGACTTCTTTTCATAAAATATTAACTCAGTGTGATGAGATGTATTGTACATATGTAGTTGTGCAGGCAGAAGTCTTGCCCCACCTCAGGCAAACATGGGTGCCACAGTGGAAGCTCTCAGTACTGATCAATCAACACTGCTCAGTTATTCCGGAACAGAATTTTACTTCTTTTTTTTTCCCATATAGTGAAGGTAGAGCTTTCTCCACCTCACTTTAGAAATTACTTACTGCTTTGTGTTTTGCTGGATATGGGCCTGAAATCCCTGCCTGCTTTGCACTGAATGGGGGCAATTAAAAGAGCTGCTTAATGTCACTCACAGAGAATCTTCTTGTTCCTAGTTTATATTTCCCATTAGGTGATGGAATGCATCAGCAACAAGAATCATTGTCACTTCTCTGATTTTGAGAATTCAATGAATGATTCAGATGAATCATTCAAAAAGAATTGTAGTTGCCTACATGGCATGCAGGCAGCTGTTGCATTTCCCACAGGAGTGTAAAAAGACAGAGAGCTAAGTATGACATGGCTCAATGTCCTCCAGCATATTTGCCTCACAGACCTGCATGACTTGAGATATTTGTGCTCTTAGTAGCCTGTATATAATGACCTCATAATAGTAGAAAAAAAAAGGAGACTGGCAAAAAGCAAAAAAAGGCTACCATGAGCTGAAAACTGGTTGCCTAAAACTTGCAGTCTGTGTGTGGTGGTTATTTTGGAGAAAATCTAGGTAAAATTTGTATTAAGTGCATCAGAAATACTGAGGACAATTCTTTGGATGAGTCTGCGTATTTGAGTAGTTTGTGGGGCTGAGTCCTTGATCATTTTGAGAAAGAGTCCTTTACAGCTGTTTGTATGAATATGAAGGGTTAAACAATAAAGAGGGAATACATGTTCATGCTTTTGCTCAAAAATAAAAGGGCTGGATTTCAGAAGGAGCTGTAAAGCTTTCAGCAAGAATCAGGCGAACACTGCAGTAAAGTGAAAAGCTGAAATGTGGAGAGTGTGTGATGTGAGATGCCAGCTCAGCGCTTCCAGATCACATTGCTCTAGCAGAGGAGACCACCCTTGGAATTGCAGTGAACTGTAGCTGCTCTGAAATGTAAAGGAGTTGTATAGGCTGATACCCTTCTCACTGTTATGTCACCTGGTGGTAGCCTCTCTCAACAGTTCTCCACTCTGGGGAAAACATGTGCTATTTACAAGTACTTCTCTAGGGGTGGAAAAATCTCCTTAATATACAGATCCCAGCTGCACAAGGAAAGGAAAAGAGTGTTCATACAAAAATGGTTCTTTACTGAGGGTGTTTGTTTTTTCTCCTCTGTACAGGTTCGACATGGGAGAAAACATTACGGCAGATTGGTTTTGAAAGGTAAGGCATAAACTTATTTCCTTACCAGTGCAAAAAGTTAAGGAAGAAAAACGGCACAGGCAAATTTGCACAGTTATTTATTTTAGTTGATTGAATATATCAATGACCTCAAATTTACAGTGGAAGTCATGCAGTGTCATGAAGGCCATTCAGCTTTTCTGTTTGTGTCCTCTTCTCTTTCCCCAGTCAATCTGAAGCAATTTATTCATTCTATGAACTTGGCTCATAATGTTGTTTGCTGGTGACTATACAACATGCTAGTATTAAAAAAAGGGACACACCTTTTGGCCACAAGTCTTACTTATGAATGAAAATATTTCTCTCACTCATGTTATTTTTTCCATGAAACTTCTAATCTCTGACATATGGGTTGACAAAAGTAAATGATGTTGAAAGAGGAGCAAAGCTGGCAGAGAGCTATTCAGCATCAGAGGAAAATTCAATATGCAGCGTTCCTCAAGTGCAAGAACTTTTTGCAGACAAACTTAGCCACAAGGTCATCATACCAGAAACACATGTCTGTCTTGTAAATTAAACGAGGCCAAGTCCAGTAAAGAGTGATGTAAAGTAAAGAAGGATTCAGATGCTCAATGTCATCTTCATTCTTCTACAAATGATAAGCAGAAAAATCAGCTCTCCGCTTGAAGTTTTGGATATTGTTGAAAATTAAACACTCTCAGTTGCTAAGTTTGATGTCCTCAAAGGTTTTTTTTTAACAGGTTGGGTTTTTTTCCCAAGTTACATCCAGTTTGGTTCCTGATGAGCATTTTATTCAGTGTTATATCACACATATCTTCAGGGCACTACAATAAACTATTGATTCTTTCATCACCCAACTTACGAATAGCACCTATTGCTGCTTGTCTCCATCAGAAGGCAAAAAAACAATTTGAGGAGTTCTAGACTGAATTGATACTTTGTGTCTGTGTTTTGAAAGTGAGAATGGAAAAGGGTCAATGTCTTTTTAGCTGAGTTCATTAGAAGTTCTTTGGTGGAAATTTCCAACTTGTGAAATTTTTCAAAACCAGAAGGAGAATCCATGCTGTGTATATGCAATGTATGTACACAATGAAAGATGGAGAATTCTTAATAGACTGAATTACAGCTGAGAAGCCTTCCTGAGAGGAGGCAAGTGTGTAGAATGGATTTCTGTGCAGATCCCATTATTGCCACTCTGGTTTGAAAAGCAGAAAGGCTTTCAAACGGCATTTCTGCACCTTGAGAGGTTAATGGTCATCCTGGGGTAACTTTATTTGAAGCAGCACATTATTTAGCACAGGCGAGGTGAAGATTTGAATGTACTTTGCTTGCCATAGTCATCGAAGCAAATATGTTCTCTTACCAGCTTTTTCAGAGAACCACCAAGGAGAAAAAAAGGAAGATGAAATCCTTCACACAGATAGAACAATTAATATTTGAGGTTTTTAAAATAGTAATATTCATTGTCTTACCTGTTCTTTTAACACAAGATTTTTTATGACGGGAATATATCATAGAATCATAGAATGGCTTTGGTCGGAAGGTACCTTAATGATCATCTAGTTCCTACCCCCCTGCCATGGGTTGTTCAGAGCCCTGTCCAGCCTGGCCTATAACACAAGTTGTGGGGCATCCACAGCTTCTCAGACTGGTTGACTAAAAGATTAGCGAGTAACATATATGTGAAATTCAGTGTTAACTCCTTTACAGAAGTATTTCCTTAATATCATATAGTCTGTCATTGCTTGAGATCAGTATTTTTTGTGTCTTAAAGAATAGTTTCCAAAGCAAAGACAGTGCTATATGTAATACCTGGATGCTGGAATCACACTTAACTTGTGGTCACAGAAGTAGAAATCTCAGGTCTGCAGATCTCTCAAAGATGAGAGATTATACTGGGGATTTATCACTACATCCTTTCCTTAATCTTATTCTCCTCAGTAGGGATCCCTTTTCGGCCACCCACAGAGACAGGTTAGTGGGCTACCTCTGTGTTAGCTCCAATCCAATACAGCTGTTCTTGTGTTATTTATATAAACTCTAGGGAAAGAAGCAGCAGCAGCATGTCTAGCTATTTAAAATTCTATTCTGTGCAAGCTTTTGACTTAGGCACACCTGAGTCAGCTGTGAAATATCAATAGCATTTAAATGTGTCGTTTGAGCAAGGACATTCTCATTCAGGAGGGAGGAAGCAAGATTTTTAGATACACAAAAGGAGAGAGACGAGGTAATGCCCTAAGGAGGAATTATCTTTGCTTTAAAACTGGAAGATCCATATAAATTGTTCTCAACAAACTGTTTTAGAGTTGGTTAAGGCATGGGAGATACAGACAGTCAGTTTACATTGCAGAAAATTAATCCCATATAATTTACAGGTGATGTCATTGCTGCTTTGTGGCTACATGGTGTTTATTCTGCAATAGCAGAGTGTTTACATTACTGTTGTCCTCATATCCTGAAAAACATTGTGGCACCAAGAGATCTGACTGCGAGGCTTTTATGTAAGCATTACTTGTAAGCTGAGGATGCTGCTTTTCAATGCAAGGGAAATTAAAAATGCTGCAGCTCGAGTAAAGTAGCTTTATATCCAGGAAATGACTGGAGTTAAGAGCTTTTCAATTAAAAGGCGTACATGTGGGTTTGATAGTTATAAATGAAGGTCTTTGTGTTATTGATTGTCTTTTGAGACATTAAAAATAAGCTAATTGTAACATACTATGGTAGTCACCACCTTCATCCAGCATGATCTAGACTGCAGTTCCTGACTGTATTTTCTGAAGAACGTTAGGGAGCAATTTTGAGATTTAGGAAAAATACCGTATTGTATTGCGCTGTCCTATAAGAAACCTGGTTTCAATTGATGAGCATGTGTAATACTTTCATGTCAAGCAAGGTGTCACCTTTATGGTTTTTAAAAAAAATCTGAAGTAAGCAAAAGCAAGTGGATTTATGGATAAATAGGATGACTTTTTTGCAACTGTTAACGTGGGGATTATTGTTCATTATTGGTGCATGTTGCGATGGCGCCCACATATGCATAAAAATGCCTGGAAAGCAGTCAGCTCTCTTGTTTGCATTCCAAACATGACTAAAAATGTGTTTTAGAAGGCATTGTTCGTCTCTGGCTTAAGATTTTTTCAGTCACGTTCAGGACCCAGTGGAAATCACAGGATCATGTAATCAATAAGGTTGGAAAAGAGCTACAAGATCATAGAGTCCATCCTTTAAGCAAACACCACCTTGTCAACTAAGTCATAGCATTAAGTGCCACATCCAGTCATTTCTTGAACACTTCCAGGGATGGTGACTCCACTGCTTCCCTGGGCAGCCCATTCCAATGCTTAACCATCCTTTCAGTGAAGAAATTCTTCCTGATGTCCAACTTGAGCCTCCTCTGGCACAGCTTGAGGCCATTTCCTTGTGTCCTGTTGCTGGGATGCTCACTCGAAATCTCAAGTGGAATAGCTATGAACAATTAGCAGTGGCTGTGCTTGCTTCCTGGCTATTAAGGAGAGCTTAATGCACAAAGCCTGTTAAAATTCAAAAGGAAGGAGGATCAGTTCAGTCAGAGAGCTGGTCTTCTCCTGTAATGCAGTCAGTAGTGTCTTTCCAGCTCATGGCTGGGCTGAGGCTTGCACTGCAGAGCCTGCAAAGAGCCACCACCAGCACTGGGGAAATGCTGCTGGGAAAATGCTGCCACACTGCAGAAAATTAAAAACAAAACAAGGCCTTTTTTAAACCCCTAAATTTCTCTAATTTGAGCTACCAGATAATGTTTATATCCTTGTCTAGTCGATTCAGTAGTGATTACAGGAATGTCTTCTGTTTTTACATATTTGTTGACCTATAAATGATCTAATAATTTTTAAACTTTAAATGAATGATGTTGGACCTCTGAAAACTCACCATGCTGTAGGGTTTCCAGACTTCCAGTACTCCTCTTACTATGCTTCTCTGAGTTGTAGTTTGCAATGTGGCTAGTAAGTTACTCAGCTACTAACAATACTTCTACTCCCTTTTTGCATTTGTTCCTGTGGTGCTTCTCCTATGTGTGTAATGCTTTACATTATGGTTCCACAAAACAGACTTAAGAAAGATTTAATAGCTGTTATTACATGTGAAGTAAATATCAAATGTTTTAGAAAATATATATTTGAAGAATAACAGATGTGTGGTTATTACACTTTTGGCAACCTTCAATAAGTATGTTTTTCATAGTAAATAGTTGTTTCAGTGGTAGAGAAAGGAGCTTTTGTGCATGGATTTCACAGTAAAATGTAATTATCTTTCTAAAAATGAAGGAGCTTTCCATATCGAAGATACAGCTTTTGTTTAGTTGATAGCTTCAACCTGATTCTAAAATTTTTGTTATTTTCATGGTATGCAAAAATGTATTATTAATTAGAATTTACATATATATATATATATGCAAAAGTAGGTGACTTCCACCCTGCATAATGCTAATGAGACCTCTAAGCACCACACTTAGTACACCAGCAACATCTATGTGGAAAGTGCACCGGCAGCATCCCAGATTCTGTCTAAAGTAATGCTGAGGGTGATTGGCAGTGAAAGCTGCTCCTGTTAGTAAAATACTGTGTATTGAGTTTTGGGCTTGCTATGCTTTTTTAAATCCTTTTACTGTTTAAGAATGGAAGTGTAGTTGGAGATTGCTGGCTCTCACACCAAAAGGAAAGGGGAAGTAGGTAAGAGCAGAGAAGGGAATAAGATTCCCAAAGGACCTGAAGATTTCTGTATCAATGCTAGAACTTGGATGTGAAGATTGTCTCCTATTAAGATAGATTTCAGATCTTCTATCTACCTCAGTAGCTCCTGCAACTGCTCTCTTAAGCTCAGGGTGATAAAGAGGACACTCTGCATTGTTTTTATATAAAGCAAAGTAAATGCAACAGCCCTGCTTGCCACAGGTAGGGAGACACAGCTTACCCAGGAGACGCCAGGAGCAAGTTAGCTGTCATCGCTGAGAGGTGCGTTTGTGTTCCTACACTGGTCTCTGGGAGCAGACGGATGTCTGCTTTTGCAGCTGCTCCACATATGCCCCTGCTCAGTCTAGCCAAAAATACTGTGTATATCTTCCCTACCCCTTGCAGAGACTGAGAACTCAATTTCCGAAACCACTCGTGACATGCGGTGAGTGCTGGAATCCAGATGCATCAGAGGCACTTCCCAAGCGCCTCCTTTCAGTTTTAGGTTGCTAATTACGAGCCTACTGGCGAGCTGTTTTCTCTCTTTCCCCATGCTTGCTTGGGTATTTGATTGGTAGCTGGCCAGAGTTTCTCTGGGTGACAGGAATAAACAGAAAGAAGAGAATATGACTAGATTCTATAAATATTTAGTATGCACAGTTCTGGCTTGGAAATCAAAGTACCATATGGTTTTCCAAAGTGACATCCCCCTCTTCTCCCCACGCTCTTTGGTGATTTAGTAAAAAGAATAAACATATGCTTGAAATATAAAGTCTTATCCTGATACCATGCTCCATAATTTCAAGCCCTTTATTCACATGCAGCTCAATCCCATAGTCCTTTCTTGGGCAAGGCTCCCATTGACATCATTTTGGGAGCATTGCCTCAGCCAGAGGCTGCATGAGGCTGCACGGTCTGATCCTTGAGAGGTTAGTTTAAAGGAAACAGTGCAGTTTGGATGCATTTCACAAATACTGAATAATTTGAGAAAACAAGGAACAATGGGTGCAGTGGTGCAGTCAAAGGGATGTGGGAAAGCCCTGCCAGGCACATATTTCACCATTTTGGAAAAAAATAGGTGTATTAGTCTGTATAGTTGTTTTGGTCTCCTGTGCCACAAAGCACTTAAGCAAATGCTTAATTTTTCAGTGCCCAGGTATCCCCCCTTACTTTGGCAGGGTTCTCTTCCACAGCATACCATCCTTGAATTGCTTCAAATCAGAGAAATTAGATTAATCGATGGTTTGTTTACACTTTCTATTCTTAATATATGATGCCAATCACACTTCTATAGGAGGTAATGAATGTGAATTTATTCTGCAGTTTTGCATATTCTACAGTTACGTGTGCTCTTCAAATAATGTGGAAGATAAATGTAACATAAGGAGCAGAGAGAATGAACCAGTTCCACACCTTCCCTTTGGAGGCTGTGAATAAAAGAGCAGTTTAGTGCTTTTAACAGAAGTGTTGTCTTCTGGGTGGTATAGTAATCATGTCACTGAGGGCCTCATCCTCAGCCCCAACCTGCTTTTAGGGTTAGAGTCAGGGTTCAGAGAGCCCTGATTCAGTGTTCCCTGAAGGAACAGTGGTGATGCAGAAGGCAAGACAAGGGGAGCACAGCACTGCACCAACTCTGAGCCCTCCACACCTTTCTCATCTGGGCCAGCACGTGGTTCTGGCTACCTCAGCCTCAGCCCCAAGCTGCCAAACCTAAGTGATAGGGATCTGGAGGCTGAGGACTATATCAGAAAGGCTTATTCATGTCCTTCCAGCTGTGACACTGCTTTTCTTCTCTCCTGGTGCGATGAACGGCAGAGAATTGGGCTTCCTACATGGATGCACTTGTCTCCAGGCAAAGGGCAGCACAGGGTGCTGAGTCCTAGGAAGACAGGGGGACTGAGTTTGCTTTAATTTAATTTTTGAAGCATCTCCTTTTTTTGTTACTTCGTGGTGGCTAGGATTGTGGAATTTGTGCATGTATGTGCTGAAGTATTTGTCTCATTTATAGTGTAGGAAATGGGGAAGAAATGTGTTTTCAGTTTTATTTGATATATTCTGCATGCCTGAGGTTCTATCTTAAATTGAGTTTTCTTCGCTACGCTGACAAAAAGCAAGATTTTGAAATAAAAGTCTGAGAAAGCCAAAATGAAAACTGGATTATATTTGCAAAGAAAAAACCATTGTTTAAAAAGATGTGAAGCAAACTGAAGTTAGATTTTTTTTTTCACCAACACTCTGTCAACTGAAATCTTTTAGTCTATATTAAATAGTGAAATAGAAACAATTTAAACCTAGTTTTAAACCAGTATAACTTCTTGGATTTTATTCCAGTGCTGACTTTTGTTCCAACGTTGCTGTGTGTAGTCAGTCCAGGGTGCTCTCTGTGATTGCCTGTTAGCAAACAATGCTGTGTATTGGGCATGCTGTAGTAGCCCATGAAGAAACTGGAATGGTTCAAAGCTGCATCCATCAAGGGGGACTTAGGCTGGGCATTAGGAAGCATTTCTTTACCAAGAAGGTGGCTGAACTCTGGAACAGGCTTCCTAGAGAGAAGGTAGTGCCCCAAGCTTTGTCCAAATTACTCTGGCAGGTTGACAGTCAGTGCAATGTCCTTAATAACATGCTTTAAATTTTGGTGGTTGAGCAGTTGGATGAGATGATCACTGTAGGTCCCTTCCAATTCAAATCTCCTCTC
>VXBT01002709.1:545462-691261 GCA_013400235.1 Oriolus oriolus
CTCCTCTCCTCTCCTCTCCTCTCCTCTCATCCTTTTCATGTATTTTTTAAACTTAAGCTAGTTATAAGAAAAGCTGATTTTTGACAGATGTCATTTTTGTAAGTTTTTCTATATAGTATCCTAGCTTTTGCAAAATAAACACATTTCTTCTTAGCAACCATGTCAGAGAATATTCTTTAATATATTACCAATGATGGTTTTGTAGCCTTTGTGTAGCACACCTGTGAGACTGTAAAGAGTAATTCACCAAGGGAGACTTTTTTTGTAGAAGCTTTTGAGGAGATGATGACCACATGGCTAAAAACACTTAGACCAGTAATTGCTTCCTTACTTATAGGATTTTCTCAAAGCTGTCCCTATTAAGAAAAAGTGATAAAACTATCACAAAATATGCAAACATTCACTAAAGTAACTTCATTTGTTTCGAGCAGCTTTAAGAGGTTTTTCTGGGTTTTAACCCCCTCATCTTTATGTTTAAGCATAAGTTTGTCTTAATGGTAACACAAACAATCTCTACCTAAAATAATTGCAGTAATCGTAGCTATTCTCCACTGTACATCATTGTAATATGCCAGGAAAGGAATTTCCTCTGGGTTGATTGCAGCTACTTTGACATCTTGTTTTTGAACAATGTAGAAAGCAGCGATGTGAATTTTCTAGATGTCTGAACACACGGTCCTTAACTGTATAAGCAAATCAGTAGATTTCAAAGGTGTGTCTCACGAGAGTAAACATTATGGAACAAGGGCAAAAATTCACTGTTAGTGGTGTAAATAAATAAACTAGTTTTTAGGGAATATAGCCAATTCTTCAGAATTTAGAGAATTCTAAACTCTCTAGCTTAGAGAGAATTCAAGCATTAAAAATCCAAGATGCACATCACACCAGGCAGTCCAGAGGAAAATAATGTTGTTATAGTAAAGCACAGTTGTGTGATGACTGGGTTTTAATCCTCTGCCTGTGCAGGCTGAAGTTCAAGAAGCCACTTGTGGGAAGCAGGACAGTCCTGCTTCCTGCTCAGCCTCCTGTGCACCCTCCAAGAGAGCTGGGCTGAAAACATCCTGGAGGTGAATGAATCTCTTAATCGTGCGATGTGCCTGTGATAAATCTAAAATTCAGCTGTGTGTTAACGAGAAGCACAGTAGTGTTATTAATTACAAGATGCTTTATGAATAAGAAGGTACCCCACTTTTTTCATTTTCTTCTTTTTTTAAAAAATATCTTTTTTAAGCTAGGGCTGCTGAACCTGAGGATCAAATTGGTTTTATCGTCTGATCTAACAGAGGACAGGACAGTCAGTATACATTTGCCAGTGGCCTTACTTTCTCATTACTTTCTCACTCACTCTCTGTGTTTCAGAGACTTGCAGTGATGTCATGACTGCTTGTTCCTAGGCATATTTTGGCCAATTTGTTGAGTTTGGCAAAAGTATATTTTCTTTTAAAAAGGGGGACTCTTGGATTTGGGGAAAATTTAAAAAATCACCCAATTTAACTTTTAACATTTAAGTTTTTAAAAGCATCAAAGTAACATGTTTCAAGTGCCTGAGTCCCTTTGGGAGTTGAGTCAGGAATCTTTATGATTCTTGAACATTTTATGTGTAATCTGTTTAATCTGTTGCAAGTGCTGGGAACTTAGTTGAATCAACACTGTACTTTCAATTTTCCTAATGAAAGTGCTGCCCAAATCTAGTTTTTTTTTTTTCTGAAGTTATTCACAAGCCAGAAATCCAGTAGTCTGGGGGTTTTTTTGCCAAAAAAATTCAGTAGTCTGTCAGATTTTTGCTGAAAATAGTCTTGCCTTAGCGTTCTACTTTCTAACATGACTGATCCTAGTATAATTACAATTTTACTACATTATGCTTTCTTCCTTCATGCTTTTATAAAATTTTAAATAGGAAACACTACTGGGGAGAAATCCATGTAAAACTTCTCTTGAGCTGTACTTTAGTAAAGCGTTGTAGATACTTTATGGTTGGGTTTTTTTTCTTAAAGCACACCTTGGGGAGCTGACCGTTTACATGGCTTAATGTTGTAATGTTAACTGGTTTTAACCTGTTTTAACTTTTTTCTTTAAGAAAGGTCAACTTTGAAATATACCCCACTTGGAGAAGTCCATCAAACAAACCTGAAACTCATTTATTTATCAGCATGGTGAAGTTTCCTAACATACACCATAGTGTTTCTCTAACAGTAGAGCAAAGGTGTGTTTAGAAGCCAAGCCAAATACTTTTATAAAGCCACTATCCAATGTTTCCAACACTGTGGATAGCTTTTGGGAAAAGGAATAATTTGATAGGCCAGGACAAAAGAGGAATTATTATGGACTTCTCCCGTTCTTCCAGTCTTAAAATTGCTCTCTACTAGAGCAATTTGGACCAAAAGGAGAAATTAAAATTCTGTAAAGATGTGTTTGGTACTAGATACACTCTACCGTAGATACTAAAAATATGTATATATCAGTATGTAATGTTGTTTATTAAGAAACAAAAAATATTTTTTTCTTTTTTCTTGCTATATTACTTACTTCTTTTGCAGATATAAAGATACATTCTCTGAAGTATTTTATGGCTTTTCTGCTGTTTTCTAACATGAAGTAACAAATAAGTAAAAATTGGATTCCAAGAATAATAATGAGTAGCTTCAAAGTGGAATGATTTAAAACTATTGTTATTTTTCTCCTGGCTTCTAACCTTTCAGAGTGAAGTTGTTTCACATTTCACAGCTTTTCTTCATAGCTGTGAGGGCTGTAAATGGATGTGTGTATTCTTTGTAAGAAAAAATTGGTGACTCTCACAGACACATGGCTACAGAAAGTGAACATTTAGGAAAAACTTTGCATCCCCAGTAAAGTTTTTGAAACTATCAAAGTGATATTTGAGCTGTGAAGGACTCTTTTGCAACACTCACAGTGTAACTCCATCCCAGCCTAGAAGGGGAATGGCTTTAAGCTACCTTATCTCTGGCATGCGAGCCTGATTTCTGCACTGTGAGTGTGAATCAAGCGACTGTCAGAGATCTGAGTGTGTACGATGCAGACAGCTGAGCTGCCAGGTGGCAACAGCAGGGCAGATTTTATATTTGTTCCACATTGCTGCAAACGGCAGCATATCTATCATCTTCTGTGTCTGGCGAATCTTTTTCCCTCCCACTGTCACTGCAGTGTCGTAACATTTCTTTCTTTTGATTCAGTGTGTAAAAAACTACTTTGGTTACTTTTTATTTATTTACAGTCTTCCTGTAGCTTTAGTGTATGTGTGTGTTTGCCATCCGACTGCGTCCCGCTGCTATGTGATGACATTGGCAAGTGACTGCACAACCGAAAGATTCATTGCTGCAGCAGATGCAGTTGTGGGTGAAAAATCAAATCAGCTGTAACTTTTAAATTAAAAACTCATCAGTGAAGAGGATAAAGCACACGAATGCAAAAAAAGGGATAAAGTCATACAAAGATATAATGCTAAAGCCTGTTATAAATAAAAGGTGAAGGAACACATTTGTGGATTCTTTAATAGTGGTTTTGCGCATTCATTTCATAATTTTCTTTTGGCTAACAAAGTGGGGTTTTTAAACTAAAATCCTGAGCTTTTAAACTAAAAATGGTGAGCTAATGTGAAATTGTAGTGTAAAGTGGTGAATAGTTAATCAGAAAAAAATAGAGGAAATTAGTGAGGTTTCTTTCTTTCAGAAAATAACATTTGTGTTGAAAAATTAATCTAGCCCTGGAAGAAAGCTCCACAGTATAGGGTTTTTCCCATTTTTTTGACATGAGTAAATTTTCTGTACTGACTCTTCCAAGTAGCCAGTAAATATTCATTTCCATATGCATATGATGAGAAAAGTGGAATGGAGGTTAACACCCCCAGTTCACTGAGGACTCTTGTGGTCTCTGCACACTGTCAGAACACAAAGGAAGATACGCTGTTATTGTGGAACCTAGATGAATTACGGGAACTTACTGAGAAGCCAAGTTTTCCCTTCATAGGCTACCATTCAGAGGAGAAAAAGACATGTGGGAGGAAAGAGTTGCAGGACTTGATGCTCACATCTGCTCCAGTTCAGTGCTGCTAGAAATCGGATCAGTCGGCTCCCATATTTCATTTCCTTCTGTAATCTTGACCAATAATTTATAATTGGTGTCAGCTGATCATCTGGCTCTCTCTTTCCATGACAAAATGAGTGAGCAAAGAACTTTATCCTCCTCCTCTTTACTGTCTGAGAGATGATAAAACTTTGAAAGACAAAAACCTCTATTAATTTTTAATGAAGTCTCTGAAACATCCTCTTAGTCAATCTTACTTTGTTATTCCTGTTATGCCTTGTTTTTATTGGAAACTGCTGTAGGAATCCATGTGAGCCAAGATACAACTTTGTCAATCACAATGTCATTATGATTTTTTACATGTTGTATCTGCTTTGTTCAAGGCTGAATTCCAGGTGAAGGTGCTTGGAGAGGACCTCTGGAAAGCAGTTGCTGAATCAGAAATAACACAAATGCTGCTACATCCCTTTGCAAAATCATGCTCACTGACCAGGCCTTCAGCTCCAGGTGCTCCCTCAGTCCCATTTCTGCTCTAGGACTTCCTGTGGTAATGCTGGTGATCTGCAGAAGTACAATTTCAACAGAACAAGTCAGGGAGGCTTTTTATTCCATTCCCAATCCTCACTCACTGGGAATGGTTCAGGCTCTAACTTAGCAACTTCAGTTCTGTCCATGTTTTCAAAACATTGATTGCCCTTTGAATTTAATATGGAAGATTAATAATATGACAACATGAGGACAGTTTTCATCAGTGAGCGGAAAGAGGGTGATTCCTTTTGTTAGTACGATCAGCCAGAGATCTGAAACCAAATAAGTAAACGGATTATTTTAAGGTGGATAGGATTGTATTTTATGGCAGGAAGATGGCAATGATTAAAATCAGTGGTTAGAGACTGTGGTGCACCCAGTATTTCCCCTTGTATTCAGTGTCAGTGAAGCTTCACCTTGAGCACTGCATGCAGTTGTGGGCCCCACAATTTAAGAAGGGTTCTAAAGTCCTTTTCTGGAAGAGGACAACAAAGCTGGTGGAAGGGCTGGAAGGAATGTCCTATGAGGAGTGTCTGAGGACTTCAGCCTTGTCAGCCTGTCAGAGGCATCAGGACAGATCATTTAATAAGACACTTCAACTTTTAGTAAGCCCTAAAGTGGTCCAGAAGCTGGATGAGAAGATCATTGTAGGACCCCTCCAACTGAGCTGTTCTGTTCTATTCTATTCTGTTCTTTTCTATTTGACTTGGAGACTTAGATTTTCAACAGAGAACTGTGGAAGGTGGTCAGTCAATCTAGCAAATGTTAGCAGTGCACAGTATGCCTGTGTTCATTCTTATACCTCTCTGCCATCCTCTGCCACAGGGGTGTTACATTGGCTGTACATTTCTGACAGGAGGATTCCCAAATCCCGTGATGGCAGCTTTTAATCCTTTTTATGTAACACTAGTGGTTAAATAATCAAGAGGGCTTAATAAGGTGTCCAGGTGAGCCTTAGATAAAACTAGGGAGACAAATAAGGGATCATGAGTCTCAGGGATGTAAATTAAATAGGTAAATTTACTTTCTGCTAACAACTACCATATGTGCAGTCAGCAACCCAATGAGATTAAAGGGGAATGAAGCCTGAAGTAGAACAGGGATATTTTTAATAACTTAACAAGAAAATTATTCATTTCTGCCAGTTTGAAAGCAAAAGCTGAAAAATGTGTGATTATTACTCTGCAGTTTCTAACAGCATGCTACAGTAGTCTAGGTACTTTGCAAAAAGAAGAGTAACCTCATGTCACTACAGACTAAGAGATGCTGACAAGGAGTATCATGGAATAGAAAGAAGGAAATGATGACAGAGCAGTCTTTGCCTGAGGTTTCATCATTACTGTTAGATTTGGTGCCTCAGATATATCCTCATTGCTAACTGCAAGTGAGGAGAAAATTTCTCTGTGCTCAGACAATTTCCATGTAGAATCCTTGTGCCTCTGAAGCCTGTCATTGTGTCATCTTGATCTGATGGTCTGGGCTGCCTCAGCATTGGCATAAGGCCCTCCTAGAAGTCATCTCTATTCAGGGTGAATCTTATTTATCTAACTGTTTGTGTTAAGTTTTCAGGTTGCTCATTTCCTACCACCCCTTGTGCTTATTTTCTTTTCAGCTAAATTAATTTCAGCTAACTTTTCTCATGCCATTTAACCTAGGGATTCAAAGAAAAGGAACATCTGATAGAAGATATTTTATGGCCTGTGCTGTTTGAGCACTTGAGTTGTGAGACTGTTGTCAGTGTTTTTCTTGGCACAGCCCAGCCTCCTGCAGTACAGTGGTAGCTGGGAGCAGTACAGTGGTAAACCCACCAGCAGCAGAATGTGAGCCAGTCTTTGTTTTGATCTGGAGAGCAATCAGCATTGCAACTAGTATCCAAAAAACTCTCTAGGACGCATGCTTAACAGTTTGGCTTTGCTTTTTATTTTGTTTTTGTTGGGTTTCGTTCATGAGTAAATCGTGTGAGATCTCCAAGTAGCGATTGGCACGTGAAACACAAGGAAGCCTGTGGCTGGTGGAGCAGGAGCATACTGTGTGCCAGGTCTGACCAGCCTGCTGCAGCGTGCTCACACTGGGCACCCAGCCAGCCTGGAGGTAAAAGCAGGAGCACTTGACTTCAGCTCCTTTTTGCCCAGTTTGGATCTGAGCAATCCTGGTTTTTCCAATGCTTAGACAAGGCAAGAGCCTCCCACACTGGCAAAACGCTACCTCAGTTGCCTCCCGCACCTGGGAAAGGTCTTTGGTGGCCACACATCCAGTCATTGAGCAGATGGCATCAAGCAGTGCAGGGGACTAGTCCTCTCCCCTCCCACATGGATGTGGGGTGTTTGCCACCCCGAGATTGTGTTATAGGCACCATTTACAGAAAAATTAGAAGCAACATCTAATGGCATTGGGACATTTAGTTTGCCACTGATTTCTACTCCACTTCTATTTTGATTGACACTAGTTTTGATTGACACTGTAGTATCGAACAAAGTGCACCAGAGGTGAATCAGGATGTTTCCTTTGGGCAGTTTTAATGGAAATCAGCTGGGGGATGAGGGGAGATACTGTACACATGCCTCTGATGGCTGGAGCCTGCTTCCAGCAATGTCCATGTGCTCTTGCCTCTAAACCACAGGGATTTTCAGGCAGGTGGTGGTGAGGAAGGTTAGATGTTGATTTCTGTCCTGACACGCTTGATTCTGTGAAGAGAAAGATGGGCATGTCCAGAGCAGGCAGGGTAGACCAGGAGCTGTTTCATATGGAAGACTTGAGGGTGAATGGTCCCATCCCTGCAAATCTTTCACTTGGTTAGTTTTAAATGAGGAATGGGTCTTGTGGGATGGAAGGGTCTCCTATGCGAACACTGAAGTGCAGTGGGCACTCCAGATTGAACCTCTGGTAGCTGTGTGCTTTTCCTCTATATTGGACATAATTTGGCTTTGTAAAATGACAGTAATTTACAATGTTGGTTGCTGTAATTGAGGGAAATATTATTCCCTCCTCATCTGCAGCTGACTGGAAAATCTAGATGTGTCTTTTACTTTCTGTGATTATGTTATATGCTGGCAATTGAATGAAATGAAAAGTGGTTTGAAGTGATGATCTGTTCATGCTCCAACTAGAGTATGAAAACTGCAAGAGAAGGAGAAAATATGTTTTGAAATAATCATTGAATGTCAGCCTGCTTCAGACTTTTCATCACTTTCTTTTGGTTAGGGCTATTGTGGCACATATGGATCTCTGTATGCCTTTACATAAACACTTTGCTGCCAGTTACCGAATATTTATGAGCATTATGGACAAATTTAACTGGGAATGTTTTGCAGAGATCAGTGAATACTGAATTAGTGCTTAAACTAAATCCTTATACAATGAGCACGTAAGTGAGAAGCCTGTGTGAGAAGTGTTCAAAGTTGAAACAGAGAGTCTCTTTGAAGAGTTGAGATGAAAATTCACTTATAGCTGAGGTGTCCTCAGGTCTCTTCTGCTCACTTTGGCTCTGCCTACATCTAGGATCACAATCCCATTTTGATCTGAAATAATTTATGTAGTGGATGGACTTGTCATTTCCACCACCATGCTGTGGGGCTGACACGCACAGCGGCATGGGTGTGGAGGGGATTTCACTCACTTCCTCTTGGTTGTGCAGCATGAGTCCTGCTCCACATTTGGAGCTGTGGGACACGGGCAAAGCGAGCTGGATCTTGTGCTGTCACGAGTCTGGCAGTAGTGCAGCTAAGTGCTTTGCGTGATAGCTGCTAAATCCCTGCTGAATTTTAAATCTTCTGAGTGCTGCCCTGGGCAAGCTGGAGTTTGCCCTTCATTAGAAGATCAATGAACAAAAAGAAACAATGGGTGCCTTAGAAAGAGAAAAATTGCCACAAACCTATGATTTACATATTTCACATATCTATAATTTCTTGATGGTGAATGTTTTATGCAAGCAATGAGGCACCAAAATCTTGGCAATGTACATGTAGTTTCAAATAGCTGCTCTCTCTCTCTGCATAGTGGTGTTTGGAAAGCAAATGTTTGGTTAATACGTGGTTAAGCACTTTTGCAATACAGAGTATGTTCTTCATTGCAAGGTATCTTTCCTGAAAAAGCAAAGTGTACTTTTGGTTTTTGAATCCGAGCAGACATAGTTTGTAAGCAGTGATTTAGATTTTGCAAATACTTCAGGAGCCTTTTGAACTTGTATGTTGGGTAGGTCAGTGCATGCTAAATATTTTTGTAAGAGGTTTTCTATGCATTTTTGCTTCCCTCTTCCTCCCACGCATTTGCTTTGCACGACCAATATTCTCTGAAAGTGCAACTTCAGGTATTTTGGGCAAAACACATGCCATGCTCTGCATGAACTGAAAGGACCATCATATTAAGGCAGTGCAGGAGAGAGAGTGAGCATGTGCAGTGCTGTGGATATTAGTATTAATAAGTTTGGGAGCTTTTTTGTGTGATATAATTTATTTTCAATTTGTGGATGAGCATGAGATATGGAATGGACTAAGGGCAGACCTACCAGTGCTCAGCAGCTTGTAAACTTTACCCACGGTGCAGGTTTGCCGTGAATGTGGTGTCAAGGTTGCCACGTAAACCAACATCATAGAAACTTGTCTTTTGAGCCAGCAGGGACAAGTATGGCAGCATGAATATAGACTGTGAGCATCATATGTTCACTCAAGTGCTGGTTGTGGCTCAGACTGGGCCTGCAGTCCTTAGACCCAGATAAGTAAAGTGTGAGTTTCCCAGCAGAGTAAGTGCAGGATCAGACGTTTCATCCTTATTTCAAACTGAGAGAGGACAAGGAGCCTCTATAACTAGCAGCCATCCCCAACACCCTCCTCCAACAGCACGAGTCAGCAGGCACATCTCTAAGGAGCCTCTTGTATCCTCAAAGTTCCCACTATTTTTGGATCACAGAGGGGATACCGGTGATAAACAAATGAATCGTTCACAGTACTGCATAGCACCTGTGAAATACTGCCAGTCCATGTTTCCAGGGGTCCAGGCTTATGGTTCTTAGGTCTGTTTTACCTCCAAACCGAATGATTACAGTTGCAGATGGAGCCCATGGGAATTCAGCTGTAAGCATCTATGGCGGTGCATTAATTACTCGGAAATATTAGATGCAATTAGAAATATCAGAGGTTTCACAGTCACCAAACAGATGAATGGAAATTATTAGCATCTATGCATCTCTTCCTTAGTTTATCACTTGTAATGTACCAATATTGTATTACCTTTTTTTGTTTTATTGAATTAATTAGAAAGAAAAGAGGTGCTATAGGGAACCCCTGAGGGGAGAAGAGAAAAGATGTATGCATATATGGAAAGATGTAGTATGCATGAATAAGACTTTTGATAATTTTTTTAAAACTGCAATTTAAAAAAACCCCTTTAAAATACTTTGTTTACCCAGTATTCAGTATAAAATCAAGCTTTTTATGGTTCTTTAATCTGGAAGCATAATCTTATTTATTGTCTAACATAAGCTTACCATTGTGATACATGGCTCATGCTGAATTAATTTTAGTTCTGTTTAAGAAAGACTGGTTGTTCTTTCCCATTTTTGTTTATTTGTAACAAAATAGTAAATATTTAAAGTTGAAGACTGTTGGTATTCATTCTACATGTGGACTATTTTATACATTATGCATGGTGTCTCACATGTGTGTTACTATACATTTTACTTTCTTTTAATTGAAACCATTTCAGTTTTAATTCTAATAGTTCTGCCTAATTTCTGGTTTTATTCTGTAAACCTGAAATAAAGAGAAATTTAGTGTGTCTGCCATTCTAAAGAAATGAAATCAGGTATGGCAGTATTAACACTTCACTGTTCACCAAAGCTTTGTACATTCAGTAGGAGATGAAAAATTCTAATTTGTGAAAAACAGTTATTCTAGAAAGGCAAAACCTGAAAATTTTATTTTAAGAAAACTGAAATGCTGATTTCTAGAGCACCAAACAAGAATATAATGTTTCATTATGCTGGCATTTGTTTTTTTGTTTGACTACTAGTGAGTGTACATGAAATAAGAGAACGGTTTTAACATCTGTCTACAGCTAACTATTCTCAATGCAGATAAAGTAGGAAATTTTGTGTAGTTTCTTGAACACCAGAGAAATTCAGGAACAGACCACGGTCAGACTGTACTAGAAAAATTCTGTATATACTCAGAAAATACAGATGATCCCTTTCTAAAGTAGTAAATGTGAAGTATACAGCTGAAATCAGCAGGGGAACTCATTTTCTGGTGAGGGAACTGCTGTATTAGGAGTCTGTTGATGTGACAAAACAGTTTAACATATTGACGCAAAAGTCATGAAATTCCTTTTGTCCTACAAAAGTTATTTTTGTTACAGAGGAACTCTTGCAACCCTAACTGTAGTAGTCCCTTCTCTTAAAAATTGTGCACAATTTGATTTATTTGGTCAAGGGAAACGAAAAAAGCATTTCAAACCCCTAATTCTTTGTGTGTGTGTGTGTGTGTACCCATCCTGTTTTCTTCTGCATCCTATAAGAAAGAAGGAAAAACTAAAGCTGCCATTTACTGTAATTACACTGCAGACTATATTTCTGGGTGAGTTATAAGCTTCAGTCACTGGTATCTATTACAACTAAAACTGCCCTGTATGTAAATTATTTAGTTTAAGTGAATAAATTATGCTTTACCAGTTGTAGATCAAGGGCTATGACCAATTCACTGAACACCATGAGATTCTTGCAGGGATTAAAAAAAAAAGCTGTTGTTGTAGGAGATCTGAATAGCTTTCCTGTTCTTCTGTTTAACTCTGTAGTTTGAAAGGCTCTTTTGGAGGAAAGAGCACAATGTATAGACTGTTATCAAATGCAAAATATGACCATGTGTGAATGCGCAAATAAAGTGAGAAATGTTTGTGGAATGATGGCAGCATTTGACATTCTTTTTTGTATTGCCAGAGATAACAAGTGGGAATAACTGATTTTTGTTTTAGCTTTTGCTGTGAAAAAGTGGGGAGCAAATTACTTGGGGTCGAATGAAGCAGTTTATTATTCCGCGTTACAGAAGAATATACATTTCTCTGCTTTCAAGTGATCTTTTGTTTCCTTTTTAATTATCACACCGAGGTCAATTTGTTTTCCTTTTCATGGGGAAATGGGGACAGCATACATTTGCAACTGGTTTTGGTGAATAAACTATTCATGTGCAGAATTTTTCCCTGCTCTGTGGTTAGGCATCACTGTTCAGTCTCCCTGTTGCTAGCCTGAGCTGTATGTTACATCTCTCACAACAACATGCTAAATGATATATTTTGAAAGATCAGAAGCACTTGGTTTGGAAAGAAATGTGAGCTGCACCAGAGGCAGGGCTCCCGCAGGGGTCTCCCCTTGGTCTGGGGAGCAGAATATGCGAAGGAAGACCCAGCGTGGCTCCATGGGAGTACAATGTGAGCAAGGAGAACCTGGTACAACTAAAAAGTGCTAGTACTTGAAGGCTGCCACTTTTTAATTTGTACACGTCAGTGGTTGAATCGGGAGGGCTTCAGAAGTAATGCAAAATTAATTTTCAGTTTTCAATTTTCAATTAATTAAGACTCCAGATCTGTGTAAAGAAAAAAGTAACTTACTGACGTGTTACACAGAAGTAATCTGATCCATTTTTCAACATGAACCTAGCAAATTTATGCTGTTCTTACACAAATTAATTCTGAATTGAGCGTGTATTTCAATTATTTCAAAAAAATATTCCAGTGAAACTTTGAGAATCAAGAATTTAGACTTTTTTTTTTGGCAGATATTTAGTAAAACCACTTTAGGAGGCGAATTTCAGCATGATGATAGGGATTATTGAAAAAAAATTGTTAATGTTATTATGAAACCCATATACACTGTTGTTGGGAATAAGATTCATTAAACATGTACTTTTTACCTCTTTCTGCCAAGGTGCAGCCTGGACTAATCTTCAGTGACAGTAAGAGCCACGGTGCTGCAAAATGAACAGGGGCTCATGTCAAGCCTGGGTTTTCTGTAATGTTAACCAGAGTGGCCATGCTCTCACAGGCCAGTTGGCTCCACAGCATGCTATGGTTGTACCAATGGCACAAGAAACAAGCCCAGCAAGGACTTTGCCATATAACTCTTTTGCAAGCCTTTCAATTACTTACTTAATTTTTTTCTCTGCTTTAGTACAACTGAAAGCCATTAGCGAAATATTTTCAAGCAGCTTAGCTGCCATACAGTGCATGACTATTGAGGGTTAAGCTGTTGAAACAAACATTAAAGCCAGCTTTCTGATCACTTACCTTATTCCCACTTTGAGCATGTGTTACTTTGCAAGATACACATCAGTGGAAAAGCTGGGTCAGCAGCAATGATGGAAATGTTGGATTTGATCGTGGGCATATGAGCAGACCCACACGGTTCTTGACAGTGGTTGTATTGTAATCACATTAGAGACTTTTTTGATACTCCAGGCCTGCATTTAATCACAGCAGCTGCAGGTAACTCCTTCACAAACAGTTTCTTTTAGGCTTCAAAGGTGTGATGAAGAAAGGCCAGAGGTGACCTCTTTCTTTGCATCTGTAAAACAACCCATTAAGTTTTCTACCAGTTCAGGCTATGAAGACATAGTCTTGTGCACTCACCTATGCCCAAGGAACTATACAGATGCCTCACCTGTCCTCAGAACTGATTACAGACATAAAGCCCTATAAAAAATAAAATTGGAGCTGCATATTTAAAATGCATTAACTTCACACTTTCGTTAATAGTTGAGAGTTTAATATGTGCATTCAGCAGCTTAATAAACTGTTCATTGTGCCACTAAACCCAAATCCTTTTTAACAGTGAACCAAATTCAGACACCACATCCAAATTCAGAAAGTCATATTTCCCAGTTTAAGCAATTAAATTTGCACAATGAAACAGTGCAATTTTTTTCTTACATGAAAATCATTATGCCTCACAGACCTTTCAGAGGAGAAGAAAGACTTCCTTGGCAGGGATTGAGTACATTAATTAGCACTTGAATGTGTCTTTCTTAAATACTAGTACTTAAATACCCAAAAAGGTATTAAGGTGGTCTGGTTGAATAAAATGTATTAACATAATAAAACATGTTAAAATATTAAAGAATTTCTGGTTATTCCTCTGTGTGCCAGGAAGTAGGATTAAGGCACACTTAAGGGTGGACATCCTCACCCTTGGTGGACCTGGATGTTGTTGTCTTTGCAAGGAACGCCACTAAGAGGATTGTGCTTCATACAGACGGATCTTCTAGGTACTCAGCTGAAATCTTTCTTGTTGAATTTGGAGGTTATTCCTGCATTGCTCTCAAAAAAATTGATTCAGAATTGGGTTAACAAAATGCTAAGTATCACTAAAATATGAGTGTGCAAACTCCCAGCAAATAATCACTTATTCTGTACTTCTGGAGAGCAAAACCATCTGTCTGTCTAGAGTTCCTTAATCATCTTCATATTTCTCATACTGCAAAGATTTCTTATTACTGGGGGTTTGGGGTTTTTTCTTTGCCTTGAGCTTACTTTCTGTTCCAGTTGAAAATGTCATTAGAAGTAACAAATGTTTCTTTGTTTTTTTGTTGTTTTTTTTATCCCATACAGTGTGAAAGGAGCAGATGCTGGGAACGTGATCAGACTATTTGTACCAGATATTGGGATGTTCATTGCTAGTCTGACAATATGGCTCATCTGCCGCAACATGTTTCAGAAGCCAGTAACCGAGGATGCAGCACAGTGCAACATGCAGTTTGAAAATGAGGAGATGGTATCAAATACACATTTCTATCTGTATGGCTTTTAGTGAGCTTTGGCATTCCTGTGTTCTGAAATGGTTTCATGAGGGCTGGCTATGTTAAGAAGTAAACTTATTTTCAGGAAATGAAATGATTGGTTTGAAAGCAGAAAAATCTAAAGTTATTATGCTGAGAAAAGAAAGCAGAATATGAAAAGTGTTAGATATGCTACAGGATTTTTCAAACAATTTTGAGTTAAGAAACAATTGTGGCAGTCCAACAGAACAAGCTGTTCTTCACCAGAGCTGCTAGTTAAATCTGACAAGGTTGTTCTGCTACATACAGTGCATAGTTTCTTAGATAGCATTCCTATTTCCAAATTTGTTGTCCAAGTGTAACAGCAGCATCTGAGTGATTATCAGAAATTACTCTTAAAGAACAGAAGACAGACTGTGTATTAAGTTCATGGAAGGAGCTACCTAAAATTTTGGTCATACTGAGTGAGACTGAGAATGATTTGGGGAAATGACTTAGCTGGAAGTGTTGATGTGTTTGCTATGTATTTTACTAGTGGGGAGAAGAGTAGCAGAGATACCGAATGCAGAAAAATCCACAGAAAGACGAAAACAATTTTATAGTATAAAAAGCCACAGTGGGAATTCAGCCCAGGGTGCAGAGAAATTCCTACTACTAATCTTAACATGTTTTTTATCAGACTGTCTAGCATGGCTTGGGGCTCATTTTCTGTCTTCTTTTACATACGGGTGGAATGTTTTTTTCTTTATTCTCAAAACACCACTTTTAGAGGAGACAATTTCAACTTGCTCTTTTCAAATAGAAATTGAACTTTGAAGTGAGTGAAATATTTCGGGGGATCAGTTGCCCATTTTGGTGCCACTACATATAGAGTAAAAAGAGGCCTCTCTTCATGTTGCCATGCTGTCTGGATTGTGGCAGTGCCAGAAGCTCGTCAAGTTTCTAGCACATGAGAGATCAGTATCAGGACTGTGCTTTATACTCAGTTGCACTTGGAATTCTTATGTGCTCTCCTGGCACCTGAGGATTGCCTGAAGGTTGCAGCTATTTAACTGCACATTGGAGGATATGTAGGGTTTGGTCTGATGTGCACACGCAAAGTTTTGTGTCTCCTGGAGCCTGGTTTTATCAGCTTTAAATCTGCTTTATCGTTGAAGCTGTGCAAAATGGATTTAGCAGCAGGCAAGAACCTTGGGCTATACCCAGAAAGGGAAAGAAGTGTGGCTTTATTAGCATGGTTTGTGTTCAGGTCTCCTCTTAAAAGGGTTTTATTTTACCAAAGTGAGCTCCAACAGACTTCTTTGGTGCTCTTGATCTTCTGAAAAGAAAGTATTCACGAGCACAAAACAGGAGTAATCTGATGGCAGAAACTCAGAAGAAAGATGGGCATACTTTGGTTCCTCTGAAATCAGATGATGATGTTTAGATATTCACTTTTTCTTTGGTTCAAAGCAGAGCCTGAGCCTGGAGTCTGGGTCAAAGGGAGCTCAGTGTCCTGGGGAGGATGGGTGCTGGCTTCCAGGCAGGGCTCAATAGTCATTTCCTTATAGTGCAAGATAAAAACTGAGTTAACAAACACTAATTGCATAGCACAGAGTGTAGCTTTATATTGGGTTGGTCCTGGACTGGCTACCTCAATGCCAAGGCAAGACTATTCCACAAGGGAAGAAGGAGGGAAAGAAGAAAACTCCGTCTGCAAAGAAATATGAATACTGGGCAAATAGAAATATGTGTAAATATATTTTACTTCTTCACATCAAGACCCAGTGAATGTAATTTATGTTCTGTAAACTGCATGTGTTACAGAATATTTAGTGAACCTAGCAGCTGTGTTTAGATTTAGTGACACCCAAAGCTCTATCACAGGCATTTTTTTTAAAAAAGGGATAATATTTTCTGTTATGTGAGGTGATCACAAATACTTTAAAGGATTCTGCCCTTCACAGCTGAATTGATGAATCTGCATCAGAGGAATCTGCATCAGAGTAATCTGCTAGCTTTTAAAAGATTGAATGAAACGGAGAGTGGAAAATCAAATACCAATTAAATATGTTTTTCCAAACTTCAGTTTTCTCTTTCTAGGTGTCTGCACATAACATCCTGGAAGCATTTCTGCTAGTTAGGAGGAGGAGGAGGTAGAAGCAACTGAATCTGCTAGGAATATGTACTTGGCAGGACTGACTGTAAGGAACCTAATGCATATGCAGAGCAGGCTGCTGAGTGTCTGAATTCAGGAGAATATTGGCATGATCTAAAATGAATCCAAACAGTGTAGGTTTCATGCAATTTTCAATTCTTTCTTGGTAGACTACACTGGAAAAGGGAGGACTAAGTAAGTGACCGGTTCTCTGAATTCTGCATGAGCTGAATGATGCCTGTGGCTCCGTGTTGGTGCAGCTCGTTAATGATGCTGTAACTCCCTTGAACTAGAAAACACAGACTTGAGTTGCAGCAACAACTGTCCTACAAAAAGAGACATCAGGAAAAATGCTGAGCTTGGTACTGTGCCTCCAAGGGAAATAGTCCTGGGTTTGTTAGACCAGCCCTGTAGCCAGTTCTAGAGCTGAAGAGCTGCTGCTGAGGGCTCCTGCCACCAGTCCTCAGAGATTTGCGGTAGGAGATTTTGTTAAGAATTCATCAGCTGATTTAAACAGGCTTAGGAGAGCTATCAGAAAGGTAACTTTTCAGGCTGATAGATGCCTAGCCACAGATGGTTCTATAAATCAAGAAATCAGCACTTCCAAGCCAAAGCAGTGTCTTGCAGCTTTACCTTCTTGCATTAAATTATTTACATTGAATGATCCCCAGACCTCTTTGCTTTGGGGGAGAGTGAAATACTATCATAATAGGCTTCATTAAAAAAGAAAGGTTAATCTATCTGCTCCTTCCAACATTTCTGTATAGGAAAACCTGTTAAATAATTGGTTTAGTACTACTAAAATTGACCTTTTCAAAAATCTATGTGAGCCCATTACATTTCAGTTGATATATGGGCATGCTGTATGAACGCCTCCAGTTGAGCAGCAGTTTGTGTGCTGTATTTTGGCGTGGCAGTAGCCTCCAGAAACCAGCCATCAAGTACGATGGATCGGATTGCTTGTGGATTGAGATGCAATTCAAAACAAGGAGAAGTATCAGAATCCAAATTAAGAACAACAAGGATTCATTGAAAAATGGATGTCTTTCTCCATTACACTGCATCCAACTTTAAGGGAAACAGATCTCCATCAGAAAAGTTTATTTTACAGAACAGAACTGGAGGAGGAGGCGCTAGGGCAGTGAGATTCTCAATTATTTGTAAGTAATGCTATCCCAGGAATAAGCAAAGAGTGTGGTTTTAATTAACAGTGAGTCATGGACTAGGAAGGTCTGCCAGATACCAGGCTGCAGTCCAACTCATTACCACCCCTAAATGGTTGCACACTTGGAGCAAACGTGTCTGCAGGCCCTTTTTATTAGGACTCAGAAAATTTAAAGCAGGTGAATTCAGCTGGAGACAGGCCCGGGTTGCAAATGCTGAAAAGCACAATGCCAGTCCCAAGGTGTAAATGGTGGAAGAAAATAAGAAAGAACAGTTAACTCCCAGCTGCATCTGAAAGTACGACATTTTTGATTTGGAGCAGATGGTGGTTTATGTGCCAAAATGCAGATACAGTATATACAGTCTGATAGGTATTAGAAAGGAAGTAGCCTTTTCTTGAGACTGTGGATGAATTGCCTAATGTTTTAAGTGACAGTGGCAGGAAGGGAAATCCTTCTGCAACTGTGCAACTTAAACTTTAGAAGAGGTGTTGATCTTAATTGAAAAAAAATATTATAGTCTTCAATGCAACTTCCTTCCAGGGCACTTGCTGCCTTGCCCATTTAAGCTTGTTTCTCATGCATGATCTCCTAGAAAGCAAATAGGACCACTAGTTCTGTCCTGTGTCCCATAATCTGGGGCAAGCTTGATCCCAAATCTTTGACCTGTCCTCTTTTCTGCAGAAGTCAGAGATTTGATTGGGATTTCAGAAGGGGAAATAAATAAAGTAAAAAAAGAAAAAGAGGACATTGTTTTAAAATAAACTAAAGTTTGAGAAGAATGTGAGAGCTTCGCCTGGAGTCAAGACACATGGGCTGGAATCGGGAGGACCAGCATGGTTCTCACTTTGGCCACAAACTTGGTTCGTGTCCTCAGGTCTGTTACTTCATCTGTCTCTCATCTCCTGTGTCCCTTGGCACACAGAAGCAGTAAAAATGCTTGGTTCCCTAGCTTTGTCCTTCTAAACAGTGACAGGGCTGTTTGTCCTCCACCGACATTGAGCACTGAGCGTTGAGAGCTCTCATTTGGTCCAGGTCTCCAAGTGTAACTGCAGTACATTCCCTACAGGACAGAACAGACAGGCTCTGAGAACTGCCCATGTCCCATGACTTGTCCAAGGACTTTCTAGCATAGGAATTACCCTTTTAGACCAGTATCCTTATCCTGAAAGCAGCTGGTACCTGCAGGATAAGGACAATAGCAAGTAAGAGAATACCCTTTTGCTCCTTCTGCAACATCATAGTTTATCCTGATCTCTCCTAATGTGAGAATGACTTTAATCCTAAAACATGTAGTTTCAAATCCCTTCCAAAAAAAGTTGTTTATAATTATAGCTACTCTGAATAATCTTGTTAAACATATAATTACCCAGACTCTTTTAAAACCTCATTAATTTCTTGGCTTCAGTGGCATCATGAAGCAAGGACTTCCACAATTTAATAAGTGCTCTTTAATTTTATTTTGAGTTTAACACTCTTTAATTTTATGGAAGGTCCCTTGTATTATATGTTATAAACCAGAGTGAGATGGTATAAGGGAAATCAAATGTATTTATCTTTCATATTTGTCCTTTTAAAGGTAGGCAGTCTCTGGGGTTTTTTCATCTCTTTTGTCATTTTAAGTACTTTTTTTTCTGAGCAAACTGTAGTTCTGCAATACTCTTTCAAGCTACAGAGATTATCAGTTCCTCAGCACTTCAGGCAAGCTCTTATTGTTGATTTAAATTATAACATTATGACATTGTTCACTGAGTTCAGAGATTTTAGGGTTGAGCAATTCTACCAGCATATCACCCACCTGAATGTCCTGCATAAGTAAAGTGAAGAGAGCAGCTCTGAGAAAGATCTGATATCCTGGTCTTTGCAGTTGCATTTTTCTTGCCTTCCGATGTAACCTGCTTTGAGCAGTTTACAGTGGTGCCCATGACCCTGTCTACAGGACCATCCCATTTTTCTTGAGGTGTGTGATGGGCATATTTCTCCTTAGATGATTTATTGCTCTGTGTTTGTGTCTTAATTTAATTTGATTTTACCAGTATCAAACATTCACCTGACTTGATTAGTGGCCATTGACATGGGATGCTTTGGCCCTGATTTCTCTAAATGTCTTCTTCCCATATGCAACTTCTCTTTCAATATTTGCTTCTCTTCTGAGATAGAAGATTATTGCCGTTGTGGGAAATATTGTGGAAAAAGAACTTCTTAGAGAGGGTTGGAACTTCTTGGCTTCTTTGAGCTTCCTGATGACACCTCTTTTATGTCTCATCTTTTTTCTTCTCATTGTCATCCTTATTTAGCACAGCACTAGCTTACTTTTTCTAATTGGTTATAAACGTTTCTCTGTTTCTGACCTCTGGAGAACTGGTCAAACCCACTTGGTCTTTGTGTGCTTTGAACATGGTATAAACAGGATTTAAAACATTTTTTTCCGCGGTTTAAAAGGCTCCCCTATCTCTTTGCTTGTGATGTTTATAGTGGTGAAGTTTGCCAGACCTTACACAGCTGCCTCCCTCAGTAACAATTCTAATGCATCTCATCCTAACAAGGGTCAAAAGTGTACGAGTTACATTATCTCCTTGGTTTGATGCACGTCTTTGGATAAGTCTTAACACAAATACGTAATTACACTGCAGCAGGCTGCAGCTTCATGATGTTATGTAGTGCAGTGCATTGTGTGTTCAGCCTGCCTGGCAGGAAACTCCAGTGTGCACCTGTCCTGTTCTGGGGAGAAACACAACAGGATGCAATTCTTCTTGTGGCAGCTCTTCACTGAGGTTACTAACCTTAGTTTTCCACTCCAAATTTTGTCATACAGAGTTATTAACCAGGAGTTGAAAATCCTGGAATACTGCTGCCTTTGGGCGGCCTAAGTGATGAATAACACAATATGAGAAGGAGTCTCTTGGCTGACGGAGTTCAGTCTGCTGTTACTGCAGGCAGGTGTATCACACAGTTCCCTCTGGAAGGTAGAAAGCGCCATCTTGAAAATAGGGCAATTTTCCTTCATCCCATTGTTTCAGAAATGACCCTGTTCTGTAATTTTGCTTTTCTGGTGGTTAGAAAACATCTGATTTATATTGCACATATACTCATAGCTGCATTATAACCCTTTTAGTTCTTCTGCTCTTTTGCTTCAATACGATGTTTCTTTCTCTCAAATTGATTCCTCTGATAGTTTGGGAGAAAAAACCCCACATCTTTCTTTAAAGGTTGTTCTGCAAGAGAAAAGACAAGTAGCTTTGGATCCTCTTGTAGATTAGACATCCCATTCTCCTGTTCATCCTGGTTATCTGAGGTTCTTCAGGGTGATACTGGAGAAGTACCCAAGTCACCCTGGAATGAGCTGAGACAATACTGCAAACAACCACAGCACCATGGTTGGGCTATTTATTCTCCTTCTTAGCAAGATGCATAATGTATATTTCTGTATGTATATTTCTCGGGCCAGGAATTACTCTGTATGGGTGCTGTGCATACCTGCTCTACCTCAGTTAACTGCCTTGTGCCTTGTAGTCATAACCCAACTCTGCCTATTTCTTTTTCACTAAAATAAAAAAAAGTGTTTAGTTGTCTCAGGCCAAATCACTGAACTCTGCCTGTGAGTTCCCCTCTCTTTTGCATTTGGCTTCCATGCCTGACACTCTTCTGAAGTCAAGGTGTGAAACTGTATTTCAATATTGGCCAAGTGAGTTGTGTGCTGAAATCACTCACTGTTTGCTCAGGTGTGATGGGTACTTGGGGAAGTGAAATAATCTCTGGTTCTCTTAGTACAATATCTGTTGTATACAGGATTTAATGAGTTGCCTTCCTGTTGTCCTGATTCAGAACTGTGCTTGTCTCTATTAATTTATTTTTAATTTCCTTTGACTTGCTAAATGCTTTTGTCCCTATGTGCTTCCAGTAAATAGCTGATCCTTTATTTTTTGTAACAAGTCACTTTTTCCCACAGGAGATTTTACTGCGGAAGTGTATGTATGGCATTTATTACTATAAAACACTGCAAACACACTCAGAGTTATTTTTGATCTACATCTATCTTTCTGTGTAGGCCTTTAACCCAAGCTTTAGCACAGTTAAGATAAAATTTTTCAGTAAGATCTATATGACTCAGAGTTAATTTAGGATTTTCTTTTCAGTGATTCAGTTGAGTAATATAAATTATTAAAATAAACTGCTTAAATTCCAAGATGCATCTATCTTATTAATGTCACACCTACCAAAATGTTCACTGCAGTCTCACACTGGGTTAGGTAAGCTCGTTTAGCAGGGACAATGTTTGAGTCTATTCTGTGTCAGGAAAAGCAAGGACATGCACTTCTCACATGCTGATGCTTTCAGAACAGTGGAGTTCTATGCTTTCTTGCAGAATTGGAAATTCAATAAATAGTTGCCTTAACATGGTTTAGTGTTGACTGCAGGTTGAAACTACAGTCATTTATATCACATTAAGGGCTTGCAGTTCCTTTGATGGTAAAAGAAGTAGCAGTTCAATTTCTTTTCCAGCTTTTGTGCTCACAGCTGGGTCTGTCTAAAGAATATTGTGTTCTTTTGATTATTTTTTCTATATTTTTTCTAAATTTTCTAATTTTCCATATGTATGTGCATATGGAGAATTAATCGATAATTAATTCTTCCTACTGCTGCAACTATGTCATATTTAAAGAATAATGTTGAAGACCCCTTTTTAAGGGGGAAAGAGGGTTTTTAGAGCAAACTTACAAGTAGGACCTCTGTCATGTTATGATAGGTTGAATGCAGTAGCTAAGTGACTATGGAGGCAATCGAACGAAGTGTGAGAGGAGAGATGGAGTCTATTTCTATTGTTCTGCTGGCATAATTGAATCATATAGCTTATCTCAGATAATTCCTGAACTGAGCTGTTCATTACAGGGGCTTTTTGAAATGGGAAGTCCAGAAACTTGGGCCTAGTGGCTTTAGCAGACTTAGATGTCTAATAAATTGTATCTGTGTTACTCTATCACAGGTATGGAATAAAAATCTCTTATTAGAGGTGAAGAAGTAGTTCTAGGTGGTGATATCAGTGGCAGTGTCATCAGGGTGCTGTGACTGTGAGTCCCAGGGCCCACAAACTATGGGGCAGCATGAAGACAATCCAGCCCCCTTGAGAGAATCTGGTGTGGCTATCAGCAGCAGGGGTTAGAAGTCTGTGCTGAGGTCGGGGATGCTACAGCTAGAAAAGTGTAACATTCCCATTCTTCTCTGTTTCTTTCCTAGTGCTGACTGGGAGGAAATGTCAAAATACTGAAAAGGGGCTATTTTTACAACATTTATGGGCCAAGTGGAAGGAAGAAGCACCTGAACCCCCATGGGAACTTACTCTTGTGAGCTTAGCAGTGCATGCTTGAGAGGTCCCAATAATTAATACAGTGTATTCACAGGGATGGGAGTTATGAGACTTGCATCCACTTAGTTATAATAATTCTGGCTAATTAAATGTTGTTGCTGTCGGTATTTGAATTTTTGGAGGGTTTCATTTGTGTCCCCTATAGAATCAAAAAGTCAATCAATGAGTAAATTTGTGTTTACAGACACAAAACTATTAAAAGCAGGCACAAAGCAAGGAGTGCTCTGAAGCAAAAATGGGGTTTAAGACGGAGTTAAGGCTTCCTGTTAGTAAATACATCTCTGGGACTAGAGGATATCTCTGTGAAGTAGTGTTTATACTGTACCAGATAAAACATTTAAAAGTTGGATGCTGAAAAAGCAGCCCCCAAAGTAGCTAATGGACGTTCTGGCCCTGACCACAATAGTAGTGCCACAGGAGCTGTACTGTTTCCTTGCCTGTTCTCTATCTCAATTTGGCAGTTTAAAAAAGTGTTGTACGATAAATACTCCAGGGACTTCCACATGATTGCTAAAAAACCTAAACTGCATTTAGTTTGTTTATATAAAGTCCTGGGGCCCTGCTCTGCAGAGCAAGGGTCATGGAAACACATGTTTATGGCTTCACAAATGCTCTATACTCCTTGAATGGAGAAGTTTATTTGATTTAATCAGCATCCATGGGATCCTGTAATTGCATAATAGGTAATTTATTATGGAAGTAAAAGTATTTTTCTAACTGTAGCCTATGTACCATGGGTTTGTAGCTTTAGACTAATCCACATAGTAAAAAAGAGCTTTGCAAAGCAGTCTGACTGGAGTAATGGTGTTCTGTGATGAGCGTGTACTTGTATGGCTTTTTAATCATCAGAAAGTGTTAAAACAACAAGCACATTATCACCATGTTGGATGTGAAAACTGTTCACTGTTGGCCTGCCTTCTGCAATTTGAAGTGCTCAATGTGAGAAAATGGAAAGCCAGCCCAGATAATCCAGTTAGAGGGCGGTGAATATGAAAGTGGGGGAATCCAAAGTTTGTCTTTTTGATATGCACTGGAACATGGCCTTTCATCTAGCTCAGCAAAGGAACATGGCCTTCCATTTTGGATACTGAATAAAAATCAGATATGTTTGTTTGATAAAAAAAAAGAAAGTCAAACCTAGAGGTATTTAACTGTTATAGTCTTTGCTGAAATAACCATCAACTGTGTCATGAAACCAGGCAATCCTTGCACAGCCATATCATTGATAATTCTGGCTGTGCTGAAAAGCTGCAAACCAACATGCATCTGTTCTGAAAAAGCTTCTGGGACTCCATGTTATGGTTGTTGTTGATGATCCCTTTTGCTAGTTTGTCTTAAACCGAGGAGAGCGGTTGAAGAACTCCAACTCCCAACAGACTTTTGCAGTTTTAGAAGGAAAACTTGGGAAATCTGTTTGGTGTTTCCTGAGGTTCAGAATGCTGAAGTTTTATTTCCAACATCCAATGGCCTTAGTAAAATCAGAAGTAGGTTGTTCTGCATTTCCTATGAATGTTTTTGACATCCTAACTTTCTTGCTGAACTTGGAATTCATATTTTCGTATCTAAATAAAAGCTGAAAACCAAGGAAAGTTAACTTCTTTGGTAACTCATCGACTTACAAGCTTTTAGCTATCCTTAAAGTGTATAAGCCTCACTCCATGGAAACTTTGGACCATCATCCCCTTCTCAGCTTCAGTTATAACCTGGTCCAGTGAAATATTCTCTTCCGTACTGCTCCTCCTAGGTGTGCTGTGTCATACATATCAGTACTAGGTTGTTAATGCTGAACTCTCAGGGCAAAATGTAGCCTAAAGGTTCTTTAGATCAATGATGCAAGAGTAAATAGCCTGGTAAAGTTAAAAAATTATGATCCTAGTTATGACAGAAAATCCAAAGATCCATTTTGAGGAAATCACAGTGTGAATTTGGGCATTTGGCAGGTTAGTAAGGCAAGTAGGGATGAGAGGCAGAAAAGGATATCAAGTCCCACCTTTCACTGGGACATTTTTGTGTGGTTTCCTTACTTCTGCGTTCTCCTTTTTATTTTATTGTTTGAAGGTATTGTGTGTTCTCCTCCAATTTATACTTTAAAATATTTTGATTATTTTTGTTTTCCCCACAAGAACATTTTCTGTTTCTGTTTTGAGAATATTTTATTATTTTGTTCTGTGACTGTTCAGACTTTTATTTCCTGTTCCTGCCTATGTATAATTCATTGCTATATCAGCTGTTTTAAGCTGTAATAAATATATGAATCCTGTCTTTATGTTTAACATAGTATTCAAAGTGAGATGAATCCTAACAGCCTTCCATGAAGTAACTTATTTATTCTGAAGTGATTCCTATGTTTTAATATGTATTGTCTTCAGCAACCTGAAAGCACAAGCTGAAGAAACAAGGTTCTCCTTCACACAGATCCATATTTAGTAAGTGTGCCATTGCAAAACCTTTAAATGTCCATCAGTCTCACTCATTCTCTTTCTTTGGGATATGGACACTATTTAGCGTTTCACTGGTCACTGGTCATGTTAAGCTCAAGGCACAGAGCAATAGAACCAGTCCAAGAGAAGCAGGATTGGACCCAGAAGGACTAGGTGGAGAGCATGTTCATCTAGTATTTGTGACACAAGCAAACGTGATCATAACGTTTGCACTTTGTTTAACTTTCTCACTGAACCAGCTCTGGCAGAAGTTAGGGCAGAATGTATTGCTCTGCCTACTGTCAGCATTGTTTCTGAATATTTAATTTTTCCTATCCTTAAAACAGGGGCTCAGATATGAGCAGCAGTGATGGACAGAACGCCTCTTTGTGCCACATGGCTTGCAATGTGATGACGGCATTTTTGGGCTGTCATCTCTCTATTTTTTTGCATGAGGAGCTAGTAATTCATATGTTGAGAGCTGTACAGGTGGATGGTGACAATAAGAAAGCAATTGAAATTCTACTGTGCTCCATGTAAAATGTGTATTGCTAGTGAAATAGCTGGACAAGTCCAAAAGAAATGTAGGTTTCCCAGACCAGCCCTGCTGTATTTATTACACATTCCATTGTCTGTAAAATAGAGACTCTTGAGAATAAGCAGGTTTGTTTGGGGGTTTGCTTGCTTGCTTGCTTGTTTGTTTGTTTTCCTGGGCATTCACAACGTTAATGCTCTGAAGTAAGAGGAGAAGGCTGGCAACAAACTTAGAGGTGAAATGATGGAGTGAAGGTGTCTACAGGGAATTATCTTCTTTTGAGAACCCACATAATGTAATGGTACAGAGGAATTTGGTTAAGTAGGCTGAGAGGTCATCTGTTCCTAGTGCAATCTTATCTGTCAGTGTGGAGTTTTTCTGCCAAAGGTCACCAATAAACATAAAACTGCTATTCTGATGAAAAATACCAATAATCTCTCTTTTTTACTTTCACACAGAGATACAGTTTGGCCAGAACTAGTGTTAGCTAATACAAGTTTAAATTAGTGCCAAAAAAGCTATTCTATATTACACCAAATGAGAACCTGGCTCAAAACTCTTACTTTTTTTTTTTTTCAATATGTCCCTACATTTCTGTGAATGACTAATTTTTCCATAAATTGTATCTTTGTGTGGGCCTCTTGCTAACCCTGCAGATTCTCACCGTGGGTTGATGATTTAGCCTGCATCACTCAATAGCTGTGTATGTCTTCTGGTCTCCAAGATACGATGGAGACTTGATGGTGAAGACCACTGCCAAACCCTAACAAACTGCTCAAGTATGACTGGCCTTTCCATGTTTCCTTCTTTTCTTTTTTCCATTGTGTAGCTCTAAGTCATGGGTCTCATAATGCCTGCTAAATTGTTTGTAGATCACTCAAGCCTTCACTACTTCTCTCTTGCTCACATTTTCACCTTTTCTTTCACCATCGCTTGATCTCATCATTTCTCATTCTCTCTCCAAGCCTCTGCTTAGTGTATTTTTTCTCTCCCAAACTGCCCTTTAATCACCAATGAGTTGTCTGTCCAATCTAGGTTTTGCATTTAGAGAAAGGGTTAATGAAAAACGGGTTTGGAAAGTGAGATCTATTGAGCAATATCAACCAGGGCTTGTGCTTGTTGGAGCTTATATCTGAAGCCTTTGAGGCAAAGAGGAGTTTAAAAGGTATTAGATAACAAGATGGTTATCTTTCTAAGAATGCTGAACAAATCAAACCAAATTTCATATGTAAAAGAGCAAGCAGCCTGTTGTGCACATGTGGGAGGACTGCAGCCTTTCCCAGAGACCACCTTTAACAACCTTTTATTTTGAGACCATTCTGAAGTGAGAGATACCAGTGTACATCTCTAGCTTTAGTACATCTTTCTTAGCTCTCACTATTTGGAATAATCAAGGATTGTAAGAAGATTTCATTGTTAAATAATATATGCATGGATTTTAATTTCAAATTCCTTTGTGTCTCCCTTTCTCTGTTTCTTTTGCATTCTATTTTTTTTCCTTCCTTCTCCTTTAGGCTGTAAGAGAAAAATTAGAGCCTGATGATGCTTTGATATATGAAGAAGATCTGGATGATGAAGACTGTGGAGAAGCAGAATTTGAGGAGACCATGAAATTAAAACTGCTGCGTAGAATTGCCTTCCTAGCATCCAAACTGAGAGAGTTTATTGGAAACATGATAATCACCACTGGAAAAGTTGTTGTTACAATTTTACTTGGTTCAGCAGGTTGGTGTATTTGAAAAATTTCCTCAGGAGCCCATTAGATTATGCGTTTAACAAATGAGTTTTCAACACTTTGGCACCTGCGGGAGTAACAATGGAAATTTTTAAGGGAAAAGAAATTGCTGCTGATTTTATTAAATTGACTCTTTGGCAGGTATTGGAATATGCTGAGTTGCTTAATTTTTTTTCTACTGGTACTGTGTGGCCCTGTCATTCAGTTTATGATTTTCACAGTTGCTCTTATAACCAAATAGTGAATGGGGGCATATTATAAATGACTATATGTTGTGTGTGTATGTATATATATATGTGAATTCACTGGTTTGGTTCCATTATTCCAAGGGTAAAACGGAACTGTATTCACGTAGCCTTAAAAAGAAGTTTATTTAGTTGACCATGTAGTGTGTAAAAAGAGTGATAAGCAGACTTCCTGTTGATTTTACATTTAGCTGGTAAGGGAAGCTGTCTTGATGTTACTTTTTATAAGACATTTGATTTAATACCACATAATCAGCTACAGCAACAATGGAAGCTCACGAAATCACTATAGCTTGTAACAACTGAATTCAAAATTATATAATGGAATTACAGATTTGCATTTATCTGCCAACTCACATGTTTGAATGGAGTGTTTACATATAAAGTATAAGCACAACTGGACACTTAACATATAAGTTATCCGTATATATGAAGTGTAAAACAAAAGTACAACAGTACAAAAAACATTTGATACTGAATGATGGGGATTGGTCAGGTGTGGCCGTTATAGCAAGGCAGGCTCTTTCATTAAGGCAAGATTGCTAAACAGCCTTACATGTAGCCAAATGGAAAGTAATAAATCTAAAAGGAGAAAAAAAATATGTGGGCAGCCATAGTGCCTGGCATCAGGGAAGAGAGATGTCGTTTAAAAAAATACCCCAAACAAACAAAAAGAAAAAGCCTGATGCCACTCTACATGGGTTAACATCAGCCAGGGAGGGTGAAGAAGAAGGATTGTGCATCAGTGGCAGGGGGCAATTTCTTCTGAATGGTGATGGGCAGCTTGCCTGTGGAGCTCCAACACAAGCCAAGAAGTGGGAAGTGTTCAGAGTACAGTTACAAAAAATACTTCAGGTCTGAGAAGCCTGTATTCTAGAGAGAGACCTTGAGCTTTTTAAGTTAAATACTTCCTTACTTACCATGCCAAAAAGATGAAGGGGGACTTGACTGCAGCCCGAAAGAACTCACAAAGATACAAACTGCTTCCACTTTTGAAGGTATCTTATCTAGTAGAATTGGAAACAGGACCCAACAGTTAAGTGGTAAACCTAGGCATTTGCAGACCAGAAATAAATTTTGTATTTTTCACAGCCAGAGTAATTGGCCATAACAAATAACTTACTTTAGGATATGATGGATTCTCATTCTCCAAAAGTGTTTAAATAAAGACAAAGTGTCTCTTTGTAAGAAGAAAGGAAATAGTTACAGGCTTGAAGCAGAAATTGCTGGGTGAAGTTTTACAGCACCATAGGCTAAGTCTTAAAATATGATGTGAAAGATGTGATGGTGAAGCTCAGGCAAATGACTGTGGATACGAGTCCTTACAGTGCCTGGACTCAGCTCATTGAGTTACCAACCCTGGGAGTGCTACTCTCCGCAGATGTGTCCTGAGAAATGTGCCTCCTAGACATGTACTAGTTAAAAAGCTTAACGATAAATTTAGGCAGGCACCCCTGCTAGCTCTGGCACTGTTGCTTCAGAGAATCTGCTGGGCTGCTGTGCTGGCTGCAAGCTCTCACATCATTTTCTCATAGCTGTCACTCTTAGACATGAATGTCTTTCCTGCTTCCTAACTTATTTTTGCAGGCAGAGCATCAAGTCCCCTTCACCGGTTGGACATTTTCACAAGTGACATACTCCGCTACATGTGCAATAGCAAAAATAATAGAAATGGATGTGACAGCGGAGTCTTTGTCATATGTAAATTACACGTTTCTAGGAGTTAATAGTTAAAGAAAAATCAAACATTTGCTGATAATTCTGTAGATACTATGTAAATCACTTACTTTCGATATGTGAATCAGGGTTTGTTGCTTTAATAACTCAAGATATCTCAATATCGGTATGAGAAGGCTTTTCACTGTTCATCCATCATGCTATTTTAGCATCTTTTACTCAAAATTCATACACCAGTGGTCTCAGGCAGTATTGGCTGTCCTTGCAGCTACTTTCTGTTTTTCTCCATGCTTTATGAAACATCTTGAGTTTAGATGGAATAGTGAAGATTCCATCTCAGAGGAAAGTCTGGAGAGTGATTGTGTTCTAAGTGCTAAGATGCAGCATAAGTGAAATGAAAAAAAAAAAAAAAAAGAAGATACTTCTCTTCTAGTCTCAAAGTTAATAGCAGTCTTTAGAGCTAATTGTAGTAATTAGCAGAAAACTAATTGGATTAAATTTTTTAATACACATCTTGTCAAACTTAGTGTTTAACAAATGATGGTATTTCCCGCACTTCTCCAACACTCTGTGTTTTTATTTTTACAGGTATGATGGTGCCATCTTTGACCTCAGCTGTGTATTTCTTCGTGTTTTTGGGCCTGTGCACGTGGTGGTCCTGTTGCCAAGCATTTGATCCGCTGATATTCAGCTGTCTGTGTGTATTAATGGCTATATTCAGTGCGGGACACTTGATTGGACTTTATCTGTACCAGCTACAGTTCTTTCAGGAGGTTGTTCCACCAAAAGATTTCTATGCCAGGTGAGAGAAATTCCTTTCCTGTTTAACTGTGGGCACATGATGCGTCGTGCTGTTATCACATGTTGGTGTAAATGATCTTCCACATAATGCTTTGACAAATTTTACACAGAGTTTCTTGTTCAGTCATGGAAGAATCAAATCTTTGTAGAGCAAAAGGAATGCTCTGATCTCTAATGTCAGAGTGTCTTAACTGGAGCAAAATGCTTTTGGGGTGCCATTCTTGTGTGCAGTGGCTGAGGGCTGCTGGGGTCCTTCATGTACTGTGAATATTAGGCTGCTGATATAAAAATTCTCTCTGGTCACATAGATTTACATAGAACATGCTGATCTTATCTTCATACCAACAGCTATTCCACTTAAGTAAAAAAGCAGCATTTCTAGTTACTTCTGCAGTAAATATTGATTGACGGTGATTTCACTGACCCTTTAATTTTCTACATACTGTAATCTAAAATAAGATGAAGTAATGGATGTATTTTTCTCATTGCTATTTTTTTCTGCTGGATTGTGATTGCAAATTGGTTTCTATGGTATATATTTTTATTGCTGTAGGAATCCTTACATTAAAGTAAATGTGAACCTTAACTTTATTTCTAGTAAACCTATTGTTCCTTTTAACTATTATAAGGTGAAGGTGAAAGGAAATTAGATGTATTGTGGCGAATCAATTATTTATCTCTCAATGCATGATTAAAAGCAGTAAAATTGAGCTGTCTAGCTACAGTAGCTGTTACTTTAGTACTTATTTTGACATTTTAATTAATGTAGGTTAAGAGATGTGTGTTTTGTGATGTTGGAATTGGTGACTTGTGGAGTCTGGTTAGGACGGCATAACATTACCTGAAAAATAAAAAAAACTTGCTTAGTTTAGGTTCTTTTGTGCCACCTAGAGGTCAAGGTAGGAGAATGGATGATTTCTAGTGCTAAGAAGCTGAAATGGTCACAACTTTCCAAAATCTTTTATATTGCTTCCTCCACGTATTAAGAAAATAAAAAGAAAATTGCTTCAAAATTCTCAACCATTTGGCTTTGAGGATATCAACTCACGGTTTTTAGCAACAGACAGAAATAACATTTTCTCAAGGAGAAGAAATACGTGCTTCCTACCATTTAGCTACAATATGTGAAACTCTCTTCATATGAGTAATTCCTTAAGTCCCTTTTTTCTTTTTGGTATTTTTTCTATTAATTTTAAATCATTATATTTTTATTTACTTTAAGTTTTAATTAATTTAATATCAAGCTAATTGTCTGCAGTTAGTAATTCTTTTTTTGGTAAATAACGTTATTCTTCATTTTATGATAAAATTTTAGTCATTACGAATATGGCACTTTAACTTGGTCGTTAATTTTTGAAATGAAAAAATCAAGCTGCAAGAAGGTTTTCTCTGCCTTGGTGTAGAAAAGAAAAGCACCTTCAGAGTTTGGGTTAAAAAAAATCTCAGCGTCAGACTTCGGAGTACATACTGACATTTTTGTAACCAATAAATGATCTTATCTTCCTGCAAACTTCCTCTTAAGCTGGTGCTCTTGAGTACTCTGCCCTTTACACATGACAGCATGTGAGGGACTGATGTTCCAAATTTGGTAGGAAATTACATTTGAATATACACAACAGCCTCTACACAGTGTACACACAACGGCAGCAGAAGGTGCAGTATTCCTTGTTTCTTCATTTATAGTTCTTTCTGTTGTGGATTTACTTTGATCTGCTTTCAGGGAGATGTCTTTGAAGAGCATCAAGACAGGTGTTATTAGAGCTTGGAAGCGAAGATCTTAGTGTGAGAAAAGGCCACTGATGATTTTTGATGATGGAGTTGACCTGATATATAAGCAGTGGCTAGAGGAGAAAAAATGAGAGACATGTATTGGAATGGTGCAGAAAAAATATTTTAGCATTTTTCGTTCTGGAAGAAAATCAATACCTTGCTATTTTATGCACCATCTTGGCTTGGAGATTTGCTAAATATGCACAGTTCCCATTAATACTAGTACGTGGCTTTCACGGGAAAATAATATGCCAAGAAAAGAATTTCATTCCCCAAATTCTTGCTACAAGAAGGACATTGAGGTGCTGGAGCATGCCCTGAGAAGGGCAACAAAGCTGGTGAAAGCTCTGGAGCTGAAGTTATATGAGAAATATCTGAGGGAACTAGAATTGTTCTGGAGAAGAGAAGGCTCAGAGGTGACCTTATCGCTCTCTACAAGCAGGTTGTAGTGAGGTGGGGGTTATTACACTTCTCTTGAGTAACAAGAGGAAATGACCTCAAGTGGCACCAAGGGAGGTTCAAACTGGATATTAGCAAAAATTTCTTCACCAGAAGAATAGTCTGCAGTTGGAAGAGTCTGCTCAGGAAAGCGGTTGAGTCACCATCCTTGGAGATATTCAGAAGATCTGTGGCACTTAGAGACACGGTTAAGTGACGGATTTGGCAGTGTTGGTTTAATGGTTGGACTCGATGATCTTAGAGGTCTTTTCCAACTTAAATCATTCTGTGATTCCATATTTCTCTGTAAAGACCGGAGGGCTCAGTATCAAGGGCAGATTTGAAAACTACTCCTGTTGGGCTGCTGGTGGACATTTTTTCTCTCTGCAAAGTGTAAGTCTGGTGTTTTAAAAAGCTGCTTTCTGGGTTTGAGTTCTCAAGTTGACAAGAAATATACAAGTGGTTTCTCTGATCAATAAAAAAAAGTGTTTTCTCTGAATAGTAATGCATTCAGCTTGTCAGAGAATCGATTGATTTCAGACTAAATGAAGTTAAACTATACCCGAACAAACAGGAAAATTCTCAAGTTAACAGATTTATTCAGCTAAGATTTGCATCATCCTTGAGCTGCTTCTTCCTTTTAAGAACACTATAACTCAAAATTCACCACTTGTGATTGTTAAGAAGTGACTGAACAGTGTCACCAGAGGAAAGCAGTTTTCTTGAGAGGGATAACCTGAAATCTGGTGAATTCACATGTTTTGCCCTGAATCCTTATGGGATTGTGCAAACAAAGTACTTCCTGCCCAAAAGTAGGCTATTTTGACAACATAGCCCTAAGTACTTGCCATAGTGAGATTAGTGAGCATGGAGGTATCAATGTCCTGCAAAGTTTCAGATCTCCAGCTGTGGCTGTCTGGATCTGTGATGCGCGGGTAGAAGTGGCATAAACACAAACACACTGAAATGCCATGGAGTGAGCACTGGGATCTGCAGACTGAAAAATGTACGGTGTACTGAAAAGGGTGAATATAGCTGGTATGCCAGGGGTAGGCACGCTGCCAGCAGAGGTTGCAGGATTTACCTGGTTACATCTATCAACACTGGTTAAATACCAGCTGATCTCTGCCAGGTAAGGTGTCCACACTCAGTTACCTTCATTTATAATAGGTATCTTCTGTGTCGACTTGCTGCCATATTGCAAATTGATTTACAAAGATGGGAAAAAAATATCAAGCTGTATCCATTTAAAGTAAAATTCTCAAAGTATCGTGTTTCTGCCATAAAACTCTTTTCACCCAAGTTAGTAAAAAGAAGTCATTGAGCTAAAATGACTTTAGAAATTAGGTACACAGTGTCACAGCCTGAAAAAATACACAGTAATATGTTTGCCATTTTTCGGATTGCTGCCTCCTTTCTTCCTGATATTGTTTATTTTGACAAAAGAGTGTAATTGGGGAAATGATAAGGCCTTGCCAACATGAAGAAATAGGACCAGTGCAGTGGTATGAGGTTCATCCTGAGTCAGTAAAGTTATTCCTGTCCAAAACTGTACTTATAAGCTTATTAATTTAAAGATCCAGCAATCCAATGTAAAATTAAAACTATGTGCTTTCTTATAGTTTACGTCTGTTTTGCTTGTAGTTTTCAGGCAAGTAATGTTCAGAATAGTTCAAATAACTGGTTTCATCCATGGAAAGCATCTCCCTTACAAAATGAGGCAAACCTAGGAGTCCAGGTAGTGCCACCCACTTCACAGTGGTACCGTATTTCGCATCTTCTTAAGTGGATGGGAATTTAGAATTACACAACTGATTGAGTTGGGAAGCAGTATGAGTTGGGAAGTCTAATCTAAGGAGTTTTTTTCATGAGGAAATTTTCATCTGAAAGATGTCTATAAATCTCTTTGAGCAGGACTTTTTAAATAGCTTTTACAGTAACTAATAATAAGCCTGCTTAAAAGACTCTTATTTTTGGACAAAGTCTTACATTGATAACCGCTACAGATGGTAGATTTAGGATATTCAGTTTGTTTTCAGATTAATATGAGAAGAGTCCAGTCCAAAATTCTCCATTTGGACTTCCCTGAATGCTTTGATACAGATTCAGATTTTGTAGCCCAAATACTTTGTTCAACCAGGGTTGTAAATGCTTAAGCACTGTCTCAAAAATGTTCCTGGAGTTGTCAGATCAGGGTTGGACATCCAGCTGTAATATTTTTTTCTAAGTTAGAGGCTAAATGTGGGAATAAAATCCCATTAGGAAAGCAGATATTGCCAAAATAGTGAGATGTAGCTGATTGATTACCTTGTTGGCAGTGTCTTGCCTCTGCAGGGCAAGGCACTGATCTCCTGCTCTCCTGCTGCTTTTGTACCTCCACTGGAGCCAAGAGCTGGGCAACATGTTTCACCTGAGCTGCAGCCACTGCCATTCCTTGCTGGTAGAGTCTTTGGCACCTGTCTCAGAGGTAGCTCACCTCTGAGAGGCAGAATTTTCTTAACCTTGTCGGGAACTCTGAGGTTTTTGGGGTTGCCTTTTGACTTGGTCAGAAGCCAGTGTTTGAAAAGATGGGAGTATTTAAAGCTCATTTATGTATCCCATACTGAGCTGCCCTTTGGCTGCAGCAGCTATCATGCCTTCTGCCTGGTATTTTTAGGCACTTCTCACCATGGTAGTGCAGCACCACTGCCAGGGCAGAGGCCAGACCCTTGGATACTTGCCATTTAAAGGCACTGCACTGTGCTTCTTCTGTTTCCATCATCCTCCATCAGCAAAAGCACACTTTGCAGTTGCAGAGTGTGCTCCAAAACATGCCAGATCAGCCACCATGTTGGTTATGATGACCAGATTTGGTTAGAGAGCCACAATTTGTCTTTCAGAGGAAGTTAGGTAATTGACCTTATTCTTACAGAAATTTTGCAGCTGAGTTTCATATTAGATCTATAATGTACCACATTTTAGGATGTTTAATTCTACTTAAAATGTTTTAGCCTGTATGCTTTCTCAGAACTCCAGCTTCTTTATATTTGTTAAAAAATATTTTGCAAAGGAAGTGAATGATTTTGTTAACAGCTTAGAAATGCAAGTTCATTTTCCTGTTGACGAAACACAATAATCATCCTTGCCATTATAATCTCTTTCTAAACTATGAGGTGGCCTTATTTGGCCAACAAAAGGTTGGATGAGAAAAAAGCAACAGAGGAAATAATAAGTAGCAATTTGCCTGGAGAGCAGTCCTTCCCAGTTCAATCCCCATGGCATAGCTGTTGGCACTCACCATGACCACCACCCCGCATCAAGTGCCAAATTTAGCCATGGGATAAGCAGGCACAACTTTATTTGTGTTAATGACATTGCACAGGGGATTTACATCCCTGTGTCTTCCTCTGGACTTGAAAGGGCTGTAAACTGAGACATGTGCTAAGACCTTTTCAAAACATTGATTTTCTGCATGGGGGACAGACTGGTTTCCAACTTCTTCTGCTACAGTGGTGAGCCTGCCACTGATAAGAGCCCTGGTGGCCTGTCGGGGCTGGCCCTGGCCACAGTGGGTTCCCATTAATGGGAAGAAGGTAGCCTTAGAACTTCCAACAACAGCCACGCTGCATCTGCAAATCGAGTCTAAGCTGTGAACATAAAAGTCAGTTGTCATCATTTGACATAATGTTGGTGAACTGCCTCTTCCTTGATGTCTCCTGCATCCCAACAGCTGTGTGTTGCACAGAGGCACCTCTTTCTTGGATGCATTGAACTACTGGGGTGAAAGGGACAGAGGGAAGTGACAAAAACTTTAAAGCTCCTGATGTATTGTGATAAACTTGCCTGCTGGTTCTGATTCTGAATTGGGTGTGCGATTGGTCTCACGGTGCAGCCGCCCCACTTTTGCACACTCCCGAGTGGCTGACTCTTCTGTGATCAGCACATCTCCCTGCTAGCAGAAGCTCTGCTCACGGGCGGGGAGAGACAGATCACTCCACTCCCCCATACACACCGTGGGCTTGCAAGTGTCTGATCCCAACACTGACACTTGAATAGACTCCCTGCCCGTCACAGCTTGTCCTGTGTGGACATGCAGAAGGTGACTGCGAAGAAGCGATCCCTTAATTTTGTCTTCGTATTTTCTGGAAAACACAGATCTGCATGCTGTGATCATTGATCAAGTGCCTGAAAGCAAGGACAGAAAAAGGACAAAAGCCCTCACCTCCTATGAGATTTGTATTGGTATTGTTCTATGGTATTAGGAAATGTGGATTATAATTTGCAAACTTCTCTTGGATTTACAAACTTGTTTTCCTGAGGTCTGCGCAAGAACAATTTTCTCCATACTCTGGCATGACCAGAAATTGTGATGAAGAATACTTAACACTCAGGTAGCTCTTTGTGTTTTCAGCTCAATGTATCAACATCAACAGATGAATCATCCCACATTCCTTGGAGGTAAAAAAGGCAGTCCTGAGTAACCTTGGTCAGGCACACACTGGGAAGTTAGTCCTTGTCTGTGCAGGGGCAGTCTACACCAGTTTCTCTAAACACTCACAGAGTGGAAGTGCTTATTCTCTTGTTTATGTTCGTTTAGATGAAGTTTGGAACTTGCTGATAAAAGCTGAGCCAATCATGTTCAATTTATAGCCAATTTAAAATCAGCTGGTATACTATTCTGGTTTTGAAATTAGGCAGTTTCCACACATTTCCCAAGCGTTATTGTTCATTATCTCATTATCTTCTTTCCCATATCCTGCTATTTTACTTTCCTTTTATGTTTAAAGCCAAATGGGAATCATAGCTTTTATTTCTGCCTTAGTGCACTCACTGCTAAAAAGGAATATTTTCGTTGCTCATACTTTCTATGGCAGAATCTCTTGATGAAGGTATCCATCACTCTTGTGTTTTTTTTCAATCTGTTTCACTGCCAGCTGAGTAAGTGGAAAATCTCTTTATCCTCTGCATGCATCACTGAACCTAGCAGACTGTCCCAATGTGACTGAAAAGTATCATCGCTCCTTTTTCAGAGGTGGAAAAATTCCCTAACAGAGAAGTTAGATGAATCACATAACCCCCTGAGATAGCCAGAACTTGGAATAAAGCACAAAGCTTTTGGCTGCAGTCTGAGCCCTAGATCACAGACCAAGTTGCCTCAAAGTTAAAATAGTATGCAGCTACACTTTAAAACAACTCCTGTTCTTCTGCACATGTTACTCTAAGGGTAGCAGTAAATCCCTTAGGCTGGTAGGCTGTTGTGTGGTTGGTTGTCGTACCAGGTCACTTGCATGCTCAGGTCACCCCACTGAATGCTGATGCTCACTGAGGTTGTCTGAGCACTGTCTCCTCTTCCTAAATGACTTCTGCTGAGGTTTTACCGAAATGCTTCTGTCCTTCTCCTAGCACCTGAGCTTAGGACAACAAGGCTGTCCATGGTCTGCACTACTGGTTGAGTTTTGTGAGCAGCCTGTGCCCTGCTCTGCCTGTGAAAGACTTTCAGAGGTGGGGCTGTTGGCTCCGTTCCTTTCAGCAGCTCAGCCAACTCACTTTGAGGAACCAATATCTTCAGTTACTAATTTGCACGGAAAGCAAATTGTTGTTAACCATGTTGTTGTTAACCATGTTGTTGTTAAGCTATGCCATTTTCAAGCTGTGCCTCCTGCTCTGTGCTTGAGTGTTCAAATTCACCCTCTCACAGGGGGAAGCCTTTGTATCCATGGATGTTTCTGAATATGCTTTTAGTTTTCCCACACTTTCCACATGACTCCTTAGAAGACTGAACCTGTTTTCTCATTACTTTCATCTCTGAGTAGAAAGTCCAACTAAACATTAGATATTTTTAACTTTTTGCACACAGCTTGGGTGTTGTCCAGACTCAGGTGATGCTGTTCAGCATTAGTTGCTTTTCATCCCCCTTAATGGTCACAGGGAATATGTGTGTACATGAGGAAGATGAGCAGCTGGAAAATCACTGGTGCCTTCTCTGCTGGGGTGACTGTTCTCTATCCTCTCATCCCAGCAAGGCTGCCTCACTCCTGCAGCCACCATCCTCCCTGAGTTGCCTCTGGTTTGTAGCTGAAACTATTTGGAAAAAAACCCAAAAACCCAAAACTCTTCTGCATTTACAGTAGTTTTATTTTAGTGACAGAACAAACAACTATTTGCCTAATTTTATTTGAGAACAAACTATTTGCCTAACCTAACACTTGAGCCAGGCTGCTGCTGTCAAAACAGTGACAATACTGGCTCTGGTGAGGCATAATCATGTTGATGGAGTCACTCTAGCTAAGTTATGAGGCAGGAGTCCTAAAGCAGTTTCTTCTGCACCTTTATCCCCATTTCACCACCTTTTTGCTTTCCTATCTGGCAGTCCTCTCCGTGACAGATGCTCAGATGTCTGATTGGGATGAAAATATATTGGAATTGCTGCTTCAGCATGTTTCTGCATCAGACGACAGCCTCTGGAAGTCCCAGCAGAGGCCCACAAAGGCTGCAGCAACATGCTGCTTTTCTAGCTCACTGATGTGCTGAAAGGAGCAACATCAATATTGATGCTCACTAGAAACTCAGAGCAAAGTTGAGCTGTGTCATGGGTAATGAAAAGATTTGGGGATCCAGAGAAGAAACCCATTGATAGGATAAATCTTCTTCATTTACGGCTTTTGAAGATGGGTTTTGTCTCAGTAAACAAGGGATTAATAGACCCACACCTATTTTTTGTGATAACGGTGGGGAATTATTGCTGCTAAAGCAATGAAAGCTTTTGTAACAGAAAGTCAGTACAAAGCTCAATTATTGGATGAAATGTGGTACAGAGCTCACGAGTCTTTATGTTCAGACTTAAATTCCCCCTAGGGAAGCTGCTTTATTTCAGGTATGTGAAGTATTTTAATGTCTGAAGTTTGGTCATTTTTAATGGATGCTCATTCCTTAACAGCCTCCAGTCACATAATCTCAGAGAAAATTTGATTATCTGGTTACTTAAAAACAAAGAGCAGTTTATAGAGTAGATAATACTTGTCAGTTTAAAGTTGTTAATGCACTTAAAAGAAAAGTGATTCTATTGTAGCTGCTTACATGGTCCTTTTTTTCTCCTTGAATTAAGGTTTGTGTTGTATGTACAGGTTTTGCAAGCTTTTATGTAATTCACTCCCCTTAAAGATATCCTTTCTCCTCTACAGCTTCCTGATTAATGGCTTGTAATTTCTCTCTGTACTCATTATATGGATGATATCAGTGCACAAGTTTTAAACTACTCACTTTTTCATGAGGTTTCTCATGCAGTAGATGTGCCTTTGAAATTAGTTTTCCTTTAAAAGTCACTGCTGTTCAGAAGAGGCTGGGAGATACACAAGGGCTGGTTTTGTCATTGCCAGAAAAGCTTTGATCCAATAGAAGCTATGGAAACCAAAACTTGGTAGAAAAAAAAAGGACATAAGACATCTGCTAAAGAGCTATAGAAATGTGATGACATTAAAACAAAAGTTAGAACGATCTACTTACCTACCAAGTCTACATTCACTATGTGTATGCCTGTATTATAGCGTTGGGATAGCAACACGCTGAAGAAAAACAATTCCAGTCTTAGTCTACATTTAGAGATATTTTTAAAAATTGTTTTTAACTGTTAAGCTGAAATTTATCATAATGCTTCTCAACTCAGTCAAATTTTTTTATGGTCGTTAAGATGGCACAGTTCCACCTAGCCAGTTCTGGATTATCCAGGTCTGAACCGAAGCAGGGTCTAGGGCTTTTCAGTCCTAAAAATACTTGCAATTCTTTTTAAAGCTTGTATTACTCCAGAATGGATACATTTAATAACTTTAGTCCAGCTGTGGACTGGTTTGTGGGTGCAGTATCTCCCTACACAGTTGACTGCTGAGCTGAAGAGGAGGCATGAAGGATCAACTCCTTCTCTGTGGAATCTTATAAATAACATGATTTGGAAAGACAAATGCCAATTTTCCCATTCATTCTTTTTTTTTTTCTTCATTTAAATCCACATGAAACCAAATGCCTCCTGTTCTCTTTAACTCTAATTCTTTGGGATGCCTAACGCATTTCAGCCAACTTTTCCACCACTTTCCTCCCAATGTTCTGCTATTTCTGTAGAAATGTGGTGTCAGTTCAGAGTGCCCTGGAGCAGTAGCCCCAGTATGGTCTGAATTCCCAGCCAATAGCCTGGGAGTAATGAACTTCTGGAAGGCAAGGATGGGTCTGAAGGTACCACAGAGCTGGCTGAATGGTTTCCAGCAGCATGTGTTGCTTTGGGCACACAGCCCAAAGAGGGGGAGCGGGGTGGCTCACAGCATTACCTTGGAAGAGACATTATGGATATAAGATTACGGATCTCAACTTCAGTGTAGCTCTGTCATCCAAGCACGGAAAACCCAACAGGATGGCTTGTGTATGAAAAGGGAGCTCCTGACTTTCAGGAGGGCTGTGTAGGAATGATGTTTTCTGTATGCTAATTTATTTTCCCATTCCTTCCACTCTTTTCTCTCCCTTATCCACAGAATACTTTCAAGACTGACAACAGCCTTAAGTCAATGTTTGAAAAAGGGTTTGCTCTTCAAGCAGTGTTTCGAGTTTGGGACATGGCCCTTTTAGTATTTCAAGTACTCTTCATGAAACTCAATATTTAGGGCTTGGACTGTGAAACATGAAGTTTTGACTTTTCTCCCTGTATTTCAGTCCTTTTTGCCCCAGAAAAAATAACATTTCTACCACAACCACCACCACCTTCTCCAAATATACTATTTTTTTCCCCATTTCCAGGGATTTGTTGCTCTCTTTCCTCCCGTATTCTCCCCTCCCTTTTTCTCCTCTTCTTTGCTTACTCTCCTTCCCTTTCCTTCTCTCATTTGGTCACTTTTAGCATCTCCATTTTAGGGCTTGGCTATTCAAATGTCAGTCAGTCTTGATATTCCATTCTCCTAGCCCAGACTTGCATGCATCACTCTCTTCTCCTTCCATGTGAGGAGAGTGAAATAAATATGCAATAGAAGATATCCAGATGAAATAAAGATGCAGACAGTTCATAAAATCCTACAAAAATTCAGAAGTTCTACAAAGATGGATTGCCCAAATCCAACCCAGCACAGTAAAATGTTCTGATGCCATTGCTGTGAATAACCATGCAATAGGTACTGGCCCCAGAAACAGAAATCCTGTAATATTGACTGCTAAATCAGGAAAATCAGCTCCTAAAGTGATTAGACACAGACATTCTCTTCAAACTGTAATCTTCATGCAAGCACAGAGAAAATATAGCAGAATGACACCTTGCTCTGCTGTGTAGTGAAAAGTACTATGTAAAGGAGTACAGGGTTGTCAGAAGATGCAGCAACTGGAAATCTCATCTACACAAAACAATTACGGAAGCTAAATCCCATAGAAAAAGAGTAAGAGACAGTAGAAGATTCTCTATCAATTGAAGTCAAGATTGGATACCATTCTAGACTATAAACTCCCATTCAACCACAAGGTTGTTGTTCAGTAGAAGACTTACTGGGTGTCCTACATTGTGCAGGAAGTCAGAATTATTACTTCCTTTCCAGGCCTTGAAAATTACAAGGCAAATCCTTGCCTGAAATCAACTCCTGAAACGTGAGCACATGCAGAATCTGAACTTACAAATATGTTTTTACAAAAAAAAAAAAAAATTCCAAATATTTTAGTGAATGCAAAATTCACAGACCTAACAGATATGTAATGACTGGTTTTGATAATTCTGTATATGAAACATAGTTTTTGTTTATCTAACCATTTTTTGTTCATATTTAGTACCGTGAGTAATTATGCCAATTCATATAATATGTTAATGGAATAATTAAGTAATGCATGCAATAAAAGTTTTAGCAAGGTAGAGTTTTAGCAACTTCAGCAGCTCCTTAGGTGAAATAACTGTGAGTTCAACAGAAATTTGTTTTTCTGCTTTCAAGTGAAATTGAAATTCCTCTTCTGAATTTTTATGTGAGATTAATATAGAAAGTGAGAATTTTGTATGGTCACAGCTTACAGCTTTGTCGGAAGTCATGAAAGATGAAAGTGCATCGGCTAGAAGGATGATTCACAGATTCAGTAGGAAGCTTTGCTGGGAAAACAAGCTTATAGAATAGTAACTGGTCAAAAAGATGCAACCGTATTTTAAGAACAGTTTTTCACTGTTATTTCAGAGCAATTCTCAGTTAGACATTAAAGTTCCTCTTGGCCTTTTATAATTTCTGTATTTTTTTCCAAATTATTTCTGCTATGCATTTTTCAAAATACCAGTGAGGACTTTGAAAAACCCAGCTTTAGTTCTTTGCAAGAGTAGAAATATTCATCTATTCACATCTTGCAAACCTCCATTTTTTTGGTGACATTGCATGCAGTCTTTTGGAAAGCCAAATATATCCATGAGTAAATAAGTTATGAGTCTCTCATAATTTGTTTTACTTATATTCTGTATCCAGTCACACACGTACTTGTCTTGTTTGGCAGTGGGTTTCTGCCACTTAGGCCTCATTCTGACCTTACTGATGGCATGCAGGTATGATGGGTAAGATGAAGTCATACCAATATCAGATTTGGACTCAAATACAGCTGGTTGGGATCAATACTGAATGCAAAGACATCTTTGCAGAATGAAGTGCGCAGAGCTGAATAATGCCCTAGTTTATATTGCTTATACATTTTGTGGCAGCTATCCCTGTGTAATTAGAAGCTTTGTGTAAGAGAAGATGACTCTATTTCTCTGAAACATGTTCTGCACCAGCAGTTCTCATTGAGGATAATGATGAAGCATTAATATTGAGTGAGTAGCAACTTACTTATTGGAGGCCAGAACAGACAGAATGGGCAGTCCCAAGACAACAGTGAATTTTGAACGTGATGAACAGGGAATGTTATGTTGGGTACATTGTGACTAACAATTCTCAAAGCCCAAAGAGAAATCAGAAATGAGGAGCAGTTCCTCTACATCCATGATTTATGAGACAAAGCAAAATACATTGAACACGTTGACATGAAATGCATTAAATTACATTGCTGGCCATGTGGCAACTTAGAGGCAAAGATGTGCTGTTATTTATTAATATTTGGTGAACACGGGACCAGAAGGGAGCAGAATCAAGTCCAATATTATAATGTATGAATAATTTGAAGCCAGTAAATGAAACTAAGAGAATAAGAATTTAACTGAAACATAATAAAATTTCCTATCCGTTAGGATTATGTGGAATATTTTCTTTTCAGTGGTGATAAAACACAAGTTCTGACTTCATAGCTATAGTATATTATAAAACATACTATAGGGATGGAATATGTGATATGAAGGTCATGTCTATTTGGCAGAAAGTTCTGAGAACCTTCAGTAACTTTCCCTCATTTCTGTAGGAAATAGTCATCACTAACTGTCAATGGAAAGACTTTGCTCTTCAGTAAGAATTGGATTTCACTCTGATTCTGATGCTTATGAGACAGAAATAGGGTGAATCATACTGTGCTTACATAGAAAAGCTTAAAATGAACCAAAGACGGAGAGCTGTGTTGTGAAACAGAGGTAAAAGATGAAACTAACAGGAACTCAACAACCCTGATCACTGATGAGCAGAAATGACAAGACATTTGGACGGAGGAAAGCAGACAAACAAGATGTTCCTCTATGCTGATAGAAATATGGACAGAATACAATCCAGCATGAATTTCACCCAGATGGAGCCAAACTGTAACATCAGCTCTGAATGTTCTTGGATGCTATGGAAGTTTGAGTCTGAGTCAGCTCCAAACACAGCTCGTTCAGCTCCTTTAAGTTACAGCAATTTACTTAGTATGCAGGATTTTTTTTTTCCAACCTTGTATCCACCCAAAAGCTCTGAGAGGTCTTAAAGTTTATACCTTTGGCCTGTGTTGACAATCAGAATGAGAAGTGAGTGCTGATAGATTGTTTCATAAAATGCTATGGAGCTCTCCTTCTGGGAGTTAATGGTATTATTATGCCCATGCAGCAAACCTCCAGTTAAGAACAGGTATAACATTTTCACTTTGCAGCATCCAAAAGGCAGATTTCAGGCAGCACATCTCTGTTGAATGTCGTTCTTATTCTTTGTGTTCAGTCAGCTTTTCATGTTGGATCTTACTAGGTAAAGGAAGAACTAAGCTTTTAGACACTCTTAACAATTAAAACCCCCAGCAGAAAAAAGTTGCATGTTTTGGTTTTGGGTTTGTTTTTTAATTAATGTATTTGGTTTACTCTTTCAGAGGAACAATAGTTTGGGATTTATTGTTCTACCAAGAAGGAGTTCTCTTTAATTGTTTCTTAGAATCAGACATTTTTTTGGTAAAAAATGAAACCTCTCACAGACATTATGGCAGAAAAAGCTTTTGTCAATAGACAGAAATGTTTATAGTGAATACTGTCACATGCTACTGGTAGCTCATGCCCTAATTTTGGAGCTCTGCAAGCTATTTTACAGTGAAAGACCCAGATTAATTACTGTTTCCTGTTAGTTTTGTTTCATTATTTAACACATCTACTAGGCATCCAACATCTTGTATTAAACTGAAAATGTTGGGGATTTTTTTTTAATTCTATGTGGGTTTTTTTCCAACATATGTTCCTTACTTGACAGAAATATTGTGTAATCCCAGTTTTTCCAGAAACATCAAATATCTCATGTCATTGATATTAATACTCCTAATTAATTATTTTTCTTTTTTCCTCTCAATTATTTGAACATCTGAAACAATAACCTTTCCGAATATTTTCATTTTTTGCTCCCAAAAACTATGAATTCAATAGAGCCCTGTATGTTTATAAACACTGGCATAATAAGGTAACAATTTATTAATAGTATTTGCTTTTTAAAAGAAAAGATCAGTAAACCATTCAGTGTGCCAAGGAGACATACTTTACAGCTGAGTCCTGGCAGGGTGGCTGAAATGGTGTTACACGTCAGTTTACTAAATCTCTCTGAAATGTCATGTTGCTGTGGTTTGCAGCCAGAATTTCTCTTCCCATTTTCTGTAGCTCTGGATCTACAGGGAGCAGCTCATTGCAAGTTTTCTCATGGGACATAGCAGATGTAATATTATTATACTCCCGATTTTTATGTTGAAAATTGATAGCAAAAAACCCACTTCTTTTGACTAAATATGTGGAATGAAAATACTCATTGCATTTTAGATGTGATGGCAGGTGCTATTTTTGAACAGAGCATTTGGTATTAAACATAAGCAAAAATTGCCCTCTGTAATATTTTAAAATATTTTTAAGATCTGGTGTTTATTCTCTAAAATGGCTGCTTTTGTTTTTTATATTCACAGGTTGTTTGGTGTCACGTCTCTTACTCAGACAAACTGCTCAAGCACTTGGATGATCATCAAAAATCAAGAGTTACATTGGTATCACCACGCTAATCCGATCTTGCTGCTGGTGATGTACTACACCCTCGCGACTCTCATTCGTCTCTGGCTGCAAGAGCCCATTGTAAGGGTAACTCCCCTCTCTCTTCCCGTGGCTAGTGACTGTGAGACTGGCCAGTTCAGATCCTTGCTAGCAGACATGCAAACATTTAGGAAAATCAAGGGAAACAGACAGGAAGTGCAAGGTGGTACTTTGAATTTGGTCTTTTTGCTACGTGCATTCAGGATTCTGACATAACATGGATATTATTCTTAAAGTCATCATTATGTAAGGAATGCAATGGCAGAGCATTAATGGTTTCATTTGGAAAGCAGGTATCGATATGCAATAGTGGCTGGACTTGACTGACTCAATGATCTTAAAGGTCTTTTCCAACCTAAATGATTCTGAGTCTGTGATTCAAGTTTGGGTGCTATCAAGTGAAATGCCAACACCCAAGGCTTGTCTACCAGAATAGAGGTAGGATACATTCTGGCACAGGATACTGTAAGACAAAATAATATTTGCAATTTTATCACAGATATAGAAAAATTTTCTTAAAACCTTTCCTCCTGTGTGCCTGGGTGAGAATCCCAGCCTTCATTTAAGAGCAAGAGAACAAGGAGAAAAAAAAGAGTAAATTTTTACTTCTTCCAATTTCAGAGGAAAATGGGTATATAAGAACCCAGTGGTATCTTAAATGCTTAGAAACTGAAAGTATAAAAAGGATGATCCTAGGCATTACTTATTTTAATTTCCTGATGCTCAGAGGCGTGATGTGAGTTTTTGAGTTGAAGTTTAAGTAGTGCTGTAAACCACAATGAAAATACTCATGACCATGCTGTGAATTAGTGGAGTTTGTAGAAGCAAGTAAAAATGTTGAAGGTTTTCTTATTTTAAGGGTGTTTCTTCATGTAATGGATAATGTAACAGTTTAACATTTAAAAAGGCAATCAAAATACGTCACCTCTGAATCGAGATGTCTGGTATTTGGGGGTTACATATATAGGGCTTCAAAAGGTGAATGATGCCAGAGCTGTCAGCTTGAGCTATTAAAAAATTATGTCTTAAGTTTCCAGAAACCTTAATACTATCTTTTCTAAAGTCATGAGATTGTCGTCAGTACCCTCTGGCAGTGGGTATTTTTAGGGTTTCTTTCCTTTTATTTTTTCTGCAGCTGCAGCATCTGGAAACTAGATTTTTTTTCTTTCTTTCTTTCTTTAAAAGAAAACTGAGATTTCCAGATAATAATATGATGTTAGCACTGGGGCTGTAACTAAAACTTCACATCTCACAAAATGCTTAGTAAAACCATGAGAACTATTCACAGAGGAGTAAGCACATGTGAAATGCAGTTAGTGGGAGCTGTGTGATCTCAGCAAGTCTGGGAATTGGTTTCCAGTACCTGTGATGTTTTTGTCCAACAGTCAGCATCCTAAAGTTTGGTGTTGGATCTAAGGTAGTTGCCGTGCTTTTTCAGTGGAGACAAGTGGGTCTTTCTGTCTAGGCTAGAGTGAATGCTGCAATTTCCTACAGGGACTTGAGAGGAACTATAGTGGTCTTGCCTGCAGTTCTTTTTTTTAGGCTGCTTGTGGTGTCTGAGATAGATATTCCCATAAAACACTAAAACCAGTCTCTGAGAACTGCCAACAAGTGAAATTAGAGATGCTTTCCAAGCAGTTGAGCTAGAGTAAGTATTAAAAGACATTAATATAAGAAACACTGATGTCTCTCAAAGCCATGGCTACATGAGAGGCAATAGAAAGTCTTGGCACTCCCAAGGGAACTTCAGATGCCAGGCAAATGATGCTTCCCTGCAAAGATAAATGGATGCTTAAAAAAGGGAACACCATAAAGGAAAGAGTACCCGTGCATTAATGCTTATTTTTAATGCACAGGATGTTAGTGATGCAAGTATTTGTCATTAGAAAGAGATGCTGAGATTTGCAAAATTTACTGTATTTTCTGTATTTTGCACGCTTCCTCCTTACGGCTTTTTTTTTCCAGTCTGTATGCATTTTGGGTTTGTTTAGTGGTGCCATGGATCAGGATTTAAAATTTCTCTTACTAGCTTTTCCCTGGTAGACCCACTTCTCAGTCATTTAAATCCAGAAATAACTGTATTCCAGGCTTCATTGAAATGTTTTTAAACTTGTGAATTTGTATTTGCATTGTGAATTTGAATTTGCATTTGATTGATTATGGAGCTAAGTATATAACCTGCCTTTGCAGTCCCCAGTGATTTCAAAGTTACTCTGTATTTAGGATCTCACTGTTAACCTACCTGTGGTTGAATGAATGGCAAACACAAAATGCTATGAGGTGTTTAGCGTAAAGCAGTTGTTCTCTATATACTGCTGTCCTGTACAGTAAGAAGTGGCTCATCTTAGGAATTTTGTTCAAAAGAAGCTCTTGAACAAAACCTGTTTTGAACAGAACAAGAAAGAAATACTTCTTCAGTCAAAAAAGATTACATAATCTAAATGTAATACTGGTGTAGCAGATACTAAAAGCAGAGTAAAATATGTAGATTTGGTGGGGTTTTTTTTCTTGTGTGAGTTACATCTTGGGGTCCTCTTGTGGATAAAATTCCTCCTGGATTGCAGCAAGAATTGTCTTTGAGACAGATGCTCTTGAGACTGTCTCTAAATGCTGCAGCTGATGAACAATTTTACAGGAACAGCCTCCACTTCAAATCTTGAGTTTCAGGGTGCAGTTTTTTGTGTGTGCACCGCAATGCCGAAGTATGGCACGTATGAAATTTCAGTGTATGGTCTCCATGTGGGATTCTGAATAGATCTTACTCATGCAAAGTGACTGTGGCAGTCAGTGGAAGATTTGCTTTTCTTATGCTTGCTATTTTGGATCCTGACTTGTTGTAACATTGAGTCTTGTGAAATTCTACCTCTGCAAACAAGAAAAAGCAATCTGTCTCTGGAGATTTCAGCTCATAGTTGTAACTGCTAGCACTGAATATATGAATAGAGCCCATTCATTCTGTGCTGTGAGTGGTAAGAAATAGTACAGAAGTCAGCAGAGTTACAGCAGTTGAATGTAGAGTCCTCTTGTAAAATTTTTATAATTGTTTGAATTAAAAGGTATTTAAGAGTTGCTGAGGAAGAACTGAAAAGATTACGCAAGTCAAAGGGCTCTCACAAATTGTGCTTGTGTGACTAGCACTGTGTTTTCTGACTTTTCTTCCTCTTCTGAGAAAGAGAAAACAAGATTTCCCACCCTTCCCTGTTGTCCATTAGGCTAAAAATATCTTACTAAAATAATTGTGTATGTCTTAGGTCTTTTGTATTGTTTTTGTCACCCTGGTGCCAAACTAAATGCCTTTCTAAGCAGTTCTTATGGTTCATTTTTATATTAAAGTTTCAAACGGCAGTGACAAGTATTTTTAGTACAGAATCGGTTTATTTCATCTTACAGTTTTGCAAAGAATGCCCTTTTACAATCAAATATAAATATACAATCATATGTGAAATGTGCTACCATTTCCTCTGAGAAGTGAAACTAAATTAATAATCATTGTTTATTTAAGTCAAGATTTAAAAAATACGACATTGCTGTTAGGATTGGAATGAGGAGAATTTCAAAATGAGCTCGAATGTTTGGATGTCCTGTTCCCATGGGTAGCTTTGCAGACCTCTGCCCAGCACCCTGATTTATTCTTGTTCTGTTGCATCAGAGGATTTTGCCTAAGCAATGAGAACAGTTGCCACCACCAAGCAGCCACTCAGGAGGCACGGTGCAGGAAGAGCTCTGGGGGGGCTCGAAGAGAAGCTGTAACCTACTGTGGTTTGCACTCCTCCTTAATTTAGTGATAACAGTTGCTGTCTCAGATGGAGAAATAAACCATGTTGATCAGAGACAATCAGAGTCACAGGACAATCCAGACTGGAAGGAATTTGGGAAGATCATATGAAGAAACTTCTTCTGAGAGCAGGGCCTCAGATTAGATTTTCCAGGGCCAAATCTTGGATATTTCTAACAAAGGCTACCAATGCCAGTGGTTCATTGTTCTTATGGTGGGGGGAAAAAAAAAGGAAAAGAAAAATGTCTATATTTTTTTTTTAATATTCAGAAGATATTTCCCTGAAGCAGATTATGTCCTTAGCCTCGTCCTATAACTATGCATCCCTGTGAGAAGAGTACCCTTGTCTTCTCTAAAACTACAGTTTCATTCCTGTAAGTTTGAAAAAAACCCTAATTCCTGCATCCTTCAGCTTCCCCAACTCTCTAATAATTCTGTGGGATTCTGTGGGATCCTCTCCAGATTTCCTATGTCTCTCTTAAACTGGGGAAGCCAAAAATGAATTGCAGGTTTGGCCTGACACATGCCAGGTACAGTGGAATAATCACATCCCTTGATCTGCTGGCAGTACTCTGGCTGATGCAGTCCAGGACATGTCTGTCTTCGTTTGTGCTGGAGTGCAGTCCACTGCTGGCTCTTGTTCAGCTTGCTGTGCACCATCACCCCCAGAGCCTCTTCCACAGAGCTGCTTCCCACACAGTCTGCCCACAGCCTTTACTGTTGTGTGGGTTTATTCCAGCTGCAGGACTTTATCTTTGTTAAACCTTGTGCATTTTTTGCTGTCCCATCTCTGTATGGCGAGTCTTTCTTCTGGCCCATTTATCTCTTCCCAGTTCAGTGTTATTCACAAATTTTCTGTGGGTGCAATTGCATCCAGGTAGTTTGGAATAGGACCAGACCTAGTGCCAGCCTCTGAGGAACTCCACTCATGGCAATCTACCTTTTTGTCTTTGAGCTTTGACCCTATTTGAAGAAAGGCAGTTCAGCTAGTTCTCCATCCATCTTGCGTTCCATCTGTCGAGTCCATATCTTACCAGCTTGTCAGCAAAGACATTATGGAACAGCAGTCAAAGATGCTGAAATCAAGGTAGCATACGCTGCCTTGAAAATTAAACATTGTATTTTGCAGGTTTTATATTTTATATGTTAGTGTATGCTTATGGTATGACTATATGGTAAGTTAAGGTAGCACATGGAGGTCTGTGTAGTTCTGGTGTCATGTACTAGCAGTTATAGAAAAGCTCTGTCATTGTTTCTGAAAATGTCATCTCAGAGTCATCTATCATAAACCAGGTGTAGCAGCCACTAAAAGATGCTTCAGACATGCTTTGGAGAGGGAACATCAGCTGGGGGGAAATTTCAGTTCCTCTGCTGAGATTGTATTTACAGAGCTATAGCTAGTGCTGTCATTTGTTGTCATTTAGCAGACACCTGATGAAGAGAAATCTGTCAGCAGGGAAGATGACAAAGAAGTCCCCTGCAGCCCAATTCCAATGACAGCAGAGAGGAGACGCAGTCTGTGGTATGCAAGCCACTATACAACTGATGAGAGAAAAGTAAGACTGGAGGGGGAAGGGTCTCTGCATTAAAATTACTTTGAATTAAGGGATGCAGCGTTATGTAGGTTGCAAGTAAGATGTTCACGTGTGATTGTATAAATCAGATACAATATCAAAGCTGCATGGCAGAGTAGGATAGGAATATATTTTGTAAAAATGAATAAAACAAAACCAGGAGCCAGTGTAGGGAAGTAAATGAAAAGCATGCTCCGTGTTTTTGGCTTTCACATTTTAGAAGTGTAGGGCTGGGCTTTTGGGGTGGGGCCATTATCTTTGAGCAAAACATCTAGAAAGTCTGTCAGGGAGATAAACCTGGTGTAAAGATCTGATCTGCCTTGTAACTACTAATTAGCACTGTAGCTGGTGAGGGGAGACTGCCAGCTTATCTTCTCCTAAGCACACTGGTGTCCTTGGAGATATAAAGCAAGGCAGTTTAGGCAGTTGTGTAAAATCTCCTGGAAGGGTCCAGCTCTCTACCATCTGTCTGCACCAGCTGCACTGCAAAATTTCATTTGTTGAGTTACTGTCAAATTTGGGACATATGAACATTCATATATAATCAAGCCACATATACTCAAGCCCCAAAAAATCCACAACAATAATAGTAATGGGAAGTGAGCTGGCAAATGGATAAAGTATCATATTTTATATTTGTATCACCATTTTATTGGAACTATTTTTATAATTGTAGTAATTCTAATGATTGTTTAAAAACTTAGTTTTTAAGCATTGGATCATTAGAAAGACATTAGAAAGCAGTTAATCAGTATAAAGCATACTGATTAATTCTTTGACCTAGTATCCAAAATTTCAATGCAACATTCTCAGTTCTGGTTTAAAATTCACAGGAACATACAGTAAAATTATGTCAATGCTATGGCACACTGAATATAAGTTTATGGTATTGTACAATTCCGCTGACTTTTTAAGAATTCTTTCTGCATTTCTTGGTGCAAATCTGCGAAAGTCAGCATATATGCATGCATGTATTCAAGAAATTAGACTTACTAATGCTTGAGCCATGCTTCTGTAATAATTTGTCCTTGCATTGCTTTTTGCAGCTTCTGTCAATGACCCAAGATGAATACAAGCCATCGGATGTTAGTATACTACTAGTCTTCGTAATTTTGCAATTCTTCTCAATGTGTGTAAATACAGACAACACTGATACATACAGATAAAACCTCAGATGAAATTTGTAAAACTTCTAGATTTTTGGTTAGCCTGGCATTTACCCTATAATCTTGATTATCCTAAATGTAATTGTCTTCCTTAATAATTTCCCTGAGAAACCATTGATTGATCACCTGAAATTAAGCTGCTTTTAGTAGTACCAGCTGGCAAACGATCTTTGCTATTTCACTGGGTTTGAATAAGATATGAAAATATGCTTTCTAATGCAAGCCACCTTTAAATTTGATTTAGTTCCTTTGCTGTATTTTTTTTATTTCATTCATGTTTGAATGCTGAGGCCCTTAAAGCATGACCAGCAACACATACGAGTTCAATTAACAGATTACAGAAAATCCAGGTCTTTATTTGAACAGACAGAAAATGATCCATTTATCTTGACTGCTATAGGCCTTAGCAGACTCTGAAAGCAGAAATGTCCCCTCTGTTCAGCACACACATAAGAATGGAGATGCAGATGAATTTTGGGAGCATCCACAACTTAACATAAATGTGCTCCACAGTCTGTACTTGGTGCAGCTGCTGGATATGACTGAACATAACCCAGAAACTATTCTGAGACCGTTCACAGGCTGTTGACCATGCCCATGCATAGTTTTGACAAGGAAGATACGCTCCTATCTCACAGCCTGAGCAGAAGTCAGTCTTGAGCATGTACTGCCATCACTAACCCACTGCATGTGAATTTCTGCCAGTAGGAAAGTCACTAATGATTGTGGCTGCTGGAGTCCTTGTCCAAACAAGCACATGGGCTGAAATTGCAGTCACCAAAAGAAATCATGAGAGTGTCGAATTAGCACTACCAAGTGACAACCATGTGGCATCAATAACAATAATTACCACAAGCAGTTTTATTAACAGCAGCAAATATAGATCTCACCACTAATAATTCAAATTTGAAAGTCATTTATAGCCATTATTTTCATAGCTACTGGAAATAATTAGATGCGAACTGAAAATCCTGGTGTAATGGTTTGCCTAAGAAGGAGGATGAATTTTTCATTAGTTCTATTGGTATAGCACAAAAATCTAACAACAATTGATTTTGGAAGCTGTTCTGTGCTAGTTTTGCGTGCAACATGACCATAACATATCAGTTTCTTGGAAGTAACTGCAGTTACTTGTTAACCTCTTTTAACATTGGCACTCCAAGAGTAGCAAAACACAGAAGTAGGAGTCCCACTCTTCTCAGTGCTGTGGTAAATGCAGTGCCTCTCTTCAATGTCCTGGCAGGTGCTGCTGGTAACAGTGAACGGGAACCCTGCTGACTACCACACCATCCACCCTGCACTGCCACTAGAAAATGGTCCAGGCAAAGCAGACATGTACTCCACACCACAGTACAAGTGGGAGCCTTCGGATGGCATTTCAGGTAGAGAATTGCCTAGGAACTGTCTTAGTTCCATGTGGTTTTCATATTCTGTATCTGAAGTCACTGCCCCTAGCATTTCTTGGCATTTTGGTAAGCTCTTTGGCCTGTTAAAATTAAGTAACTGCTGTCACCTTACAGTGATGGATGCCTGTATGGCAATTTTGTAAACTGGGCTGTAGGTGTACACCATCCAAATGCTTTGCCCACTAACACAGTGATTTGAAGTAGCCATCAGAGTGATTACAAGCGAAATAATTCCAGGAGAAGATTCATGTACTATCATTAGACCAGCATGGATTGCAAATAAGAATTTCTTTTTCTACTTAGAAAAGGAAGAGGAGGAGGAGGAAGAAGAGGAAGTTACTCAAGTGGAAAAAGAAAATGTTAAATTGCATGCCCTGGTCTCTGTGTTTCAATTTATCATGAAGCAAAGCTACATTTGTGCTCTGATAGCTATGATGGTAAGTACTGGCAACAAGAAGAATAATGCTGTTGATTTTACAAAAGTGACTTCTCAATGCCTTTCTGAAAGTAATCTCATCGGCTGGTTTTCAGCAAGTCTTTGCAGCAGGCTAAGAAAATATCAGTAAGGTGTCTGCATCATTTTGAGCCCATTTTAGGTTATTAATGCATAATTCCCAGGCCTGTTACAGACCTTTAAATAGGTAGACACATGGCATTCTGGTTAAAACATCACATTTCCAGGACTGGGAGCCCCAGGATTTGTTGTCTGTTGAATATCAGAAAACCACTGGGTCTCAGTTTTCTATTGATTCCCAAGCTTCTGCACAAGCAGGTTTGTCATGTGTTTGCATCACCCAGAAATTTGCCTATAAAATTAAAGTATGTCATACTGATATAGAAAACTGTAAAAATATAGTTTTAGAATATTAGAATCCTAATTCAGGTGATTCATGCATCCAATTAGCCTCTGAGAAGAAAGGATCTGTAAAGCCTGGTTTCTTGTATTGACACAGAAAGATCTCGAGGAAAATGCAACTTTGTGCCAAAGCAGATTTTCCTGTTGTTTTACTTATCACTCTTCTTTCTCTTTTTCATGCCATTGCTTGTTTTTAAGCCTCCTTGTTGCAAATGCTTTGAGCTGCATCATACCAGGTTTTCCACATAATGACTAGATGTCTTTCTATATTCCCAATGCAAGCTTTGCTTTTACTGTTTTGGAAAAGTTTCAACTATGATGAAATTAACCATAAAGCTTCTTGGCCCAATTTTGCATTAAAAATGGTAAAACAAATTACCTTGGCTGCCTCTTGTTTGCATAAAGTTTCAAACTTTATTTGCTGTCTTTTAACAGAAAAAGTTTCCCCTGTAAATAAGGTAGGCTCCTTGTGCAAAATATGGATCTGGGCTGATGCATTCTGAGACATTAGCAAGTAGTTGGTTATTTTCATATTGACACAGTAACTTTTTTTCCTATTTTTTTAAACTCATGTACTTCTTAGATCATAGGATGGTTTGGGTTGGAAGGGACCTTAAAAGTCATCTGGTTCCAACCCCTCTGCCTTGGGCAGAGACACCTTCTACTAGACCAGGTCTGCATTTCCCTTGTAATTAATTTCTAGGGTCACATCTCTCAATGTAAAAGGAGATGATATATTTGAAGAACTTTCTTGTAGTTTAATGCTAGCTTTTCTCTTGATGACATATTCTGATTTTATGTGACCCAAATTAATTTATAAATTTATTTGTGGTATGCTCTGATGTAAATTCCTTTATACTATAGCCAAAGACAGCTCAGTGTAAGCTATTTTCTCATATGAGAACGGAGAGGTAGCATATTAGTGTTTTTCACATAGCCTTAAAAGACATCATTTCCAGGGGAGGTCAGCTACCCTGCTAGAAATATTCTTAATGTTTAATAATTTTCTGTTTAAATCAAAAAGGAATATGAAATGCTTTATTGACAGTTATTCCACCATTATAGCAACACATATATAGCTAAATTTAGTCCTAAATCAATAACACAATGTAGATAAAAAACACTTAAACCCCTCCAAATCCTTTTCTTGAGTGTTTAATAGAGAAGTTTTCGATAACTGAATTCTGAAAGCTGTAGAAAATATTCTGTAGCTGTGAGTATTCAGGTAATCTACCACGGTTACCGTAGACTAAATGTTCTTCAGGTTAGGTGGGTGCACACCATAGCTTTCCATTTCAAACTGATTCCTCAAAAGCTAGAACAGTACGGAGTTAGTGCTGTTTTGTAACGCTGTCAAAGGCCTTGAATGTGGTACCCATTGATTAGACTTTGCTATTCCTACTCTGAACTCTTTGCTGCCGTTTTGCAAGAAAAATTTCTGTGCCCAAACTTTAATCTTTATTTTCCATCACTTTTAGTTTGGTATAATGAGAAGCAATGAGTCTGCTTACGAAGTGCAGCTAATGCATAAAGCAGGGTTTGCCCTCAGAATCCACTTTCTGCATGTTCTCCAAAGGGTTTATTTTAGCTGGCCCAGTAGGTGATTAATATGGGTGAGAGTCTGATGAAAATGAAAACATGCGCTAAGTAGAGAAGTGTAAATGAAGTGTAACGGGAAACATGCGTCTATGTTGTTCCTGAATGCATCTGTGCGTTTTTTCCTTTCTTTCCTCTTTCCACAAGGCGTGGAGCATCACGTATCACAGCTGGTTGACTTTTGTGTTACTGATCTGGTCTTGCACACTGTGGATGATCCGGGACAGAAGGAAATACGCCATGATCAGTTCACCGTTCATGGTTTTTTATGGAAATTTACTGCTAATATTACAGTATATATGGAGTATTGAGCTCAAGAATGATGAACTTCCTCAAGTATCTGGTTTTTTAAAAAGAAAGGAACCTGGGGAGCTGGCATCAAAGGTAAGTGTAACAAACAGCTGAGATTTATTTATGAAACCACAAAATACATTGTGATAAAAAATATGGATCTCTTGACATTTCAAGAGTGCGTCCACAGTATTCAGTGTAACCACTTTCAGTAGCAGTTCTAAAGTAAAGGGTAAGTCATTAGAGTGTTCAGAAAACTGCTTCTTGCATATTAAGCTAATACTAGAGCAAATGTTTCAGACACGTTTTAGATTTTCGTGATTATTCTGTAGAAAATACTTGGCGGATTGAAATTGCTCACTTGTTTGAGTTTATAAACTGGATTCAAAACCAGATGTTATTTGATTTGCTAGATTAATACCCATAATAGTCAGATCTGTCTCTTGACTATGATGGCAACTGGAACTGTGTTGTCATTGCAATTACCAGTACTACTCACTCCCTAATGGTTTGGCACAAGCCATATCTGTGACTGAGTTTTAATTCTTTATCCTTACACCTGAATCAGCATGAGTTGAAATCCATTTTAGGTTAGAACTAAAAGAGTTTGCTGACCCCAGTGCATGATAGATTTTTTCTTTGATGTCTTGAAAATGCATTTTGTTCTGCAAGTTTGCTGCTGGGGAAGGGACTGAGAACAAATAAGATGTTTTTTCCTAGGGCACCCAAGAGGGGCATCTCAGAAAGTGCATCTAGTTGGCACTGCTCCCCTTGTGCTAAGTGGATCTCTTCCCCTGTGACTCCTAATCACAATTTAAGTTGATTCTTTATGTCATCTTCCTTGCTGGCAATACCCTTTGGACAACCATATCTGGGTCTTTAATGCATTTGAAAGTTACTGAGTGCTGTATTATTTCTCTTGTAAAAGTAGAGCTAGTTTGGTATGAGGGGTAAAGCTCAAGGGGTTCTGCAAGAGAAGTTCTACAGCTTTTTTCAATGACTTCATAAATCTCTAAGGAGTTTTAACTGTCTTAATTCTTCATTCACTTTGACATTATTTCTTATTAGCTGTATCATCAAATGTCTTGTCTAAAAACAGATGGTGTCAAGAACGGAAGCTGTTGTGTATTCATGGTGATTTGGCCTCATCCATAATGCCATTAGGTGTTTAGTGGGGTTGTTCTTTCACAGAATCAGAGAATAGTTGAAGCCAAAAGAGACTTCTGGAGGTCATTTGGTCCAACTCTCAAGCAGGGCCATCTAGACTTGATTTCCCAAGACCATGCCTAGATGGCTTTTGAATATCCCCAAGAATGTAAACTCTGTTACATCTTGGGACAACCTGTGCCAGAGCTCAATTATCCTCACAGGAAAAAAAGTGTTTCCTGATATTCAGAGGGATTCTCCTACGTTTCAGTTTGTGCCCATTTCCTATGGTCCTATCACTGGGAACCACTGGAAGGAGTTTGGCTCCAACCTCTTTCCATGTCCCTTCAGATATTTATAGAAATTGAATGCGATTCCCCCTGAGCTTTGTCTTATTCATAGGAGAGATGCTTCAGTCCCTTCATGGCCATTCAACTGGACTCTCTCCTGTACATCCTCCTCTCTTGTACTGGGGTGCCAGAACAGGGTACAGCACTCAAATTGTTGCCTCACCAATGCTGAGTAGGGAAGAAGGATCACCTTCCTCAACCTCTCCTAATGCAGCCATTAACGTTCTTTGCCATAAGGGCACACTGCTGGCTTACTTGACACTTGTTATCCACCAGGATCCTCAGGCTGTTTCTGCCAAACTGTTCTCCAGCTGGTTGGACTGCAACACATAATGGTGCACGAGCTGGTTCTTCCTCCCCAGGTGCAGGACTTCATACTTCACCTTGTTGAATGCCCTGATGTTCCTGTCTGTTGCCTTGTTTTTTACAATTTTTCCATGTTTTTAATTTTGTAGACAAAGTATTCATACTCTGTTCTATAAACATAAGCTATGTTATGTCTAACTACAAAATGTTTTCATTTCTTCTCCTAAGGCGGAGACATTTGACAGATCTCTCCTTAGACCTATGTATTTGAAGGGTGGTAATTTCACTATCCAATCAGTGAGGTTTTCTAAAAGTCTATATAATAAACGAAACCCACCGGGCAGGAGGCTTTTCCGGCTTCTGGGTGGTCTTTCTCTCTCTCTCAGAGCGAGTGTCTGTGTGTGTTCCTTTCGTGTCCGCGTACGACACCTGTCAGCCCCTTTCTCCAGCCTGTTGAGGTCCCATTGAATGGCAGCACAACCCTCCGGTGTGCGAGCCATTCCTCCCAGTTTTGTGTTATCAGCAAACTCACTGAGGGTACGCTCTGCCCCATCATCTGGACTGTAAAGAAGATACAGAACAAGACTGGATTCAGTAATGACCCCTGGGGTACATTGCTAATCACTGACCTCCAGCTAGGCTTTACACCACTGATCACCACCCTCTGAGCTCAGCTGTTCAGTCAGTTTTCAGTTCACCTCACTGTCTGCTCATCCAGCCCACACTTCATCAGCTTCCCTATAAGGATCTTATAGGAGACAGTTTTTCTCTGGAGTCTAAGTAAGAGACAGTATCCACTGCTCTCCTCTCATCTACCAAGTCAGTCATTTTGTCATAAAAGTTTACCAAGCTGGTCAAGCATGACTTCCCCTGGGTGGATACACTCCGACTATTCCTGATGGTTTTCTCATCCTTCATTTGCCTGGAAAAGTTTTTCAGTATTAGCTCCTCCATCACATTAGAATCACAGAATAGTTTGGGGTCAGCAGGGACCTTTCAAGGTCATCTAGTCCAATCCCACTGCCATGGGCAGGGACATCTTTCACTAGATCAGGTTGCTCAAAGCCCCATCCAGCCTGACCTCAGACACTTCCAATGATGAAGCATCCACAACACCTCTAGGAAGCCTTTTCCAGCATCTCACCACTATCACCTTCCCAGGGACTGAGGTGAGGTTGACCAGGTTTGATCCTTCATCTTGTCCTTCTTGAAGATAAGAGTGACATTTGCTTTCCTTCAGCACTTCTCCCATCACCACATTTAGCCTAAGATTATTGAGAGTAACATCTGCTAGTGACAGCAGCCACCTCCTGGGTACATCCCATCAGGATCCATGCACCTACGTATGCCCACTTCCTTTAAGTATTCCCTGATCTGTTCCTCTTCCATCAGAGGAAGACTCTTCCTTGTTTCAGAATTTTCCATGGTCTCCAGGAGCTGTGTTTCCTTAAGGCCAGTCTTGCTAGCAAAGACTGGGGCAAAGAAGGCATTTGGTACCTCAGCCTCTTCCATGCCCTGTGTCACCAGGGCCCTTGCCCCAGTCAGCAGATGGCCTAGATTTTCCCTAGCCTTCCTTTTTCTGCTGAGGTATGTACAGAAGCAAATATCGTTGCTCTCAACATGCCTTGCCAGACTCAGTTTCAGGCTTTGACTTTTCTAACCATGTCTGTGCATGCTTGGCCAGTCTCTGCATTCCTCCCAGATTACCTAGTCCATCCACCATCCCCAGGCAGGGTCTATGCATTCCAGCTGTGCTGTCCTGCAAATCCCAACCTCACCTCTGCATCTTTCTGGCCTGTGCTTCCTAAAGAGCCTGTAGCTCTGTGTTGCAAATGTTCAAGGCATCAGTCCCTGTCTCTGTCATCCCAACAAGACCACAGCCCTGCACAGAGATCTCTAATTGCTTGTGTTTGTTCCCCATGCTGCAGGGCTCTAGTGTGCAGGCACTTCAGAGGGGCACCAGACATGCTGTTTTCGCAGAAAGAACCTGGCAGGTTTCCCTGTAAGGCTGTGTTGAAGTAATTGCCTTGCTTGTACACAAATACTTGAGGTGACCCTGTGTAAGCCCTCTTCTGCAGATTATGTATTTCCTTTTGTTCACGTCATCCCAGGTACCCTTTGCTTGTTAGCCTTGTCCATCAGTCCCTCTTAAGGACACTAGTAACTCCGTACCCCCTTTATTCCTAATTTAAAGTCCTTTGAATAATGGTTGAAATTAAATGAAGACTGGATACTGTATTCTGCAGAAAGAAGAATAGAAGTGTACTGTAATTCTTTCTGCGTAAGTTTCTGCATGCTATGTGTGTTTCCTGGTCTGAAAATGAGATAAAATCTATACTGTAAAAAGTGACTAAAAGCAGTTCTTTGGTCTGCAACCCTTCAAGACTTTTCTTAGAGCCAGCTCTGGCTCTGGAAATGCCAAGTAGAACAAGGGAGTAAATGTGGCGGGAAGACAGAGCTAATCACTGCAGAAGAAAGTCTGTGTTTCGCAATAGCAAAGGTTTGGGTTGCAAAAGCCAGAGCTTTAGGAGGTGTCTGGGGAAGCTGTGACAAGTCACACAGGCTGACAATCTGCTGCTGTGGCTCAGTGTTAGTAGCAGTGTCAATTAAAAAAGGATTGCTTCTGGGAGCAATCCTCTTACCCATTAAGGACTTGCACATTAGAAGAAAAATATATTGTACTACTGGCCTTGTCATTCCATTGTGTGCAAAGTACTTGACTCTTACATGCTTCCTCTTTGAAATTTTGTTCTTCTAGCTAAGTAGTGAAATAAGTCCCCTTCTGCACAGGGAAATTACCAGAAACTTTGTAGAAAGTAAGCATAAAATAAGGTGTGTGACAGTAGGCATCATGTTGTTTTCTGAATTTTGTCCATCTCTTGGTATTGCAAGCTGTTGAATTTAGCTTTTTTCAAAACACAGAAATGCACTCTTGATTAAAGAGATCTGTTTATTTCTAAGGTATCCTGCTGTTACTGAATTATTGTCTCTTGAAGCTCTTAAAATAATTAAGAGCTATCTCAACTCTTGTAACTGTTGCAAGTGCAAGGCATATTCCACCGACTGGCTCTTCTTAACTGTGTTTAAGCACCTGGAGTAACAAACCTCCTAAATCAAAATATTTATGATGTACAAAACCATGATAATGACAATTTGCATGTGCTTCTTTCCTGAAAAAAAAGGTAAAAATGAACAATAAACCAACAAATGGGAATTATACCAATCCAGGCATAAAGTGAAGATCCCTGAACTTATAAGACAGTAGTTAAAAACTGAGTAAGACAGGGTAGAATAGAAGCATATAAGTGAGTACCTTTAAGAAATGGAAAAGTGCAAATGAAGCAAAGTTGTCTGTAATGCAGGATGTTTCCTACATAACATAACTTGCCCTAAGATGCACTTTGACACTGGTGCCATCACTGCCATTTTCTGAGAGACACAGAGAAAAAAGGCATGCAAAATTTATGAAAACCTATGCTTGTATCTGTAGGACGTAGGATATACAATTAGTCTGTTGGTTTTGTTTTGATTTTTGTTTGCAGATTCTTTTCACAATTACTTTCTGGCTACTGCTTAGGCAACACCTCACTGAACAGAAAGCACTTCGGCTAAAAGAAGCTACTTTATCTGAGGTCAAAGTTGGAAGTGAAGAAAATGAAGAAAAAGGTAAAGCCAGATCCAATTTAGTCCTTCAGTCATGATAGAAGTTCCAGTTACTGCGTTTCTCTGATGCTGAAAGCAATTAGCAAGGTATCTGTTATTAGCTAAGAAAGATATTAAAAAATCTGTTTGCAGCTATCTCTCAGATATAAAAGTAAAACACTTTTGAACTTTAGAAATAAGAATAAAATGAGAATTCTCTCTAATGGAAGGTAATAAAGAGACTCAATTTAGAAAGATCACAGTACTTTCAAATGATCAGTTTACTGCTGTGTTCCAAACTCAAACCAGAGGAGTAATTGCTCTAAAGTTTGACCACGGGAGATGAGTTTACCTAGGAAAAGTTGCTAAATTCCTTGAAAGTTTTGTTGGTACATAAACTCTTATACAGACATGGAAGTTAAACTACAAATTTCAGTGGAAAAAATAAACATATAATTTTTCAGTGCAGGGGCTCAAGCACACCTGAGAGAAAAATTTAGATTTAGCTTATCTAACAACATAGTAACCTATTCTTTCTTTTGCTACTGGGCACACGGTTCTCCAAACATTCCTTGCCCTCTCTCTCTGGATGTTGAACTGAAAAAGTTCAGTGCACTGAAATGGTAGAAAATGAGCCCTGGAAGCAGTGGTGTAGTTCCCTCTCGGATTAATTACAATCCTTGTCCCAGTGAAACATCTGATCAGTGTCAAAGCTGGACTACAAGGATTTTCAAGGCAAGAGGCTGAGAAGGGGAATGGTGAGTGGGACAAAAGGAGTGGGCAAGCCTTTTGATGGTGAAGTTTGAAAATTGCTTTCAATGGAAAGAAAAGCAGTACAGCTGTGTACTATGGTTTTGGCAAGCTGTCGTGGTTTGACACTGGCCCAATGCCAGGCACCCATGAGAGTCACTCGCTCACCCTCCCCTACCCCAGCTGGGCAAAGGGAGGGAAAAGAGGAAAAGGGTTAACAGAGACTTCATGGGTGAGATAAGGAGAGCAGGAGATATATTTCAAGGGCAAAACAGGCTCAGCCTTGATTGCTAAGTGAAATTTATTACTAACAGAATCAGAGGAGGGTAATGAGAAGTGAAATAAGCCCTTAAAACACCTTCTGCCCCCCAGGCCCTCCCTCCTTCCCACCAACAGCACAGGGAGGCAGGGCAGGGGGGTTTTGATCAGTCCATCACCAAGACTTTCTTCCGCTGCTCCGGGAGCAGAGTCCTTCCCTGTGAGTCCGAGGGGTCCCTCCCACGGGAGACAGTTCTCCGTGAACTTCCCGCCGTGGCTCCACTCTCACGAGCAGCAGCCGAACCGCACCTGCTGCAGCGTGAGTCCCTCCCACGGGCACACAGTCCTCCCAAAACTGCTGTAACATGGGTCTCTGTTCCCATGGGGTGCAGTCCTCCAAGGACAGGCTGCTCCAGCCTGGGAGCAAGGGCCCTCTCTCTCCACCGGGTCTCCCACTGGATCACAGCCTCCTCCAGGCACCCACCCGCTCCGGCGTGGGCACCTCCCCCACGGGCTGTGGGTGGATCTCTGCTTTCCCCGTGGATCCCCATGGGCTGCAGGGACACAGCTGCTTCACCATGGGCTGCACCACGGCCTGCAGAGGAATCTCGGCTCTGGCACCTGGAGCTCCCCCTCTTTCCCCACTGACTTTGGTGTCCCCCTGTTGTTTCCCTCACATGTTCTCACCTCCTCCTCTTTGACTAGCAGCCAAAAAACCCATGGCTTTGTTTTGATTTTCTTCTTAAAGATGTCATCACAGAGGCGTTACCAGCCTCTCTCATTGGCCCAGCTCTGGCCAGCAGCATGTCCATCTTCAGAGCCATCAGCCACTGGCTCTCCCGGACATGGTGGGAAGCTTCCAGCAGGAGCTATCTTTGCAGCCCCGCTGCTACCCAAAACCAGGCCATGCCAAACCAATACACAAGCCCTGTTATCTAGATACTTGCACATGTACTTGCTGCTGGGGGGACACTTACCCTCCCCTCCACAAACCTCACAAGGTTAATAACTGGGGAATCTTGACCTCTTCAAAAAAGCAGCTTGTCTTTTCTGGCCCAAGTGCAGCACAAAAACCTGGATAAGTGGTAGGTTTTTTTGAAAAACAGCAGTGTTACTGCAACATTTATATTTTTTAAGCTTGTTTGGGTTTATGTTAATGTTTTTTCCCTTGCTTGTGGTTTTTGGAGGTAAACACAATATTATCTAAAGGACAAAACTGAAGACTCGAGATGAGAGTTTAAACTCAAGATGAGAGGTTTCTGGTGCTGCTGGTGGTTTCTTTGTTTTCCAGTTTAAAAGGTTGCTTACTTGAGAGTATAAGCATTGCCATGGAAAGTGTTTTGGCTATTAACCATTATGCAACCCTTAGGCTCTAATTTTCCGCTACAACTGCTGGCGTTTCAGACAAAGTGAAGATGGGTGTCTGGTAAGGATGTATAGCCATGTGCCCAATGGTACCAACAGCAGGTCTAAGCTTATATGAAGTTAAAACCCTTTTTCTTGCTCTGGAGCCATGCCTGATTAGAAATTACGGTCTCTTGTGAATATTGTGTTTTAAGTTTCTGTGTTGCGTGCAGAGATTTTACTTTGCACCCATTTAAATTCTTACTAGAAGTCCCAAGAATAGACAGGCCAAATGTGACTCTGTATTTGCAGAAGAGGAGTCGCAAGAGGGAGAAGTGTCAGAAGAACAGGAAGAGGAGAAGGAAGAGGAGGAGGAGGGAGAGGAGGAGGATGAACAGGATATTATGAAAGTCTTGGGGAAGCTGGTGATGGCTATGTTAATCAAGTACTGGATTTACGTCTGTGGGGGCATGTTCTTCTTTGTCAGCTTTGAGGGTACAATTGTCATGTACAAAATCATCTATATGGTACTATTCCTCTTCTGTGTGGCCCTCTATCAGGTAAGCGAGAACTGTGTTAACTGAATTTTATCCTTGAATAGAACTGTTCGTACTTTTAGCTTGGTAGTAAAGTAGCTCCAAATAGAATTCATAAACAGCGTATTTGTTCTTTAGTTAGACACAACAGAATAAGACCATTTGAAGGGGTTAAGACTAATTTTCCTCTGGCTTTTGGTTATAGTGACAGGCAAAGTGCACATAAATTAGATACAATGCACACCTGTGCTCTGTCATGCCACTTCACCATAAGTTTTGGAACTTTTGTGGAAAATTCTGTGACTATGCACATTCTGCATAGCCACCAGTTTTTGTGGCAGCTGATCCACACAGCTTCCACACCCCAGTGAGCATGGAGTCGCTCTCCTCCTGGACTTTTATCACCTAATGGTGATAAAACTGAGTGACTGTAGGTATCCCCAACTTTGTGTCTGTGGCCCATGTCCCATCAGACATTTTTGCACAAAAGTCTTTACTCAAATGCATTTGCACCAGGAATAAAAACTGTATCTCAAAATCTGTGGCTGCTGCTGGGTAATCATTGCTTACTTTAGGCCAGCTGGGAAAAATAGTGTTCTTCATCCTCGTTTGACAGTACAATGTTGTCAGTATTTCTATCAGTGTCTTTGCCTTCAGCTTGTGTCAGCATCTTTAGTGTGTGATTTTCAGGTACACTATGAATGGTGGAGAAAGATTTTAAAGTACTTCTGGATGTCAGTGGTTGTTTACACGATGCTGGTACTTATCTTTATCTACACATACCAGTTTGAGTCATTCCCTGGGTTGTGGAAGAACATGACAGGCCTGGATGAAAGGAAGTAAGTGGTTCTGATTTTTTTTTCCTTTGGATCTCTGAGTGATCTTCAGTGTGATGGAAGAATCTGAAAGTAGTCTTCCTTCTTATGGGAGATAAATGTCATGCGACCATTCTCAGGCATAGCTGATTTTAGGCACTCAGTTATGAAGCTGTAGATTTATTGGTGTAACCATAGAAATGAGCAAGACCAAGAGAGGAGCTCAGAGTCCTGTTTTCTCCGATTGGCTGCTTAGGCCTTTGGATTGCTTCTGTTCTCAATACAGTGCCAATGCTTCTCTTCACCACTTTGACCATAGGAACAAGAGCCAGGGAAAGATTAAGGGTAGATCTGCAGGATATTTGGAACTGATGAAGGTGGACCTGCTCTCCTGCTAATGAGGAGGACTGGGTTTCTTCGTCCTTATGATGAGTCGGGCATTTCTCAAGAGGAGCTTACCCTAGAAAGTATATGCAATATGAGTGGATCTCCAGTGCAGGACTTTCAGTCAGAGAAAACTCATCTGATTCAAGAGATCTGTGGCAGAGTTTGTTCATTTGACTGTACATTTACAGCACCTCTCTGCATTAATGAGTCCAAACACAAGATACTTTCATTGTAAAACTTGCTAGTGTAGGAGAATTTTAGAAACCAAAACCACGTAACAAGTACCATCACCTTATTTCCTATTGCAAATGGTATGTCATAATGTCTCATGTAAAGAATATTTTGTGTGAAAAGATGCCTTAGTGGAATACTTTTTTTTTTCCAGACTAGAGGACCTTGGCTTAAAACAGTTTTCTGTGGCCGATCTATTCACACGCATCTTTATCCCCACCTCCTTCCTACTGGTGTGTATCTTACACCTTCACTATTTCCATGATCGGTTTCTCCAGATCACTGATTTAAAAGCTGTAACCAGCAAACAGGACAACACTATTTACAGGTAAAGAAGCAAAGTAGATGGAACTACTGATTATCTGTATGGAAATGCTGTTTCTGACTGTCTTGGAATGCTCACTCTTCAGTAGATGTTATTTGCCTTTGCTATGACTACCTGGCTTAAAAAGAAGGTGCACAGTATCCGGCACCCCACTACAACCAAAGTATCTGTCTCTCCCCATTTTCCCCTACACACTGAGCTTTTTCATTTTGGGGTACATTTTCGAAGGTACTAATGGCATTTATGTATTATTTCACTGGCTTTGACCTTCAGTGGGGGTTAGGTGCTTAATTACTATGTGTGCCCTTTTGTATGTGTGCCTGTCAGTAATAAGAAACAAAACTTTCAGTTTGGGTCACTTCTTTTTTTAAAATGTCCATTTTGAGGGCCACATGAAAATTGGGAGATCTTTGGAAGATAGCACATTTCCATTGAACAGTTAAGCCTTTTTTGTAAAGCTGAACTTCAGAAATGGAAAAATTCTGAATTTGTGGTTACTTTTCATAGTACTGACCCTTGGCTATGCTAGATATTTGGTGATTCCACCCAGAAGTTCATTAGCACTTTTCCATGAATCTCGGACATCACTTTTCCAGTGTTCAATTCTTAGATATTTTCTTGCATAAAAACCAATCTGGCCTAGGATCCTGAGCCAGGAGTATGAGAGAGAAATGGTTTTGTAGTACATAGTGTTATATTATGCAATGACAATTACCGTCATTCTTTGAAGAAAGCAATTAATTTAGACCCTACTTTTAGAATGTTTACCTCTCTAGTGATAAGTGTATCTCAGCTGCACTTCTATGAACGGGGACTATCTGCATAACACTACATAGACCACAGGGTGTTATGGAATAATGACAGTTACTTAACAGGGAATTATGTTCTAGGTTATGCAAGATTTACAAAGCATTTCAGGTATTTTTCATGCATTCAATTTGATATGAAGCTACTTCACAGTGTATGGTACAAGTTTGTGCCATGAGAATAAGCTCCAGTTTTATGGAATGCTTCCAATTCCTGTATTTAAATAATCGCTAAGACCAGAACAGATCAAACTTGATAAAATTTGCCAATACAGATGTGGTGGTTTTTAAACTCACCTTTTAAATGTCTGTTTGTATAATAACTCTCCCTTTACTTCTCTTAAATTGCTAAATGTGATGGTAGATTGAAGGGCCCTTTTGTAATGGCCTGTGAGCAAACTTCCCTTGCCCAAGACAGACCTTTGTGCCGCAGTGGGTACATGTTAACCTCTCTGAATTGGCCAAGCCCTGAAAACAGAGCCCAGATAGGTGTCTGAGCTGAAATGGGGTTGTTCCTGGGCTGAGGCATTTAGGGGAATGCTTTGCAGTTTGCAGTAACTCCGCAAGCTCTCTTGTAGCCCTTGTAGCTCTCTTGTGTTACTCTTGTGCTGAGTAACACAGGAAGTTTCCACATCCCTTCTAGTGCGATCCAATAGACACAGAATAAACAGAAAAAAACCCTGAAGCACTTGTAGGATTTTGATGGGTCCACTTTGCCTGTGAACCTGCTACTTGAAAATCTTTGCATTACACACAAAAGATGCAAGAATATTATACAGCTTTCCAAATGCTGGCATGAAGACGATCACTGTGACTGAAGTCACATTGTTCCCAAAGGATGGAAGTGCTGATAGTGAAGACACAAAATGTTTTAATGCATTGTGAGCAAACATTTTTGCCACAAATAAGTAGCCTTGAGATACCATGCTAAAAGTAGACATTCATTGTTGTACCAAGCCTTTTATTAAAATCACAGATGAAGAGGATCTTTTTTGTCTTGAAATTAGAAAGCTATTTTTTTGAGTCTGAATGTGTACTAGATTTTATTAAGCAGTCATATAAGTAGCTAGGTATTTTTAACTGTTAAATGTGGCATATGTACTACATTTGCCAATTTGAAGTATTTTCAAAATCACAAATACCACCGATATCCTTTGTTCCTCCTGCGAAGGTTCAACTATTATGACCAATACCCAAATCTGAACAGTTTTCTTGGTTTATAGTCCTATTAACACTGCCTAGTATATGAAAATCCATCTCTTTTCTTCCCTTGATGCAATAAATCACTATTGAGCATCACCTGACTTTATAGTTCAAAGCTTCCCAATGAGAGCTCAGCTGACATTTGTATTGGTGATGTGCAAAGCTGGATAAGAACTAACACAACAACCAGCTTCAACTTAACAGTAATGCTAGTAATAAATTGCAGAGGCAATTAAAACAGATCAAAGATTCACATATGTGTGGAATTTTCTCTCAAAGCTACTAAAACTTAATTTTCCTTTTTGCTTTGAAGAAATTAGCATTCACTTAACAATGGCTTTGCCTTTCTAAACTGCTTTTATGCTGTGCCTTCTCCAACAAAAAAATTTTAAATAAAGAAACGGAACCTTCATTTTGAGTAACAAGGCAGAACTCAGTACTTTTAATAGTGAACTTCTTAAAATAATCACAGCAGCTGAGGGGTGGTCATGAAAGTAATAAAGAAAGCACGTCCAGTTCCTCCATATGCCTTTGAACTGCCAGGTGTGATTACGGTGCTGCAGTTGTGTCTAACTGAAGAGTCCTGTTAAAATTGCTGAGAATGCTCATTTATTAAAAGGCTGGTTCTCATCAGCAGAATTTGTATGTTGAAGAGTAAGGCTCTGCCAGCTGCAAAGAGAGGGCACAGAAACTGGAACACTGGAACTGGCAGAGTGAGGCACTTCTCACTATTTATAAAGGTGTCAGAACTGAGTGTCAGTTTTACACCTGCAAGAGAAAGAAAAATTCTCTAATTAGGACTTTCCAAGCCCATTTCCTTACTGTACCATGAATTATGGAATGGCAGAGATAAAGGCTGTGAGGCAGATAATTTCTCTGATAAGATGCTCTGCCATAATTACCTTTACATATTTTTTTTAAAAAGGAAAAAAATATTTTTTAAAATAGTGGTGTTCTAAGGCTTACTTGAAGTAAAGCAGTAAAGGCTGTTCTCACATTTTAGGGACTATGAAAATTATCTGTAGTTCTGACTGAAGTTGTATAGGATCTAAATGTCTAAGAGCTGCATTTATAAGCTTCCTAGACTTTTCACTGAATGGTGTATGTTAAGATTTCAGAGTGTGTTTTGTTATGACAGCATGTCATAACACATTGGTAGACAGGAAAGTGTGTTCATTTCTATTTAACAGCTTTCTTTTCTCTCTCTAATTCATTTCCCATTTTCATCTTGTGCTTTCATCTCCCACCTCATAGCCATGCCAAAGTCAATGGCCGTGTATATCTAATAATTAATAGGTGGGTACTTCAATTCTTCCTTTCCTTTGAAACCGTATACCTTATTTTTTTTGTTACTTCTTAGTTGCCTTAGAGCAAAGTATGTTCTTGCTGCGCAGTACTGTGAAGTAAGCAGGGAGATAACCATGTTCAGGTATTGCAGTTTCCTAAAGCTGATGAAGCAGTTAACACATCTCTTCTGCATATTTACATATTGTGAGTTTCTTCTCCCAGCTGAGAATTCTCCTAAACTTTGCCCACTCCTCAATGCAGGAATAATTGGTGCTATTTGTAATTGGCTGCAGACAATAGATTTGGTTGAGGAGGCTCGTTTCTCTACCCTTTGTTTGTGCATGGAAAAATGCATGCCTGCATGCGCCTATGTACACACAGACACAGAGACACACATCCCTGTTTTCTCCAAGCATGTAAGATGGAATTTGAGGGCCCACTCAATTGAATGTGTGGTACGTGTTATGAGTTTTCACAGACTGAAATTTCAGCGTTGGAAAGGGAACACTGAAACCACTGCATGCTAAGGCTGTTAATTCACAGGCTGAGTTGGGTGCTGTAGGATCCAAACTAGAAAAACTGCTATCATAATCATCCCTTTATAAATGGCATCTTGAAAACTGTTCCAAGAATTAGATTCCTTTCAAAATACTTGACTGGAATAAATGTGAGCTATTTTTTAATCATCTCTGAGAACAGAAGGACTTCTGAGTTGTTGTCACTACTAAATATAAACCGGAAAACCAAGAAGATACCTTGTTTAGATATTTGTGACTGCCTGCTCTATGTGTCATGTTCACCCTCCTTCTTCAAATGTCATCACGTAGTTTGGGTCACTGGTCTTAAAAGTGCACCAGAGCTGGAATTCTGGTCTGCAGAAAGCCTGTGTTTAAGGGAGTGGTGAGGGTGAGCACCTGGGCTAAGGCAGGCAAGCTGGGTGCCAAGGGGCATGGCCAGGAGGCAAGGCTGCACTCTCACCCATGGGCAGTCAGGAGCGTGGACCAACAGCTGAGGGTGAGGATCAGATCTGGAGTCCGTAACAAGGGTCAGCCACAACCTGCTGAGGTCCCAGGGAGTCCATGGAGATAAGCCAGGTTTGCAGCGAAGGCAGAGTGTCAGCCTGTGTGTCAGGCTTAGGGTCAGGGAGGCACAGGAGCAGGCACGGACACAGCTGCGATACAGCCACAACACAGGGGTGGAAGCCTCCATGTGAAAGCAGCACCCAGTGTAAGGACAGGGACCCCCTGCACTGAGGCTTCCTGGCCTGGCCACGTACCCCAACAGGGCTTCGACTCTGGCAGCAAATCCCCTTAAAGGCCCACAAAGGCACTCAAGGCCCTGCCAGTGGAGGTACGGCACTGTGCTCAGTTTGAGTGTTGCAGGCCAAATATTCAAGACATGGGTCACTAGTGTTCTGCAGAGCAGAAAGCTTTCTGTTCTTAAGGCTTTGTATGAAAAATACTTGGGAACTTCTTTTAGCCAGAAAGTTTCAAGCAATTCATAAAGAGCGAAAAATTATCAAAGACGAAAGATGCTTAATAATGCATTCAATTAACTAATCTTCTGCTCTAGTAAATTACAAATAAATGAAAGTACTAGGAATCCAGCAAGGGCCTGTGGCACATGCCTGATTTTAGTGCCACTGAAATCGCTTTGTTGCCAAGATCTAAATCTGCTGGTATACTTCTCATTATTGATACTCTGTTTAATGAACCTGAAGGGTAAGAAATGCTCTCAGCTAAAAGCACTTCAAGGCTTATTGGCTGGATTATTATTTAGTTATTTCTCTTCCTAAGTGTCAGACATAATACTTTTATGTTATTTGGGATAATTTCCCTATATAATGTGGCTTCCAACAATGAAGTTGTATCTCACTAGCTGTGAAGATGTATGGGTAGCTTGTCTTAAAAATTCTAAACTAGTGAAGTTTTTATATCTTAATACCTCAGTGTTGTCTGTTACAATACAATATGATCTTGTAGTAAAAAAAAAAATGGAAAAACAACCCTAGCAATAGATAAGGAAGTTTTGGAAGAAAGATTCCAAGTAGATTTCCAAACAGTAGGCAGGGCTTTTATCTATCCTTGGATCTCCTAAGCACATGATCCAATGCTCAAGCCTACTGATGCCAATAAAACTAAGCCTACTGAAAACTAAACTCATACTGAGGCTTTATCAGGTATATATATTGCATGTACCCATCTTTATAACACCATTGCCTCCCGGATCTCCAGAATACGAATGGGAATTATATGAATAAGAGAAAGATGAGTCCACTCATACAAAATCCTGTAGAGTTACTGTGTTTCTGTCCAATTTACACTGAGGTAAGTCATTAAGTCCTTGATTTACACCAGTGTGAATGTAGATTTTTCCATTATAAAAGTCAGTTGGGAAGATACCTCATAAAAATCAATGCAACTGCATATATACAAAAGTTGTCTGATTATATGACTACTTTCATTTCATGGTGCATTGCCTTTTAAATGAGCTCTGATGGTTTACAGTAACCAGGGATCTCCATAACATTTGAACTGAACTGAAAATTCATTCTCTCTTCTTTATACATGATCCTCTTACTGGTACTTTATTAGAGTTTTAGGTAGATATAAGTTAGTTATGTCCTTTTAGGGAACATTGATGTTTAGTCACTTTATAGAGATTTGAATATCCTTTTAGTGTATATGCTAGCTGATCTGTGACTTATATATGAAAATAACCAGAGAGCCCCAAAAGAGATGACTGGTAACAGCCAACATGGCTTTACTATGGGCAAATCATGCCTGACAAATTTGGTGAATTTCTATGACAGGGCTAAAGCACTGATAAATAGGGGCAGAGCAATTGACATTGTCTACCTGGAGTTATGCAAAGTGTTTTTTACTGTCCCATACAATAGCCTTGTCTCCAAATGGGAGAGACATGGATTTGATGGACGGGCTGCTCAGTGGATAAAGAGCTGGCTGGATGGCTGCACACAGAGTTGGTCAATGGCTCATTGTTCATGAGACCAGTGACAAGGGGTGTCCCTCAAGGTCACTACTGGGGCTGAGACTGTTCAACATCTTTGTTGGTGACATGGACAGTGGGATTGAGGGCACCCTCAGCAAGTTCGCTGATGACACCAGGCTGTGTGGTGCTTTCAACACACTGGAGGGAAGAGATGGTGTCCAGAGGGACCTTGACACACTCAGGAGGTGGACCGATGCAAACCTCATGAGGTTCAACAAAGCAAAGGGCAGGGTCCTACACCTGGGTCATGGCAATCCCAGACACACCAGTGGGCTGGGCAGAGAAGTGACTGAGAGTAGCGCTGAGGAGAGGGACTTGGATGTGATGGTTGGTGGAAAACTCACCATGAGCCACTACCATGCACTCAGAGCCCAGAAAGCCAATGGATTCATGGGTTGCTCCGAAGGAGCGTGGAGAGCAGGTGAAAGGAGGTGATTCTGCCCCTCTACTCTGCTCTGGTGAGACCTCACCTGGAGTGCTGCATCCAGCTCTGGTGTCCCCAACATCAGAAGGCCTGGAACTGTTGGAGCAAGTCCAGAGTGGAGGCACAAAGTTGATAAGATGACTGGAGCACCTCCCTTATGAGAAAGTTCGGGCTGTTCAGCCTGGAGAAGAGGAGATTGCTTGGAGACCTCACAGCAAACTTCCAGTATCCAGGGGGCCTACAGGGAAGCTGGAGAGGGACTTTTCATCAGGAACTGTAGTGATAGGACAAGGAGTAATGGGTACAAATTGAAAGAGGGGAAATTAGAGTTAGAAATTAGGAAGAAATTATTTACTGTTGAGTGGTGAAACACTGGAACAGCTTGTCCAGGGAGGTTGTGGATGCCCCAGTCCTGGCAGTGTTCAAGGGCAGGTTGGATGGGGCAACCTGAGCAACCTGGTCTGGTGAAAGGTGTCCTTGCCCATGGCAGTGGGGGTGGATACTTTAAGGTCTCTTCCAACCTAAACCATTTTATGATTCTATTTTCAGTAGCCAAAGCTACTGAATAAATTCTTGAGTATGAGAATTTTTCAGGTTATTAGACCCTCAGGTTCATTGCCCAACCCATGATGAGGAATTTTTGTCCTGAATGTGGCTAAAATGTGATTAAACTTTATTACGTGGTATTTTTTGGTGTTTGAGTGTCTTGTTAAACTTCTAATTTTAGACCACCTTTTCTGCTTTTTGACAATTGGCATGGTTTTTCTACTTCAGGATTGTTTAGTCAGAATTCTGTAGTTTTTCCTTCGAGACACCAAATTTTCCATCTTGAAGAAACTGCGACTCCCAAATGATTGAAAAATAATTCTGCTTGTTTGAATTTCTCATTAACTGCCTAGCCTATTCTGTTAATTTTTAATGATCAGAAAAAAAAATCTAGATTTATAAGTTCTTGAACTGTGAAAATCCTAGAATTGGCAGCATTTCCTGTCTAAATGGTTATAGGCCAGAATTTCACATCAAGAAAAATAAATCCCTGAGACGGTACTGTAGCATATTAGAACAGTCTTACAGGTGCTTGAAAGTATGCCGAGTGTTGTAATTTCAACAGCATAACCAAACATTTAGTGACCTAATCATATAGATATATACTTGCTAAAGGGAGACTTTATTGCAAGAAGTCATAGTCAAAGGGAAACTGGGTTTTCTGCAACTGGGGAGGTGAGTCCCTACAGCACAGCTGCAGGAGAAAAAATGAAACCATAAGAAAACATTTATTTTCTCAGTAAAGAAAATATATATACTGAATAATCAAATTTAAAAAAAGGCACCGTGGCAATAGAGAAATATCGTTTCTGTGTTAAATCAGTTAAATCATATCCCAGTTTTGGTAGTGTGAAACTTACTGATAGATTTAGTTATCAAAAAATAACTAAAAAATTCTCTGTGAGATGTGGCAAAGAGAGAGAGAATGAATAGCACTATCAAAGACAGGTGTGACAAAATCTTCTGAAAGTGCAGCCATGCAATTCTTGCTTTTGTTTATTCCCAAACTAATAGCTGGAAGAAAATGTGCAAATTCCTTGGCTTTCCAGCTGCATCTTTTAATTGGAAGAAGGCAGAAATGCATTTACAGTGATAGGTCAGATACTTGTGATGGTTCAGCTGCATTACTCAGAGCATGGTACAGCACTGACCACGTTTAGCACTGGTGTAAATAGGTTGCCCCCTTTCCATCTGTGCTGCAATTCCATGTTTCTTTATAGAAGCACCCCGTGAATGTCATGATGGCATGCTCTTGGCATCAGAAGGCTTCTGCAGATGGAGTAGGAGAATGCTTTATGACTTGTGATGTAGCATGACGTATTTGTCAATGACCTTCTTCTGTAACCCCTCTGTTCTCATCTCCCTTTTTCTTTCTGTTCCAATTACTTTGAGCAGCCTCAAGAAAAAAATACCAAACCACCAAAATGAGTAAGTCCCCTGTGAAGTCATGAAATGTTTCCTCTTAAATAACGTCATTTCATGCTTCTACATCTTAAACTCTGACCATTTTCTCCAGTGGGGAAAATGTCAAGTTTAAGTGTCAGTACCACTCATTACTAACTAACCATTAGTATCTGAGTGAGAAATAGTTACTAATACATTCCAACAACTCAATTTTCAGTGTGTGTTTGGAGAGAGTACCAGAATCATTAACTTTTCTACTTCTAAGGCATTTTCCATGAACAGTTTATTTTTTTCTAATTATACAGTTTGAAAAAGAAAAAGACTACGATGTCATTACTCCTCAGTTTGCTGACATGCTACTGTTTACCAACAGACTGGTGCACCAAGATGGAAGCCTGCCTGACATAACTATGATGAATTTAACAGCCAGCAGAGAAAAGGAAGAGGATAAAATGCTGGAAGAGGCTGGTGAGAAAAGAATGGAAGAGCCAGAGGGGGAGGGAGGGAAAGGGAGGGTCAAAAAAGGAAAAGAAGAAGAGAAGGAGGATGAAGATAAAGAAGATGATGATGATGATGATGACGACGACGATGAAGACAATGAATCAGAGGCAGAAGAAACTACAGGTAAGCTCTGCAGAATGCAAATTTTTCCTTCCTCAGCCTTAATTAACAGTGTCAACAGGTGGTTTGTTCTTGGTCATCCCTGTTAACTTCAATCACCAGGTTTTCTTTCTAATTTTGCACGCAGTCTGTGACAAAGAGCCTGAAGTGAGCAGATGCCTACTTGTCAATTATTCAACAGGCTACAGGCTCTTCTAGGGAAAAAAATCATACTGTAGGATGCTGAGAGGAAGAAACCAACAGAAACCCTGCCTCTTTCTTCTAGGTGCTCTGGGTTAAATTATTTCAGTCTACCCCAAATCCTAAGAACTTATTTAGAGTGAAATCTCTTTACAACAAAGAAAATAATACAGCATACATATTTAAAATCTGATACTGCATGCTTTCAAGGCACCCCTCCCCAGAAGTCCCAATGGCTTTACTTCATTATTTATGTGCACATTAGTGTAATATTTTTCAGTTCTGAATATGGAATGTGTAATTGATGCCAGATGAACATAAAAAAGCTTAAGGGCAGACATGGGTACGGCTTATACTGTCATCCTTGATATTGCTAACATGAACTTCTAAAATGAACTATTGCCATAAATCAGTTCGTAATATGAGCCAAAAGTGAAACCGGGGAAGAGCATTTAACACCCAAGGAAGCTGTATTCTTTGGAAAGGGCCTTACTGCAAACTGAGTTACTCAAGCCAATATTCACAGGACTGTGACACATGAATAGGAAGATGGTCTTTGTCAAGGCAAAATGGCAGCACATCAGGCTTAGCTGCCCCAGGGAATCATAGAATCATTTGGGTTGGAAAAGACCTCTTAAGATCCTTGAGTCCAGTTATTAACCCAGCACTGCCATGTCCACCACTAAACCATGTCTCTAAATGCCACATCTATAGGTCTTTTAAATACCTCCAGAGCTGGTGAATCTACCCCTTCCCTGGACAGCCTGTTCCAGTGCTTGAACCTCAGCTGAAGCAACTTACCTTTCCCGGCTGGAACATCTGCCCTCACAGAGGGCAGCAGTTCATGGGCCGTGGAAACCTTTATTGGCCAGCTTTCATACTGTCTGTGAGGGGTGAGGGGTCTGGTGCACTCCAGCCATCCCAGCTTGTTGGAAGGGCTTTGGGACAGAGGCCAGCTGGTGGAGGTTGCTCTGTGCAGTGACACATGCAAGCAGGGAAGTGGGGAACTGCAGCTGGTGTTGCTTGGAAATAGCGCAAAGGGATCCATCCTAAAGCCGCACCTGCATTTATTTCTACGGGAGTTATACCATTTTTACACAGCCACGTGGCCAGAGCTTTGACATTAAACATGTTCATGTGTGCAGACTTCATTACACAATGTTGTACAATCTTTCAGTGGATGCATCAGGCCTGTATTTTATTCCCTGCGTGTGTAGTGCCTGGCCATGCTAGACAGAGCTTGCTATAGCACCTTATCAGCCTGCTCCACTTTGCTGGTGCTGTCTGAATACACCTTGCATGATGCAACACTGCAAATGAAAAGAAATGCAATGAAAGAATGAGTGAGAACATCTAGCTCTGTAATGACTTCTCTTAAATGCTCCCATTGTGCTTATAAAAACACATGTAGGATTAGAGTTCTGTAGCTTAATTAATTTCTCAAGTTTAATTATGTACTTATGGAATTTACATCACTCAGCATTTTATTAGGATTTTCTAAGTTGTGTTTGGAGAAAAAAGGCAAAGGAAAAAAATGGAATTTGGTTGTGAAGTGTTTCAGAAGTCTGCTTTTTCACACAAATATGCATGGAGTAACCATCTTGGTTTGCTTTATATATAAATAATGTGATAATTTTTAATAATTACATAAAGAAGATGGTAACTCCTTTGCATTTTTAGCAGCTTAGACAGTGATGTGGTTTGGTATCTCTTGCAAATGTTTCCATCTCTGATATAAACTGTAAGAATGTTCTCACAGCATGCAAAATCCTTCCTAATCTCCAAAATGCTTCTGAAACCCTGAATACAGTGTGAAGACTCTATACTAATATGTACCAGCCAGATGAAGCAGTTTTACAGCCAGCTCACAAGCAAAGTCGTCACTTAGAGAGCACTGTTCAGCAAATGTATTGTCACGTACACTCACATGTAGTAGGTGATGCCACAAACTTGCTCCCTGGGGTAGTATATGAGAGGATGGCTTTTTTAGCCAAACACCCCTGTGAAGGGATACTTTCACCCAGCTTCAGGATCTCCACTTGATAAAGCTTTTTCAGCTGAGAGAAATATTTGACTGGACTACAGTTTGCCTTGCTTGTTTCAGATGTCTGTCTGGCGAAGGCACAGGTCACACTCTAAGAGGCTGTGCTGTTTTCAAGGCAGTTTAGATAACTCTGACATCTGAAGATGCCTATAGTACAATTGTCTAAACCTGTGTGACGAGAATCCAGGTCCTAGAGTGCATGGATTTCTTCCAAGCTGGCTGAAAATCTTCCTGAGTAGTAGTAGTCTGCGCTTTCTGAAACCAGCTGGGTCCATAGTTTCCAAGCATCAAAAAAAATTTTATTTTTCTGTGCTGGAAAAGGACCAGGGCTGGAATTAGTTCCTGAATGAGATCTCTAAGCTTAGGTCCAAAAATACTGGAGGATGAGAGTCCAAAAAGAGCTCTGATGAGAGGAATAAAAGCAAAATTGGCAAGGGAGGCCACCACTGCTGCATTTGAAGTGCGGAATCCTTCCAGGGAATGTGGGTCAGAAGGGAAAGCACCTCAGCTAAGTGGGCTTCAACCCCATTTTTAGTTAGTTAACCACTGAGCTGTACCTTTATCCTCCGTCTTGTCTTACTCTAAGGCTTAGAAGAGAAGCAGAAAGCTTGTTGTTGTCTAGTGGAGTATTCCGTTTCACAGAGACCTTCTCTTTTTGTCCTCACAATGATTCTGCTTGAACATCCCTTCAGACCTAAGGAACAAGTGGCATCTGGTGATCGACCGCCTTACAGTGCTGTTTTTGAAATTCCTGGAGTATTTTCACAAGATGCAAGTCTTCGTGTGGTGGCTGTTGGAGCTGCACATCATCAAAATTGTTTCATCTTACATCATCTGGGTCACAGTGAAAGAGGCAAGTTAACACCCACTGTCAAACTCTCACACATCGTGGAGGCTTGTCAGCTTCTGCCGTGTGGTTACACACCCAGATGTAGGGAGAAGGCTTCCTCCTGTCAGACCTCACTGAAATCACGGGCTCCATCTGGGTTTGTCACCTGCTGGGAACCTGCCTTGACATCTTTGATATTCTCTCTGTCTCAAGAGTCTCAGCCCTCCCCTTTTCTCCAGATATTAAAGTTTTATTAGTCTAATTCTTTGGATTTAAGAGACATAACCTCTCTCCTGCTCAAACTGTCTGTGAGCACCATCCAGGGATGGGAGCTGTAGAAAAGGACTGGGAAGGTACATATAGGAAAATTACTTAAACTTGGTATAGTGCTTAAGAAACAAGAATGTGCAACTATGCCTAAAGAAAAAGGGAGGAACGCTTTAAGCTGTGCTTTTGGTGTGGGCAGTGTGAGTTCTCTATGTGACACAGCCATTTCTTGAACGGGGTAGTAGGACAGCATTCACTAAAAACAAAAAAAATTCCCTTTTCTCACATTTTTTTGGGGGGGGGAAAGTCAAGAGGATGACGGTCAGTTGCATGGACACACAGATCTATGCCATCTCTTCTTTGTTTCATGTGTACTAAAGCAGCAGAAGCTGCATGTGGTCCTTTGTATTTCACATCTGTTGATAAGGAAGATACAGAGTTTGGTGTGTCTAATAGCATTAATATTATGTAGGTGGTACATTTCTTCCTAAACCAACTGTAAAATTTTTCCTTCTTCACTTACTACTTTGTGTCTGTGTTATTGTGAGTATTGTAATCTTTTTTTCAGTATTTTCCTCAAAGTTTCTGCATGTCCCTTTCTTTTGAATGATTCTTTTTTTTTACCTGCTGTGGAGAAGGTCAGACTTTCTCAGTTCTTTTGTTACTCCATGTAATTTCTGTACTATTTTTGTGTTTTCAGGTGTCTCTGTTTAACTTTGTGTTTTTAATTGCCTGGGCTCTTGCTTTGCCATATGCTCAGTTCCGCCCACTGGCATCAAGTATCTGCACTGTTTGGACATGTGTGATTATTGTCTGCAAAATGTTGTACCAGCTCACATCTATTGATCCCAAGACTTTTTCCAGTAACTGTACATTGGTGAGTACAAATGTATATTAAAAAGGTTTGACTGCTGTCTTCTTCAGTGAAGGAGAGCAAAGGGAAGCATATCAAGTACAAAAATAACAGTTCACCTGATGTATTATTGTTGATTATCGTACCCTCCCCAAGCAGTCTTAAAGTCATGTTTTATAACTTTTGCATTTTCTTTTTAGCCAGGAGAGAATGAAACTAGGGTCGATTTAGAAGAACTCAAAACCTCAGTGCTCTACAGTGGGCCAGTTGATCCTGCAGAGTGGGTTGGATTGAGAAAGTCTAATCCCCTTCTTGTGTACTTAAGGGTAACTTCTTTAATTATCTGTATTCAGATATTTTCTTATTTGTGATGAAAGTAGCGTTGTCTTGAAATAAGTAATGTCACACACACCAAAAAAAAAAAAAAGTAATGCAAACCATTGACAATAAGGAAGTACAGAGGGAAAGAGGCAACAGAAAACCACATCTGTTACACAGAACATTTCCAGAAGGGATTCAGCACCAATTAAGTTGTTCTTTCACGTAGAAGTATCACTTTTGGACTCTACCATCTGTTAAAAGCTCTTTAAGAAATGAGATATTTAAGAACTCTAAGTAATTAAGAGGTACATGGCTTTCAGGTACCAAAGGACTGATGGGTCTAATTGGAATAATTTCCCTGAATGACAGTGTGCTAGAAGCAGTTAATTTTTTAAGTGCTTGTTCCTCAGCCACAGTTTAGAAAATATAATGAGTTAAGAGAATCATTCATTCAAACACCAGTAAACAGGTGTCTTTTGTTTTTCTTCTTGTTTTTAGTTGATGCCTGTGAGCAATATTTTTTATTCTTGTCTTGATTAAAAATCCTTACTTACGGTGAAAATGTGCCAAGTCCTGTGGAAAACCATATCTCTTACCAATTTAAAGAATCTCCAAAATTCTATATACACAGTTTAAGGTTGTCAGGAAACATAAAAATCCCAGTGGCACCTGTTTCAGGAGATTCTTGTCCCAAATATTTCTCAGAGAACAGAGATCTAGAGTTCGCCACTTCTGCTTTAGTTATGGCTTCCTTGAGGGACTTTCTCTGAGCTGGTCTTTTTAACCGGCTTTTTGAGTTAGTTAGTACCTCTCTTCTATTGAGCATAGGGTAGATCTCCCTTCTAAGATAAATAAAAAATCAATTCATAGCCACCCCTGACTCCATCCTAGTCAATCTGGCTTTGGGAGAGAAGGACCTGTGCCTGAGAGAAGACTGACAGACTGTTCATGTAAAAAGAGTGTCCAGGTTAAATTTGTTCTACCCAACATCCTTGTTTTGGGAAGTTAGGGCTTGACAGCTAAACCTCTGCAGATGACTTTTGTGTACGTTTGTATCTTCTATCTCCTGCAAAACAAAACATGATACCTTAGGAGAAGCTATGAAATATGAGAGGGTACGTGGATGAGTCAATGCCTTTTTCCTTCCTTTCATTTCCACAACTAGTTTTATTATAGTATTTTTTAAATTAATGTCTTTATATGTATCTTCTGGATGTCTGTATGATTCATCAAAATCCAAGAACTGGTGTGAACCTTAATTTTTTTGAATCATAGTAGCTGAGAATAGGTGCCAGGGCATTCTGGAGTGCAGAAGTTCTGTGATACCATCAATTTGAGTATTAATAGGTTTATACTTTTCAGGAAATTTTATAGCTTCTTGTGGTTTTGACTTTTATTTAATATTCTTCTGATTGTGTCTCCCATAGAACAACTTACTGATGCTGGCTATTCTGGCTTTTGAAGTTACAATCTACCGTCATCAAGAATACTACAGATGTCGAAATAACCTCACCGCACCTGTGACTAAAACCATTTTCCATGATATTACAAGAGCACATCTGGACGATGGACTGGTAAACTGTGTCAAGTACTTCATAAACTACTTCTTCTACAAGTTTGGTTTGGAGGTAAATAACTATGTATTACTTTTCTTTATGGAATCACTCCAAACCTTTTGATTGTGTTATTTTTGAGTACTAGCTTGGACTGTGTTTGACATCTAGATGCTTCTTAGTCATCACTCATGTTAGTCATCTCTGTTCCCTTACCTTGTCTATTTGTTTATGTGCACATGAAATGTACTTTCAAAAAATCTTTGCATACGTAGTGATTTTTCAAAATTTTCTATGCCTGTCTGGAGAGGCAACTCCCAGAGTAATGAATCCTAAATCTAATTGTAATTATGGTCTCGACCCATCTGTTAAACAGTACCACAGCTCTGATCAGTGGAGTAAACTGTTCACAGCCATCTGAGGATTAAGAATGAGTGAAAATTAAATGAAACCAGCAAGTTATTTCCTTTGGGAAATGACTTTAAGCACATTCTAATCTGAGGAGAGAGAAAAACAAAATAGAATAGTGCACTGAATAAATGAAGTGTTCACTAAGTTTCAAAACATGTTTCATGATACTGAATGAAGGGACTGCTTTCAGTGAAGCCAAAGAACAGAAATGCTGGGATGCAGAGCCTTTAGAATAATGGAGAACTAAAGCGGTCTTGCAGGAATTGACTGGATTTGTCTATCACCAGTAGAAGCTGTATGGTCTAAATACCTCATCCATTTCCTACATGAGGATACATTTTAGTTGCTACTAATGTTAACAGTTCCTCTTCCTTTCCACATCTGTACATCCTATCAAGATATGTGGCTGTGTAACGTGTTCTTTGCTTGGCAACAATTAAACATTTCACATATCAGCTATTGTGACAATAGCTGTCACAATATTGACAAGGCTCTTTCCTTTCTGTGTCTTTAGCTATCACATAATGAATGGAAACCTGCTCTGGACAGAAGAGTGTCAAAAATTTGGGCGTTTGGGTGGAGTGGCAGAAGTTCCCATCAGAGCATGGTGGTTTGCACAGGGTTCCTGCAGTCAGACACTGCACGTGTGCAAGCATTCTGTCAGGATCCACGATAATTTCTTATTGCTGCATTGACTGGCCATGAGGTTGTAAAAGTTGCTGAACTTTCTTTATTTTGTTTCCAGACCTGCTTTCTTCTATCAGTGAATGTAATTGGTCAGAGGATGGATTTTTACGCAATGATTCATGCCTTCTGGCTGATTGCTGTATTGTATCGACGTAGGAGAAAAGCTATTGCAGAGATTTGGCCAAAATATTGCTGTTTTCTAGCGTGCATCATTACATTCCAGTACTTCCTTTGCATTGGCATCCCACCTGCTCCTTGTAAAGGTAAGGACACCCTTTGTGGAAAATTACTGCTACTTGCTTTTATAGAAGAGTGCTGGAAAACTGGTAAGAATTCTGAAGAAAAGGATTAAGTAATTGTTACAAAGTACTGATTGAATTTTTGTATGCTTCTGTCACACAGACTATCCATGGAGAAGTGGCAATGCCAACTTCAACTCCAACATCATAAAGTGGTTATACTTTCCAGACTTCATTGTGAGACCAAACCCTGTCTTCCTTGTGTGTAAGTATTTTAGCACATAGTTGTGAAGTGTTTATATGTCCTTTGCTTAAGTCATCTGTACAGTGGAATTTGAAGCCAGCCTTTTATTTACTCTTCAGAAGCAAAATGACATTTTCTGGGAGATTGAATACTAAGCATGGCTTTGACTGTAGTAGAAAAATTCACAGAATTAGTAATTTTTGCATCTGCTTTTCCCGTATCCCTTTTTTAATAATTCACCATCAAAATGTACGAGTATTTCCCCTTTTCTCATTTATTTCTCCATATAAGCCATAAACAATGACAGGTAAAAAACCTAAACACATTAATAAATTTCAATTCAGAGTTAAATGCATTGAAAACTGCTCAGTCTTGGGGGTTCAAAGTGTGGGAAAACAGTCTGGTAACTACATTATAATACATCACAACTCTCCTTACAGCTGTGGTGATGACTGAATTTTTCCTTCCAATCACTGCTTTCTCCTAGATGACTTCATGCTGCTTCTGTGTGCATCCTTGCAAAGGCAGACATTTGAGGATGAAAATAAAGCTGCAGTACGAATCATGGCTGGAGACAATGTGGAAATCTGCATGAATCTTGATGCAGCTTCTTTTAGCCAGCATAACCCTGTTCCTGACTTCATCCACTGCCGGTAAAAACTGAATCTTAAACACTTGGAAAATACAGTGCTTCCTTTTCATAAAGTTCACTAGGGTAAAAGTCATTCTCACAGCTTCCAATTTTACTTGGAATTTGTATTCATGTATGTTCCCATCTAACATACTGCTGTATGAGACAGCAGATAGGTCATTTCTGGGTAATCAGCATCTGGTTTAGAACAGGGTCGATGCACACATGTCTTCCTGAAACTGATGATTGTTTTAAGTGCTCTCTGGAGGAGTTCAGTGATAAATTTGCCTGAAAGCCTGCATTCACAGAATCATAGACTTGTTTAGGTTGAAAAAGACCTATAAGATCATCGTGTCCCACCACTGTCTTAGGCAACCAACACATTGCAAAATGTTCACCTTTAGGTCACAAATTCTTGCATGCTATCTGTGCACATGCGGATTTAGAAAGTTGGGAAAAAAAAGGTAGTTCAGCTGTTAGATTTATCTAACCCTCTATCTATCCAGCTTCAGAAAGAAGTTGCTACTCAAATTTTAATTTCCCTCCATGAATGCCCAGTGGGGCAGCACTTATGTTGGACTTAAGTGCTCTCTTGGTTTCCCCCCAAACACAGACATGTTAGCAAGAATCCATTGTAGTCTGCAGTTTCCCATGTATGTGTTTAATCCCAAGAAGTCATCAATTGTGTCCTGCCGAGTTGTTGTCTAAGCGCAATCAAAATAATACTCTAAGAGCCTGTCCTTCGTGCTATTTCATCTAGGCATAAGAACCTTAAAAGTGTCTTGGAAGGATGACTGACATGTCTTCCTGTTCCTGAGCATTGCATACAGGGTTGTTTGGGAAGGTGAATAATATATAAAGGGGCAGAGCCTGAGGCAGTCTCTTCTGAATGGCCTTCAAACAGTGCAACTGTTCCTGTGTGATCATTTCAGCAAACACAGATTAGCCCAGCTCTTCTAAATTGTGCTGGGCGTGCTCTCAATTGAACTTGTCTCTGAAAGTTTTGCAGTATCACAAGAGTAAATGGGAAGAGTAAGATTTCTTCGTTGTGGTATTCTGTCAGACTTGATCTGTGAATGCATGTTACCAATGGATGTCTGAGTATGAAAGGAATAGAAAAATGTCTAGAACTAATGTCCATAAAAATCTTCCTTTTGTTGACAGACTTTTATTTCTTTTACCAGACAAGTGGTATCACTAGAAGTCCTTCTCAAGACGTTTAGGATGATCCCGCTATTTCTGTTACAATTGGTTGCGAAATCTATATTGAAATAGCTTTGAAAAGGAGACTTTTGAAACATTCAATTGACTCATTTGTCCAGAGGTTTATAGTCACTACCGGGCAAAGGTTGAACAGTTCTCCCCCTTGAGAATTTTCGGTCTACACAGTGGACCCAGTGCTCTAGATTCAGTAACATAAGCAGGAAGAGAGAAGTATTAATCTTTCTTCAAAATGCTCCATCAAGTGAGAAGGCTTCCTAGAAGATGTCTGACAAATAGGGCTTGGTTGAGAGGAAATGTAGTGGAGATTGCCTGAGGTTTTCTCTTGCCACTGGTGTCCATCTTAGCAAAGGCTGATGCAGCAGTTGCATCAGGAACACGGATGTGTTTGGTCACTGGTGGAGACCATCACTGGTTTCTGGCAGAAAGATAGAATTTTCCTTCCCTAGTCCAGAAAGAAAAATCACTGTGAAAAAAACTCATTAATGATGAGAATGTGTTTTAAAGCTGTCTTCAGAAGAGAAAATGGCAAGAAAATCACTGCTTTTTAAACAGCCTCTTCTGGCATCTTTTCAGTGTTCTCTGGAATCTGACAGGTAATTCTGGTCATCTGTATAAGATACTCCCAAATGGACAAACATGAAAACTTTAAAACACAGAGGATATTCTTTGCATACTTTAGATGGGAATCAGAGTCAGGTTTATAGTGGAAAGCAAAGTTCAAGCAGAACTGGCCTGCTGCCCCTCCACAATCCTATGGGTTAATTTCTGTGTTTTGGGTAATGTGCATGGGTGTGCATCAACTTGAAGCCACTGGGGACAGGACATCCACTCAGACACACTGCTGGGCATGTGCTGACCAAGGAGACCTGTGGAGAAGTGATTAACAATATGCAACCATTTAATTGGGACTTTGCTGCATGTTTTAGGCAGTAGATAATATTGCTGATGAAGAGTACAAAAAGCCCCAGAAAGTCAAAGAACCCATTAGTGAGCTGAACAAATAAACTGTGATCACTTCATATTTGTCCCACCTAAATGCCAAAATGTGTGCAACCGTTTCACGTGGCAGTTTTATGTTGTGTGAATAAGGAGAAGAATGAAAAGAACAAGGCAGAGAAAGAAAAAAGAAGAGGGACATTTTTGTTTGGAAAATGAATAATGAATTACTAAAAAACCCATTAATTACTGCTTTCAGGAACAAAGGAAATTCTTGTTTATGATATCTTTTCTTATAGATATTTGGGCAGGGAATCATGGAATTATAGACTGGTTTGCATTGAAATGGAAGGGACCTTAAAGTTCATCTAATTCCAACCTCCCTCGCAAGGGTAGGGACACCTTCCACTAGACCAGGTTGCTCAAAGCCCCATCCAACCCAGCCTTGAACACTTGCAGGGATGGGGCATCCACAACTCCGGGTGACCTGTTTCAGTGTCTCATTATACTCTGAGTAAAGAATTTCTCTCTAACATCTAATCTAAATCTCTCCTCTTCTAGTTTAAAACCCTTCCCCTTGTCTCATCCCTGCATGCTTGTGTAAACACTTCTCTCCCTTTTTTATAGCACCCCTTTAATTACTACAAGATCGCAATGAGGTCTCACTAGAGCCTTCTCTTCTCCAGGCTGAACAACCCCAATTCTCTCGGCCTTTCCTCATAGGAGAGGTGCTCCATCCCTCTGACCATGTTCTTGGACTCCCTCTGGACTCACTCTACCAGGTCCCTATCTTTCTCGGACTGAGGACCCCAGACCTGAACGCAGTACTCCACGTGGGATCTCATGAGGGCAAAGTAGAGGGAGAGAATCACCTCCCTCAACCTCTTTTGAAGCAGCGCAGGATGCAGTTGGCTTTCTGGGCTGTGAGTGCACATTGTCAGCTCATGTCCAGCTTTTCATCCATGAGTACCCCCAAGTCCTTCTCGTCAGGGCTGCTGTCTATGAATTCCTCTCCTATGTCTGGGATTTCCCTGACTCAGATGCAGGACCTTGCACTTGGACTTGTTCAGCATTAAGAGGTTCATATGGGCCCACTTCTCAAGCTTGTCCAGGTCCCTCTGGATGGCACCCCATTCTTCTGTTCTGCCAACTGCACTTCTCAGCTTGGGGCCAGGTGCAAACTTGCTGGGGGTGCACTCAATCCCACTCTCTGTGTCACTGATGAAGATACTGAAGGGCACTGGTCCCAGGACAGAGCCCTGAGAGACACCCCCCGTTCCCCACCTCCACCTGGACATAGAGCCATTGACCACAACTCTCTGTCTGCATCCATCCAGCCAATTCTCTATCCACTGAGTAGCCCATTCGACAAATCCATATCACTCCAATCTGGAGAAATAAGGATGTTGTGTAGGACCATCTCGAAGGTTTTATAGAAGTCCAGGTAGATGACATTTCCTTATTTGTTGACTCTATAGAGCGTTGCAGTCATTCCATCATAAAAAACCACCAGAGTGGGCAGGCACCATTTTCCTTTAGTGAAGCCATGCTAGGATCACCTTCTTGTCTTCCGTATGCCTTAAGGTTGCTTCTGTGAAGACCTGCTCCATGATCTTCCCAAGCACAGAGGGAAGGCTCACTTGTCTGTAGTTCCCCGGGTCTTCCTTCCACCCCTTTTAAAGCTGTAACTTCTCTTTTTTTGTTTGTTTTTTTGTTTGTTGTGTTAGCTGCATGAATCTGTAATGGAACATGTAGGAGGGAGTCTCTAAGTATAAACAGACCTTCCTTTAGTATGAACTGCATAAAAGTTCTTGTGTTCTTGAAGGTATCTTACCTTTCTTTGAGCTCTTAAGTATCTCTTTCAATGCTTTCACTATGATGTAGATTATCCCAGGCTTTAGATTATGTTATTTTTGAGAGGTTGCACTGCACATTTGTGATCTTAAATGCCTAATCTGTTTCAAAGAAGCACCAGAGAATAGCTGACAGTACCTTAAGGTGACTGAATCTTTTATTAAGAGTTATAAATCTTTAAAAGAAGGACTCTCAAGCTCTGGATAATCCACTGAAGATCTGCCTCAGAGAAAAATGTATGTATCTGGCCTCCATCCAAGACAATTTGGAACTGAAAGGGCTTTGTCTAAAAACATTTCTTGTGCTTTTCAACAGAAGTTTCAGAAGTTTCAGAATATTACTAAATATTTAGTAACATGGACAAGAATTTCAGGATCAAACCTTAACCAAGCAAGTGAAATTAATAATGGCATTTCTCCAAAAGTCAGTCAGAAAGAGCCGAACAATAAGAGAAGACAACCTGATTATGAATAAATTATGAAGCAAAAAAAATAATTTTTAAAAATAGTTGTGCTTGGTATTCCTGGGTCTTCTGAGAAGCTTGATGTGTGTTTACTGCTACGTAAAAGAATGGCAGCTGCCGACAGAAGCACCCTTTCTGAAGTATCACTTCCCCTGAGAAGATAATAGTTGGTCACTGTTCTAGAAGGCATGGATAAAAAGCTTTTAACTGCAACATAAACAGTGGCAGAAAAAGAACATATTTCCAAAATGCTTCATTTTATTCTCTCTGGAGAAATACTTGAGTTCAACAGTGATAAATACAGTCTAAGTAAGAGATTTCCTGAAATTTTCTTGTCTTTCCACCCCTAGATTTCTCAGGGGATACGTGCTTGACCCCAAGAGAGTGCATATCCAAAGGACTTTGAAACAGAAATAAGAACAAAGAATAGAAATAGGAGCTTTTAGAATGATACAGGATTTAAAGCAACCTCACTGAGGATAATCCTTTCCCACAGTCTCTAATGCTGGAAAATTCTCATTTCAGTTCCCAATATGTTTTCAGACATTCTCCTAGACACTGTCAAGGAAAAAAAGCTTGGGATTGTAACCTGCATTTTTCTACTTAAAAGCAGAAACAGTTATTGAACTGTCCCCTTTAATACCTGTCCTCTGAGAACCATCATGAGGGGAGTCAGCTAAAGTGTCTGAAAGGCAGCTCTAATGCCAGTCTTGGAACTGTGTTCCAACTTAGGTTAGTGAGATAGGACTTGCAAATGAACATTACAGGCTTCCTGTCATATTTGTTACTTAAAGCCAATAAACTTTCGGTTGCTATTAAATAAAATGAGCCTCAACAAATAACACAGTTGTGAATTTGGGTATTTTTAAAGCAGAGGTAAGTATGAAAGGAGGACTTTGCTGGTAAGAAAGTAATAGTAAAGGAATATCAATCCTTGGAGAGGGTTTAACAAAAATAGTAGGAACTAAGACCTGTGGGGTCTACCAGGTTTGAAGAAGTCCATTGAAATAAAGGAGCTAGGTTTCAGAAGACTGGATGTTGCTGTTGGTGAGGGGAAAATCAGTGAAACTGCCTTCTAAAAGCTGAAATAGAGCGCCAGGGAAAGGCTTTGAGGATGGAAGCTTGGTGACAAATTAACAATGTTGGGATTAGAAGGGGAGATGAGCTCTGATGCAGGGTCACGCAGGCTGCTAAGAGTGTAAGGAATGGAAGAAAGAAAAATGAAATTTGCGAGTAGGTGTAGCTTACAGAACACATATGTATAGGGACAATATGTCTGGAGGAGAGAGAGAAGGTAGTTACTGGAAGAGGGCTACAGGAGGAGCCGTGGGGTTATACGGAGGTGAGTGCCACACTCAAAACAAAGCAGGGCGCTGCTAAGGGAAAACAGTGAAGCTACGTAACAGCAGCTCCTCCAGCATGAAGAAGCCTTGAGCTGCATCCATCACCACAATAGGCTCTCACCAGTGTATAAGCAGAAGTGTGTTTTTCCCCTAAATTTCGAAGCGCTGGCTGAGGACAAATACCTTTCCTGAAAGAGGTTATCAGCTGCAGCATCAGCACCTCTTGGTGCCTGCAGGCAGAGGTCCAGACACTAGACTGGTCATTGCCAAACACATCATGTAGCGAGCCAGGAAAACAACTACACCTAGAGCAATCTCTCTGCAACAGGCTAGATTGTATTACAGTTAAAAGTTAATTCCCGTGGAAATAAAATATTGAAATAATCATGGTGAGACCAATAAAACTTTAGAAAAGCAGATAATTTGATGTAGAGAGCCATCTGAGGTTACAATAGCTTTGATGGATGTGTGGAATGAACTTCAGACTTCGTCTTCCTTGGTTTTGAGCAAATTGATACTGTAATTTTTTCCAAAATGTTTTCCAGAGTATTAGTGGGTTCTACTAATGACATGGTTGGAAAATCAGTGGGTTTCATTTCTCATTAATCTTTCAGGTTTCTTCTGTGTAATTTCTCATTCAGAGGCTGTCATGCTACCAAAAGCCATAGTTTGATGCTTTTGGTGCACTGGTGTAGTGGCTAATCTTCCTCAGATGTGTGAGTGTTCCTAGTCTTCCGCTATACCCTCCCACCTTTTTGCATTCATCACACTAGCATTGAGTTTGTTTGGAGGCTCAATGGGCAGAAAAGTATCCTTTCCTTCTGTCCTCCCTCAAAATAAATAGGTTTTTGCAAATTTTCTTCTTGAAACCATTTCAAAGAGCCAAAGCCAAAAAAAAAGGGTTGAAATGCAGAGCTGAAGGGATGAAGGGGAGTGGGACTGTCCCTTTGGAAACCAGCTGCACAGATTTCTAAGGTGTACTGTCAAACATCACAACCTGAGGGTGGCCTCTTGCTTTTGGTAAATGAATGAAGATGTAAAGAACACTTAGAAAATGAGGGTTTGGAAGATTTACATTACATTAAACTAATGATCTGTGTGGTCTGCAGTGAAAGCATAAAATCACAGTATATTCTATCCAAAATTAAGCATTTTCTCCTGCCTGTTTAGAAGCTTTTAAACACAGGGTAAGCACTTTTACTGTCCTGATGGGTTTGTATAGGGTCTTTTAACTGCTGGGGTGCTTTTGTCCTTCAGCCTCCCACTGTTGCATTAGAGAAAGGAACTGAAAGTCCTCACTTCCTAACTTTCTGGGCTTTGAGGCAGAATTTAAAGATTTATGTATGAGAACATGTCAAATGATTTGAGAGGTAATATGTTGAGAACACCCCACCAAGACACGTTTTTATTCCTGCTCTTACAGCACTTGAGCTATCCATATCAATATGAACAATTAATGAAAATTAGGGGCATGCATGACTCTACGCTGTAACAGACAAGATTTCGTATATTGTAAATGAAAGAAGGATGATTTCAGGAAAATTTTTATCTACCTGAAAGAACTTGAGTGGTTCTGTCCATAGTGTTCAATGTGGCATTCTTCTTGGGATAGCACAGAAGTACCTTGGATGGTTGGTGATCTTCATTGGTTAGGTGTGTCTTGGCAGACTTGTTCAAACACCACTGTGTAAGATTTCCACTCCAAGATGAATTCTTGGGAGCCATTTTTATTGTTAGACGTGCTTGCAGCTACACAGTTATGAAAGTCAGAATGCTTTCCATCTTCAAGGACTACATTATTTGTCACTTGATGCAGTTGTATTTCCTCCTGCCTTCTGAGAAGTTTTCCTTTACATCCAGTTTTGTTGTTTGGTTGGTTTAGAGATGCCCAAAGCTTTTATACTTAATGTCTGTTTTGGATATAAGAAGAACAGGTGTATTTAATATTTTAGATGACTATTAAAATGTAGCAAATGGCTACCATTATAGTGAAAAAAAAGCTAGATTATTGTCTTCTTTTTCATATTCTCTCTAATTTCCAGAAGTTTTAATCTAAGAGTAAATCTGGTATCTGCTGCTGACTGGGGTTCAAGCAAATGCCATGTGTGTATGTTGGGAAGTTTGGATTGAGACAGTCCCACTTGTCTTTAAGGGTCAGAGTTCATTTTTATTGAAGAGTGTTAAGATATTGCTGGGTTTTTGATCAATTTGGTTCTATTTTGGGCTTTTCTCGAAAGATGCTGGTGCATTTTGTTGGTAGCAACGGACAAGCTTTTTGAAATAGAGCAGTGTCAAGAAAGTGATCTCTTCCTAGCCATCCCACACACCAATAGTTATTATTAAAGGAATATCAAACAGAATGTTATTTTCTGGAGAAACAATGACAGCACCATTTCCAGTGCATATTAAGTTAATAAAGACCTCTTCAACTGGTATCTTCCTTATTTTTCAAGTGCATATTGATGTTAATAATCTTTGTTAATATTTTATCACCCAGAACCTAGTAGCATCTCCAAAGTCATGATACTTTTAGATTTCACAGGCAGTAGATTACAAATTTCTTAAATATTCACGGGAAATAAACATAAAGGAGCTTTCTTGTTACCTTTCATTAAATACCTCTCTGGTGAAATGTGTAATACAGGCCTATAAATGTAGGACTATAAATACATACTCCTAGAAAGTTCTGAGCCTGAGAACATCAAGCAGCAGGGGCCTTTTTATGTGGCTTCACAGAGTGCGTTTAGTTCATTTACTCCTTACATGGTTTGGCTTAGGTATATGTGCACTCCTGTAGCTTTGCCTCCCTGCCTGGTTTCCTGACAAATGTAGTTTTGCAGCCTGGGTGAGCAGACTGAAAACACAGTTAGATTTGGAATCAAAACACTATAAATGAGAGGAAACTAAGAATTAGTTGGTCTTGCAGTGTTTAGCTATATGTAGTATTTAGTATTGCCTTTGGCACATATTCTTGTTTGAAAGCTTACTGAGTCAATATTAGGTCAAGATTTTAAGGAATCTGAAAACACCAAATTGTTTCTCTCTCTTTCCCACTGTGGGCCAGGCTGATTTCAGATAGCTCTGTCTCATAGCTTCCTGGAAAACGTTTCAGTAAATTTTATCACATTTCTGTTCTGTAAAAACCTTTTGCCCCTCAAAACTTTTGCAGTTGATCTCCATTAGAGAAAGATATTTTTAGCAGCTGTCTATGAAAACTAGTCTTTTGACCAGGCTGAATTCCCTAGAAGTCATCAATAAATATGGAATTGCTTGCAGGGGTGTACTGTAGTTGGCTTTTAAAAATAGATTTGCTATACTATTTCTCAGACTCCTTAAAAGATGGTCTCAGACAGCCTTTAGATCGCATATATGGCATTGCCAGATAATATCCCTCTACCACAAAGTTTGGTGAGAACAGATTTTCTGTTGGCAATTGAAACACGGACCCTACCCAGCAGGGAGACTGAATCGCTATTCACAGAAACAAGCTGGTTTTATACACTGACATGACCTATCCCACACTGCAATGTCAGCAGCACACCCTGTGAGTGTCTCTTTATTGGGTGACCCTCCTGTCAGCTCCCGGCAGGCTCCTCTCCCCAGGGTCTGGGGGAGACAAGTTTATCTCAGCCGCCGTGTCCTCCTTTGTGCTGCCATGTGCTTCTGCAGGCACATCCCACAGCCCGCAGCCCAACTCCATATCATCTCCCTCACAGTTTTCCTCCCTTCTATGATACAAGGCTTGATCCTGCAGCAAGCACGGTGCCCTGACCAGGTGTGGCAAGGTGCTTACACACAGGAAGGAGCTGGAGTGGAGTGTATGAGCCAGGCAGACCCGTGCATGAACCAGACCCCTGACCGTGGTGTTAGTGTTGAGCGTCTGCACAGGTGTTGAAGTGGGACAGAATGCTCAGAAGACCTTAGGCACAAGTGTCAGCCAGTAGGGCATAAAGAGGAAAGATAACATTGCCTTCAGAAAAAAATGGCAACTTTTTCTCCTTATTTTATTTCCAGGTCCTACTTAGACATGTATAAGGTGATAATATTTAGTTACCTCTTCTGGTTTGTGCTTACCATAATTTTCATCACGGGAACGACAAGGATCAGCATATTCTGTATGGGCTACTTGGTGGCCTGCTTCTACTTCCTTCTCTTTGGTGGTGACCTGTTGCTGAAGCCCATTAGGAGCATTCTGCGTTACTGGGACTGGCTGATTGCCTACAACGTCTTTGTGATCACCATGAAGAACATCCTGTCGGTAGGTAGCTCTTGCCTTTCCTCTGCCCTCAGCACTTCAGTTTCCTTGGGAGTGTGCACAGTGCATTGAGTGGTCATTAAAAATCCTTTTTCAGGAGCACAGCCCTCTGCAAGCACAAAGGAGTCTCCATTTCAATTCAGCATTGCTAGGGAATGGCAGTGCATATCCATCGGAAAATGTGTGCCCGTGTACTCAGTCTGGCTCTGTGAAAGCTCACAAGCTGTTTTCAAAGGGCCAGGTTCTGGTTTCTTTGCCTAATGAAGTCTCTCCTTAGAAGTCTCATGAAAATCTCAGTGGAGTGAAAAATGAGTAAGAAGTGAAAGATTAGTCATGTTGATAAATAGTGCACATTTAATTGGACAATTTATTTAAAGAAAGAATTTTCAAGCCTAGTATGAGATGCAGTCCTGTGATGTAATGTAATTAGTGAAGTTGACTACAAACTTACAAACCCCAGTACAGTTTCCTTTAGAACTAGTGTGAAGTTCAGGTGGAAACAGATGTATTTGATAATTAAATGTTAAATTCTTCTGCAAAATATTAAATATTTTCTTGCATTAATAAACTCTTTTGTATGTATTCTTGCAGTGATACTGATAGGTGATTAAGACAAGCCAGTAATTTCAATCTTTTTGAAAGATAAATTTAGATTTATTCCTGGCAATTGCTTTTTAGCTTTGAACCTTTTTAGTGCTGGACTGCAAAGAGCAGACATTTTTCTTTTTACATTTATTTAAGTCACTACACTAAAATAAAACTGATTTATGGGTGGTTTGAATTTGCAAATGTTCTAAATGCTTACATATGTGCTTCATTTTATGCTTGGGAATTCAGTGGAGCTAACGTGTGTCTTAAGCTTGTCCATGTATGTTTGCAAGATTAAGTCAGTGATTTATAAAAGTTGCTTAGTTGTCACATCGCGTCGTATGCCAGATGTGTCCCTTTGTGTGCAAAACCACAAACAAACCCCACATACCTCCTATCTCGCTGATAATACAAAAATCGAATTCTGTCAGAGAGTGGTTTGTGTGTCACTGGTAAAACCACTCTTTCTTCCAAACTCTTTTAGTAATGAGAATAATTTGGTTGTATTATTTCTCATGTAATTTAAAAGGATGCAATTTTTATTTTTACTTCTGCTATGTCTTGCTACATGAGACTGTCCTTTTACTTTGCAGATAGGAGCATGTGGCTACATTGAATCATTAATTGAGAATAGTTGCTGGGTGATTCAGGCATTTAGCCTGGCTTGTACAGTTAAAGGCTACCATATTCGTAAGTATAGCTTCTTTTTCTCCATGATTTTCCATAAATGAAGAATCACCTTTAAAAGCTTCTACCATATTTAAGTTGTGCCTTCCCTTGACATACTACCTTTTGAAAAATCTTGGTCCTATATTGATTAACAGCACAGAATATTGAAAATATTTCATAGAATCAAGGGAGACACGTATACAGAGAAAATTACCACCATCCTCACACATCCACCCACAGCCAGCATTTGCTGTAAATGAACAGTTCACTGATATTGGCACTTAACACAGTTTCCCTGTATATGCAGGTGATGTGATACTCTGGTTTACTGTACAACTTCAGCTAAAATGTCAGCTCACCATCACTGCAAGGAGAGAGCACCTGTTCCCAGCTGCACTCCCTGTGTGGAGCGTGGGCTCCGGCTCCTCCCTGTGTACCAGGGTTCAGTGGTTCAAAGGTTAAACCAGTTCAGCTCACTGAAATGGCATGAAAGTGGTAATTTTTCTGCATGCATAGTGAGTTTAGGCAGTTTTTTTCCTTGTGATTATTTTCATGTGGTGATGAAAGGAATGGAGTGGATAATGTCTGTGGATGGAGGTGAGAGAAAGGATGAATGAAGTAGGGAGAGCAAAACCCTTCACCTCTCAGTGAGCTATTAATTTGTCTCCACTTTGTCCTGACACCCTGGATTAACAGTTTGAAAACACCTGGAGTTTTCTTAGTGTTTTTTGGGTTTGGTTTGGTTTGGGTTTTTTCTGAATTTAAAGAACTGTTTCATCCTAGTGAGTCTGCAGCGAAATTCTGAATTCCTGTGATCATGATTGATCCTAATAGGTAAGTGTGGAATAGGGGAAAAGAAAGTAAGTATGAAGATGCAAATTCACAGGATGAAGGGTGCCCAGAAGTTCTTGTGTTACCCAAAACTTTTTGGGCAGCAACAGAAACTTAGACACAGGTTTTTGACCCCCACCAGGGGTTCAGCGCAGCGGGCTTTGAAGCTCTTGGAGTTTGACCTTCCGGAGCTGTAAGATTGGCTTGCTTGCTCGAAAAGCCAGCTTCGAGCCAGAGCCTGTCCCTGGAGTCCTTCTACTGCCTGCTATAGGGCAGCATAGGCCATGTAGTTTATAGTCCAGCTCCACAAAACCCAGTCTTAATTTTTTAATATCCCCAAGAGAACTGTCTTACAGAGAATAAAGAAAGAAAGAAGTAGCCCAAGCTGAAATCTAGAGGTAGGAGGAATGGGATTTTCTCTCTGCCTGTCTCCTCCTACCCCAAAGGAAGTAGTTTTGTGGTTTCAAATATTTCTTCTCTTATGAAATGGAAAGGAACATTGAACTGAGTTGTGGAGAGGAAAAATAAAAATATTAGATGGTGGCAGTCAAAAAGTCATTTTGACAAAAATAAACCACTTCTTCCTCCTGTTGATAGTGTTCTTAATTTAAAAATGAGAGAAAAAGTCACTTTGAAAAGAAGAAAAAATTGAAATATACTATTTTAGGAAACACTGAAATCAAATAATTTAGTGTAACCAAAAATATGCCTTTTCCTTTCTTTGTTTTCAAGTACTTACTAAAGTAGGGTGAATTTATATGCAAATGGTTCACTTCTGATGAATTCTCAGTTGTCATGGGACATCACATTGTTGGAAGCTTTTCAGTTTGCTGTAAAAGAAATTACAGTATACCTCAAATGCAAATGCATGACAATTTTCGTTAGAAAAATCCAATTAAAATAATTCAAACCATTTTAAAGGCTAAGGTTATTTAATTGAATTAAACAGTATAAAAGAATACTTAACACTGATGGTGTCTTTTTCCAGCAACAGGCAATCTAAATTGTAAACTGCCCAGTGGAGAAGCAGGAATCATTTGGGACAGTATATGTTTTGCTTTCTTGCTGCTGCAAAGAAGAGTCTTCATGAGTTACTACTTCCTTCATGTGGTTGCAGATATAAAAGCTTCTCAGATCCTAGCATCAAGGTAACAGAAAATCTGAAAGAAATTAAATTAAATAGCTCAAATATCTCATAGGGGCAGTACTTACTTACTGATTATGATAGGTAGTACCAAAACAGTCCTTTAACATTGATTTAAACAATCCATGCTAAATTCGTAATTGCAAACCTACCTTTGACAAAGCACACACAAGAAAACAGATTAATTGAGAATCCAGTAGAAATTCAACCATCCTTTCTACCAAATACCGTCTGCTGCTCTTATTAAAAGCTCTGAAAGTTCATGTGTGGTGAAACATTTCCTCAACATCGATGTGAATGAGAGAGAATGCCAGAGTTTCTAAGTCTTGGAAAGGAAATATTCTACTGTCAGAGCCTGTTTGAGACAATTGTCCTTAGAAATCCCATATCAAGAAAGGTTGCAGGAGGAGGAAGACAGGAAGGTTTTATCATCTGGCTTGGGAAAAAATGGGAGCACTTTTGGGAAGTGTCACGTCACTGAACACTGACTAGGTTTGGCAAGGGAGTGTGAACCTCATTGGGCCACAAGCACCCACTCAAAGCCATCACTAGCACAAACATTCATCTGCTTTGTAATAAGAAGGCAGATGAGGAATGAAATTCTGGTTTTAATTTCCATAAGGTTTCTAAGAAATTACTTTTATTAATATTGGATTAAATGTATTGTGGCTTTTTTCCCCTCGAAAAACATACAGACATTGATTTCTGACTGTATCTCAGGGCAAAATTTGGCTTGCATGTTCTGAAAGAAAGTAGCTTTTATATTCCTCTTGCAGGAATCATTTTAAGAAGGGGACCTGTTTAGCTGCCTATATTAACAAAATTCAGCACTGTAAAGAGGGCTACCAAAAGACCTACACCTCCACCCCACACTGCATCTCCTAGGCTTTTTTTCTGGGGTGAATTTCAGTGCTGATGCCCAATTTTGCTGGATATGGCCTTTTGGTAGTTCTTTTGTTATGCTGGGTTCACCGTGAAAACAGCATAAAGCAAAATCATGAGTATCAACATACCTCCTATATAGGAAAATATGCATCCAAAATGAAAGAGTAGACTTCTAAAATTATAGCTTTTCTTACTGAATTCCTGACGAAAGAAAGGCTACTTCTAGGCTACTTCTCTGAGAGAGACTTTGAGACTCTTTTAAGAGTCTTCAAGAGCTCATGTGTGAATTAGGAAGAATGGCCAAGACATCCAAATCAATGAGCTGATCGCATTCCTAATGTAATGGGGTGAGAAGCTATATTCTTTTGCCACACCAGAAACTTACTCAAGGGTTTGTATTGTCAGATTGAAAGCACCATAGTTTTCAGAGGGTGAAAGTGAAGCTGAATCTATGCTTGCCATGGCCCTGGAAAAAGCTGGACCTTGCTCACAGCTTCCAGGAGTAGTGAGGCAGGGGATTGAAGTGATTATAATGCTGAAATGACTATAAAGAAGTCCTGGAGGTGTGCAAGAAATCTTTCCTCAGCCTTGAACCTACTTGTGTTCTGTGTTTTGAGGACTGGTAACTGAATTCCTTGAGCAGCTGCTAGAGGAACTTGTGGGCTGAGTAGGGTTCGTGACATTTGGCCCCAGATCTTGAAATGACTGACTGTAAAGCTGTTACTGTTTTAGAGGAATTGATTGTTTCTTTCAGGCCCTGGATTAGTTTTGTTTGATACAGATAAGGTCATGTATAGAGGGAACATAGAGTTCTCTGTGATTAATTGCCATAAGGAAAACTTAGAAACATTTAACGTGTCGTCTCCTTTTTTTCTTTTCCTCTGCCCCATTTCTGATGTAGGGGTGCTGAGCTTTTTCAGGCTACAATTGTCAAGGCTGTAAAGGCAAGAATCGAAGAGGAAAAAAAATCAATGGATCAACTGAAAAGACAGTATGTATTTAATGCATTTTTTTAATCTATATATATTTCTATGCATAGATATGTACATATGTAACTGATTGCTGGTATATATCTAGCACTTTCTTTGATAGAAATACTGGCTTCTGGTGTTTATCTAGCACTTTCTTTTATAGAAATGCTTTACCATTATTAGAATTTTGTTCTGTATATCTTGTGTCCGTATTCCTGGAAAAATTTGTTGCATGACATCTCCTTCTGTTTCGTTTCTGGTTCCTCCTGTAGTGTTTGAGTGCAAAATATATTTACCTTCACTGAAAATATTTGCATTCAGTTTAAGTGACTTGAAGATCCTTTCTCTTTATACAGCCCATATGTCACTTTGATTTCTCTTGCACGCAGCCAGCATGCTGCTTTTGCAACTGCAGAAAGCTTTCAAATCTCCTCTGCCATGATGCATGGAAAGCCCTAACTGCTTCCTAACCGACTGTCAAAACCCACTCACGACAGCTTCTTCCAAACGTGCATAATGCAAGGATCATCGGAAGATCGCAGGGACCGTGTTTCCTACCTATATAGGATCACAGAATTATAGAATTGTTTGAGTTGGGAGGGACCATCTAAAGGTCATCTACTTCAACCCCCCTGCAATGAGCAGGGACATCTTCAAAGAGATCGATTTGCTCAGAGCCCCATCCAGCCTGGCCTTGAATGTGTCTGGGGATGGAGCATCCACCGCCTCTCTGGGAAACCTGCTGCAGTGTTTCACCACACTCATTGTAAAAGCTTTTTCCTTATAGCCGATCTAAAATGATCCTCCTTCAGTTTAAAACCATTGCCCCTTGTCCTCGCAACAGACCCTGCAAAACTGTTTGGCTCCATCTCTCCTATAAGCCCTCTTCCAGTACTGAAAGGCCACAACGAGATCCCTCCAGAGCCTTTTCTTCAGGCTGAACAACCCTAGTTGTCTCAGTCTTCCCATATAGGAGAGGTGTTCTATCCTCTAATCACCTTTCTGGCCCTCGTCTGGACTCTCTCCAACAGGTCCATGTCCTTCCTGTGCTGGGGACCCCAGAGCAGCACTCCAGGTGGGGTCTTACCAGAGCAGAGGGGCAGAATCCCCTCCCTCAGCCTCCTGCCTGTGCTGCTTTGGATGCAGCCCAGGACACAGTTGGGTTTCCCAGCTGGGAGTGCCCACTGAGGCTCATGTCCAGCCTCTCATCCATCAGCACCCCCAAGCCATCCTCAGCAGGGCTGCTCTGGATCTGTTCATCCCCCAGCCTGTGCTGATACCAGGAGTTGCCCTGACCCAGGTGCAGCTCCTTGCACTTGGTCTTACTCAGCTTCATGAGGTTCCTGTACACCAACTTCTGAGCTTGTCCATGTCCCTCTGGATGGCATCCCACCCTTCAGCTGTGCCAGCGGCACCACACAGCTGGGTGTCATCTGCAAACTTGCTGAGGGTGTGCTTGATCCCACCGTCTGTGTCGTTGATGGAGACAATAAAGATAGCACTGGACCCCTAAGGGACACCACTTGTCACTGGTGTCCATTGAGACAAATGATCTTAAAGGATGAGTGCAGCCACATCCTCGGTTCAGAGTGGCAAGTTTCAGGAAAAGCACTGCATTAGGCAGAAGTCCTTTTTTTCTCAGTGCTTCATTTGTTGTAACTCCTGACAACAATTCTTTCAATTTTAAATTATAATTAAATAGTTGAGTGGGAGTAGGTAAAGCAATCATGAGAGCAGGAAACCCAGTTCTCACTGACCATGGAGTGAATATCTATGATTGGTCCTTCCAGCCAGCCCCTTCAGAGCAATGTAACTCCTTCTGTTTAAGGGCAGGATTAATGACAGTGTGGAATATTTCCCTCAGAAGTGTTGCAGAGTATATGTGTGTGTGTGTGTGTGTGTGTGTGTGTGTGTGTGTATGTGTTTAACACTTGCTTTTCAGGGTGGCTCAAAAAGAATGAAGACACAAATCTAATAAGATTCTTCCTTTTGCTAGAATGGATCGCATCAAAGCCAGGCAGCAAAAATACAAGAAGGGTAAAGAGAGGATGCTAAGCATGAACCAGGAGTCCTCAGAGGGGCCGGAGATCCGGAAGGTTTCTGAAGAAGATGACGAAGGTACCATTAGCTACTCCTGTACCATATTTGCAGTTGAGTGCTAAGGATCTGATAGACCTGCTAGCTGGGCAAGCGATAAACTGTTCTTGAAAACTGACAGCATGTAACAACGTTGTTAGCTGAGTATCAGCTTCAGCCTCTATTCAGCCAAAAAAATTTCTTATGTACTGTAACAAGGTTTAGAGAAAACGATTTGCTTTGAGGGTACTTTTCATTAACTTCAGGCTGTTGGCAAAGAGCTGAAAAGAGTCAGAGGTTTGTTTTGATAAAAGTCATTATCTATAAACCACAGTTTTCCAAATAAGTAGCATCAACATTTTTCCAGCGATGTTTTCTGGATGCTGAACTGGATTTTTTCCAGTCACTGAAATGTTAGTGTACTTTTAATTGTTATTTAAAAACATGGAAACAGATAAAATCATACCTATCTAGTGCTACATTTCCAGCATTGACCTGGGATCAGCACTTACTGGATTTAAAATTTTTTGGAATCTGAAATGTGAGGGCATTTGAGAGGAGGGAAATTATTTTTCCTCTGTAAATTACAGTCAACTGTGGCAGTATGTTTTAAAACACAAAACTCAACATTTTAGCTGGTTTAGAGTGGAATGCTGTTTTAACTACTGCATAAACCAGAGTCTTTCTGCTTAGTGGTCATGGTTTTGAATTATTTTAATATTAAATGTACTCAGTAGACCTGACATCTGATGTGCTCATGAAATTTTAGCTCTTTTGAGAGAAATTAAAAATTATTAATCAGTGTAAGAAATATGTTTCTCATTTTGTAAAATTAATATTTGAACATATTTTATTTTAGGAGATGCAGACAAAGAGAAAGCCAAGGGCAAAAAAAAGCTGTGGTGGCGGCCTTGGGTTGATCATGCTTCCAGTAGGTTTTCTCAATCCTCTTACAAATATGTGGATTTAACCCTTATATCCTTGACCAGAATGAAGGCATTCCCATAGCCTGTTTGTTTTATGCCTGATTTTGTGATTGTGACTTGATAGAAGGCTTGGGTTTTTTTTCAAAAAATGATTTCTACTTTCCAATCTTCAAAGAATTTAACTATGTTTTGAACTTCTGTGTGTTGGAAGCGTAGCTAGCTCATGATACCTTGAGCATTCTTAGAAAAATATAAAATCAGATAAACATGTGCTAAAAAGAATATGTCTTGACCTCAAAGGTTTCAACTCCCCAGTACTGCAGAGCTCAATATATTTAAAAATGTGAATGTGAAAGTTTGCCAATGCATTCTAAGATTAGTCATAGTTTCTTTTTCATATACGCACATCATACATCTTTTTTTATGGTTCATCAATTGTTCTAGTATCAACTGTAGACATCTGAGTACCACAGCAAGGCAGCAAGACTACTCCCAGACCTAAGCTGTGTAGAGCTCAGCTGCAACTCTCTGGTGACACTTTAATGTGTTGTTGATGCCAGTTGTTTTGCTATTTCCATTTTTTTTGTGTGTGTGTTTACCTGAGACCAAAAATATGTCCAGCCTTGTGCACAAGAAATAATTAGCATGTGTCACTCATAGAATTGGTGCATTATGATATTTTAATTTGTTTGTAGCCCAGACCAGTCATATGATAGAGTTCTTTGCTACGTTATGGATTAGGTAGAACAGGAAATCTGAGTAGGCTGCAATCTCAAATCAGATGTCCTTCAGTTGGATGTTTGTTGAGTGAAATCAGACACGAGCTGTTTAGTAAACTCTGAAGATGTGAAAGAAATACTTAAATGTAGAGCACTGACCAGAGTTAAATCATAAAACCATAGAATCACAGAATCACAGAATGTGCTGAGTTGGAACGGACCCATCAGGATCATCCAGTCCAGCTCCTGGCCCTGCACAGGACACCCCAAGAGTCACACCTTGTGATTGAGAGCATTGTCCAAATGCTTCTTGAATTCCCAGGCTTGGTGCTGTGACCACTTCCCTGGGGAGCCTGTTCCAGTGCCTAACCACCCTCTAGGTGAAAAACTTCTTCCTGATACCCAACCTAAACCTCCGCCAACTCAGCTTCATGCCATTAAAAATATGCATGTCTATATTGTGTTTGGTCCTTTAGTTTAAGAGCTACTCCAAGTCCTAATTTTGCACGCCTACATCCTGCTTCATTCACCTATGTGTATTTTTTTATAACTCCAGCAGATACATATTTGCCAGCAGTGTTTAACAGAACATGGTATGTTTATTTCTATCAAGTCACAAGTAAACTGTGCCTCTATTTTTGTTTTTCTAAAGGGCACACTGCCACTTTAGAGAGACCTATCCTTTCCAAAAGTCTGATGAAAATAAAATTCTTGTCCTGTAATTTCTTTAAGAACAATGACAAAACAGATAAAAACTGTAATTCGTGAGTTTTTACTATAGAATTTCAAGCTATGGTGATTTTGAAGGAATGGGATATGGTCTCTTGTTTATTCACCACTGGTTTTGTAGTAAGAAGAACTGCACAGAGAGATATTGACTTTGGCTTTCACTTATTTCATCCTCATTATTTAATGTTCTTAGGTGGCAAGTTGCATTATGGTATTTAAATATTGAGCATTCCTGAAATTATTTACTGCAATAATGCAAAACCTTGTGGGAAACATCACAGACCCTGATCCTACAACCAGTGGTTTCCTGCCATGTGGCTTGCATCCACACTCAGTGAAACATGGCACTGACAGTAGGTGTTCACAGGCATGCAGACTGGGAATAGATTGATACTCCCCACGCATTCTTTTTGGAACACCGCCGTAACTGCAGCATTCTGCAGCATGTGGCTGTCCATCTCAGTAAATGGGTTTGTGGGTGTATAAATGTATACACTGAAGTCACTCAAGCTTGAAGTTTTTAATTTAGATTTTTATTGTTATTTTTATATCACTTGCTGTAATTTTATTGTGTAGAAAGATACCTCATTTTGTATATCGTAGCAATTGAAACAGCCATGAATTTGGGTCTGAGTAGAACAGATAAAGAACATCGGTGGGAATTTCCTCGCTGACTGTCACTCACAATCTCCCTTGTAGGGAGGTGTGGTTCTTCCTGTGCTTGTGGATTACTTGTGGAGTGCCACAAAGATCAGCAGGAGTTAGGACCGCGTGCTTAGATTCTCCTAGGTCACACAGTTGTGTCTGATGTAGTGCAAAAGAAGGTGACTGCAGCTGTCCTGGGCTGCAGGACACCTCTTTCCCTCTGGGCACAAGCAGATGATGAAATTATGCTTTCCCTTGCATGGCTCCTCTTCTGCCCCCTCTATCCCATCCCACAAGAAAAGCCTGTATGTCCCTTTTCTCAGTAGGAAGAAGCCACATTTTGCAGTACAAGAGGGGTCTCCCGCGTCCGGTCTGGCCATGAATTGTGTTACTAGTAAAACTTGGTCTCTTCAGGAATCCCTGTAGGTGGCTGACACGCCAGGTGCTCCATTTTGATGTGTGCAAGAATGCATTATTGCTATTCAATCATACCTCTCTCCCGAGCAGTAAAAAGGGTGTAACTGCTACACTGGAGTGTCCCCTCAGATATACTTTAACCTAAAAATTCTGTAGGAAGATCAATTTAGGTTAATTTGCTGCCAGCTCAGGCATTCCAAGCCTGATGGAGTGCTGCTCTGAGCCTAATGTCTCGACTAATGTCAAACCTTACCCACCTGATCTTCTGTGTTGACAATTTCTGTTGCTGACTACAAGATACCTTTTTGTGAAAGAGAACTGCAGACTACTGGCTCTTAAAATACTTTCATCTCTTCAACATATTTTAAATGGGCATTCTTGGAAGACTCAGTGCTAAGAAATTCATTTGTTTCCAGGAAATTTCCAAATTTTCACCTCAGTGCAACAATTAGAATTGCTGAAGTGGACTTTCTGTCCCTCTGCAGGGCATTCATTGATGCTAAAAGTCATAACTAGGCACATGAGGCACAAAATTCCCTCTCTGAAGGAGTTTTAGATGCCAAAGTTATGCTCCAAAGATAATTCTGGCAAATTTCACAGCGTGCTTAACCCTGAGGTTTGTCAGTAGTTTTGTGTGGTCATCTGTGCACACAAGATCTGTCTAGAATTCAAGGTATGATTGAATTACAATTGTTACTTTTCCAGAGGCCAGTAATGATGGATAAATATAATTTTATATAAATATGTATTGCTCCATATATCCAGATTTTGTAAATTTTCATCTAAGTAACTGTTCCTTCATATATTTCAGCTTAAATGTGGAAATTATTTACCAGTTTTCACTGCTTAATGTAATGCCGTGATTTTATTTTTCTCTTGCTCATTACCTTATTTTTGTTTCTTTTGTTTCCCTTGTTTGTTCATGTAGGCCTGTTGCCATCTGAGAAATAGAAACATTGCTTCTGTTCAAGGATATAAGGCCTAGCTTAATCACTGTGTACCTATACTGTATCAAGGTTTCAGAATCTTTCTGAATCCGTGGGCAAAAAATTGAAACTCATTTGCAATCATGTTAATAGAATCCAAGTGATTTGTTTTAAACAAGCCAAGGTTTTCCATTACCTCATCAAACTAATACCATCCCATTGCCTAGTTTAAAGGATTGCCTCAGTGTTTTGAAGAGAAGTTCTGTATTTTTTGTCTGGTGGTATTGTTCATATACGTTCATTTACTTACCTGCTGGGCTTTTTTTACTCCCTCAAATAATCAAAAGTCCCCAGTAAATTTAGACTTATTTGTCATTTTTTTTCTAAAAATGTAACCTTGTAACTTGATAAACTTCAATCCCTTTCTTTACATTTTCTTCTTATAGGGATGCTTTCCTTAGTTCTTGTATAGTTCTTATTCATGCCCAAAGTATTGCAGACTAACATCAAATAAATGGCCTGAGACCTTTTCATCTCTTGCTTCTTCTCTGTTTTCACCTCTCCTGGTAATAAATTTTTAAATGACTGCCTACCTGTTCATAGGTCTTGGGGGAGTTGAGAATAGAACTTTTCAGAAAAGTAAGAAAATATTTTGTTTCACTTAGTGGTCAGAAGTGGAAATTATTATTTGTTTGAGACGGACAGTGAAGAGGAAGAGGAAGAGGAAAAAAAAGAAGAGGAAGAGCCTCGAAAAAAATCTGCATTTCAGGTACTTTTATGGTAATTTGCTTTCTTGTTGACATCTGGAAAAAAAACAGGCACATATGTTAAAGCTGCCAGTTCCTCTAAAGTAGTCCTGGAAAGTATTGGAAATTAAATTGCTTGCCAATTTAAAATGTAAGTTCGCCGTGTGCTTTAAGCATTGCCGAAATTGTAGTAGAGCCATCTTCATTCACTTACGCCTGAAGATAACAAAAATGCAAAAAAAAGTTTAGGGATCCAAGCTTTACCTTTTTCTGCATTGCAATAAAGACAGTTGAGGAAGCTGACTTGCCTCTGATGCTACTGTGCAATGCCTCCAGTGGTTTTCTGGTTTTGAGGAGATGGTACCATACCATGAAGAAATAATCCCCAAAATAAGCAGGTTTTCATGGAAAAGAATACATACTTAATTTTAAAAAAATATTATTGAACCTAGTGGGCCAGAGAAATATATCCTTGGGTTAGAAAGAGCTTAACATTTAAAATTACGAAAGGAGACTGCGTCCATTTCTTTTCTTTCATTTTCAGGGCAGTGTTAATTATAATATTTGCACTTTCAGTGCCAGACTGTGTTGATGTAGGAGGATATCGTAATGTTAAAAAGATACCTGAGGTTTCCTATCTGGGTTCCTCCATATGGACTGGTTGGTGTTAGTGCGGGATACTGAATGCAGTGGCTTAAATGAAGAACTTGGGTGAAGAAGTCAGTGAAATACTCCTGCATCTAGGATTGCTTTTGTTTTTATAAGATTAAAGTTTCACTTGTGGAAGAATTTGTGGAAATGCTGCAGAAGTTTTTTGGGTCTGTAACTTCAAAAACTTAAGCAAATGAACAGCTTTTTCCAGCTGAATATTCCCATCTAGATGCAACCTCACATCACTGCAGAATTGGTGCATTGCTGAACATCCAACCCAAAAAAGAGCAAGAAACTGAGAAACTGCCTCCATGCTTTTCTATTCCTTAAGCCAAAATCTTTCAAACAAGGCTTCCCAGACAACATTACTGAATTACAAGAAGAAATGTTTTATTTAATTAATTAATACAACGTGCTTTTGGTTTATATACCTACACTACGTTACATTGCCAGTTGATTACATTCGTTAAACTGCCTACATGGTAATGACATGAAATCAAATTCTGACCTTAATAAGGGCAAAACAAATCTGGATCAAAATAATGTGATAAGTAAGTTTTATTTTCTAGTATTTGCACTATTTTTAAAAATGTATTTTACATTTAACCTACCTTGCACCATAGAAATGGCTCATTAATTTCTCGGTCATTTTTCTTTCTGGTTTTCATGCAGGTATAGAGGAAAGTTTGCATTCTTATTTCTGCTGATTTTTAAAAAAATTGGTGATAACATTTTGTTCAGATGTGCTGGTGCCAAGCACTAAGTTAAAGAGTTCTAAACTTGAGGTTAGAAGTTAACAAGATTTTTTCATTTATGCTGGGGTTTTGGGTTTTTTGTTCATCTCAGTCCTGAAACTATTAGTTTGAGAATGAAGATGCTGGATGGCTTTATATAAGCAGAGACTTCTATAGAACAGAAAACTGGTTTTGTTCACAAAATGTTTGTTCATCATTTGGTTACTGTATCTTACTCACTTTCCATCATCATGCACAAGGTCTTAGTAAAAATGCTAGCAAAGTGAACTTTGTTGTAGATTCTGTTAAAGAATTATTTTAATTTCTGATCTTCCTTTCAGTTTAAATTGCGTTCAATAGTCCCTTCAAGGGTTAACTTGGAGATTTTAAATATTAGAGAATGCATGCAGTTAAGAGTCATATTGTTGAAATTTTAACGTGAACAACATAAATGATCTTTTCCTCATATTGAAGTTTTTGAATGTAAATTTTTTCTTAGTATTCTAGATACAGTAATTAAAGAGATCCTTTTTATTAATATTTTCTGCTTTTCTACTAACTACTCTTGCTTTGTCCTTCTTTATAGAGAGCTATTGGAAAATTTGCTTCAGCCATTTTAGCCTTGCCAAAGTCTATCATTAAACTACCCAAAACTATTCTTCAGTATTTAATCAAAGCAGCAAAGGTACTCGACATTTTGCAAGTGTTCGCTATGTGACCCACCCCATAGTTCCTGATGTAGTGTATATATACCTCTGCCTTCATCTGCATTTTTCCTCTTATATGAATGATTTTTTAAAAATGATGACAGCTAAAGTCTCATTCCTAGTAAATGCAATGCAGTTCGTAATTTGGAGTGGTCAAGTCACAAGCAAAGTGGTCTATCTTTTTTTACCTGTAACCCCAGAGAGAAAATGCAGACCCAAACTCTTATTTTCTTTTGATTCTGATTTACAAGATGGTCACATCAAGTTGCATGTATCTTATGGACACCGTGGTAATTGATCTCAGAAAGCTGGTGAAAGGTTTGCTAAACACACATTATTCTCCAAACCCCTTTTTAGCTCTCTACTCCTCTGGCTTTTATCATCACAAAAAAGATTTGTTCGTCTTCTCTCTTGCACTTCTTTAATAAATTTAGCATTTCCTAGCTTTGGGCACTGTGTATCATTTTCCAGTCCATATGTAACATGACTTCTGTAAGAAGTGAATGTTACAGATTGAGAACACCAGCTCCAAAGCCTAAAAGATACTGAACTGAAAGTTTGTGCAGTGGTAGAAATCTGAACTAATATGTATGCACCCAGTCTGCTCTTGAAATACCCACTGCTTAGCATAAGTACTTACATTAAATTTATAAATCAAATGCCCTTTCTACCCCGTTCTAAGTCTGCCTTTTACCTCTAATTTCTTTATTCACACTATAATCGTGGCTGGTGTACACTTTCACAGTTAAGTGACAACAGAAGGTGTTGGCAGTTTCTGACTTCCAGTAAAGTAATACGGTATTAGTTCATTTAAGTATCACCATTCCCCCAGATCACCTTCATTAGAAAACACCTATTACAAAGCAAAGGGAAACCAGGGCGTCTGATCCCACACATTTTCTCATGTGGTGCTCGTTTGGAACAACTCAGACATATAAAAATAAAGGTACAGACTTCGAGAGATTTGGAAGAGGATCTTCTTTTCAACAGTACCAGAATAATTTCCTCTCCATGGCTGTACATATTCACAAAAAAACCAAAGGATTTTTCCCTTTTAAATTAATTTCATGTCAGTTTAACAGTTTTAAAAGAATACTTTAAATGTTCCAAAGTGATTTGCATAGGAAAATTCTAAAAGTATCAAGAAACTAAACAGACATTTTTCCATTCTGTCCTATGAGGGGCAATTCCAGCTTCACTGAGATACACGTGTGTTGTTGCCATTGTCTGCATGTTTGTGCTGTGAACTAATTAGATAGAACTGTTTTGTTACTGTGCTTTTTCAGCCTCTTGCCTGCATCTGTGTGCCCTGTCTCTGTTAGAGGCCTGTGTTGCTCAGAAATAGAAGACAATTGAAGATAATTACCATTTTTCAATGAAAACCTTTAACTGAGCAAAAGCACATTTTGCCCTAAAGAGCTGTGGAGAAGATAAAGTTATTTTAGTTTCTGTTATTGACATACATTTTATGTCGCATAGAGATAGATAAAAGATACAAGTTTTGTTCCTTCTTTCTGTAACCTTCCTTCACACCTTAAGTAGAACTATTAAAAGAGTCACTTTTTGGTAACTTTTTTTTAGGTTTTTTTTTACCCCCACTGCTATATAATTTATAAATATTTTGGGCTGATTTCATGCTGCATGCAGTCATACAGATCAACCAACTGTTGATCTGTGTGAGTGCTGTGAGTAGGACTTGGTCCCATAAAATACCCTGGATAAGTAGGTTAAGTATTAATGTCTTCCTTCTACAACTGGAAAAACAGTAGCAGAAGGATTCATTAGTGACTTATCTGAAGCAACAAAGAAAGGCATTGTTAAAATCAGGAAGCAATCTGAGGAATTCCTGACTGCCAGTTTTGGGACTGTGTATAGATAACAAATCAGTAAACAATCCACTAGGACCTACAGAGGGGGAAAAAGTATCTAAGCTGTGAAAAATACGCCATTACCTGTACAGAGATATCTCTGCGTCTTTTGATGTTTTTATTAGTGGATTGCAGCACTTTCTCTAAAAGTTTTCTTTGCTCTGCATCTTGCCTGTAAAATGATAAAGTAGAAATACAGAACTGAGAGATTCAGACAAGGTAGCCCATGCGCACAAAAAGGTATTAATTCCCAAAGTTCAGACCATGAAATTTTGTGGGTTCTAATGAAACTTGGGTCACCCACAAGTATTTTCGTATTTGGTTTTACACTTACAAAAATAGCACATGAACTCAGAAGATCTGCAGGGGAGGTATTTGATTTGGGATTAAAAATATTTCCTTGTCCTCACAGTCTGAATGCATTTACTCAAATTATATAGTCCAACTTGTGGCTTATTCTATGGCTTACTCTCAGAGCATGAGGAACCTTGATATAAATGAGTTTTTTCCTTCCAGTTTGTTTACCAAGCTTGGATAACTGACCCTAAAACAGCTCTACGACAGAGGCGCAAAGAGAAGAAAAGTTTTGGGAAAGAGAAGCGAAGGCGAAAAGGATCTGGGGATGGTATGTAACCCTTTCCATTTTACAAAAATACAATATTAACTATTGCCTGTTGATCCTGGTAGTGAAAGGCAGATGAGGTTTAGAGTACAAGTGCTCTCAGTGCTGGGTAGGAACTGGAAAAATGAGTGAACTTTGGCTGGCGGTCTGTTCCTGCACCAACCCATGGCAAGGCCAGCCATAGCCATGTCCTTCTATTCTGCATAACACACTTTGAGGGAGGTGAAGGGGAAGATGAGATAGATGTACTTTCCATGGAGTTGCAAGCGATGCCCAGAACTTCTGGTAAGTAGGAAGATTCAACACGTAGCAGAAAACATCAGCTATGTGAAAACGTTTGTAGGTGTACTTGCAATAGTAAATTGCAAACACGTAACTTTGTAGAGCAAATAGCCTGGTAGTTAACAGCATTTCTCCAGAATACAGGAGTGTAAATTCCAGGTGCTTGGCCAGAACCAGGAAGAGCAAGGACATTAACCTTTCGCTCCCTCATCTCCTAAAAAGGTTTATCTTTCTGTCCAAGGGTTTGTAGAGTTCATCAAAGTCACTCTTTTTTGATGGTAAAGTCATGTGTGTTCCCAGGGAAAGGTGTTGAAGAGCTATTTCATGAGGGAGTTCCCGAACAGCTGTAGTTCAAGTGGAGCTGTAAAAAAAAATTCTATGAAATAGCCACATATTTTTTTTTTTGGCCACATTTCCTATATTGTTCCCTAAAGAAGCTTGAGTTGATACATGAAAAAGAATATAAAGAAATGTTTTTCACTTTCCTTGTTGTACTCACTGAGGAACCCAAATATCCACAAACCCCTAAATTCAGTAGATAGCAAAAGGAAAACATACTGATGTTGACTGGGTTTTACTGGCAGTGTAAAATCATTTATGCCTCTGAAAAAAAAACAAAGCAATGTCTATAGGTGGTTTATATATCTTCAATTTTTTTTTCTCCTTTTCTAAGCTAGAAAATAGAAATTCAAAAGCTTTTCTGGTCAGTATAGATAGGGAAGAGAGGGGCTCATACAGGTTTAATCAGCTGGACATTTCCTCCATTTGGCCTCTTCACCTGTCAAAAAGAGGGAACTTCAGAACTGGGCTTCTGCCACTAAAACTGTAGCTGCAGTTATTGGGCATTAGACAGAAGGAGGGTCACCTATTTATCCTTCATTTCTTCCTGTGATTCTACAACACTCTTCTGCTATGGGCCTAAATAAATGCATATGGTGGTGTCAGAACAACTCTGCTGTTCATGTCAGCCTGAAGGTCCCACTCACTTCCCTCAGGTTTGGTGGGTCAGAGGCAGGAGGAGATCAGAGCACTGCTCAGGTTGCCCTTTGCAGGAGATGAAGAAATGATCTTAAGTGTGAGTCAGCAGAAGGGGAGACTGCTGAGGGTGGCTGAGGAGTGGCTGAGAAAGTATCTGGGTTTACACCAACAGATGACCTTGCTCAGCAGCCTACCTAGTGAGAAAATGCCACTGCAAATTGCAATAGAGGGATGGTCATATGTGAACACCTTCACTGACAGGGTTGTCCCTTCACTTGAGTGCTCTAGAAATGGAAATGTGCTTTCTGTTATGGTGGTAGGTGAGGAACCAGTCACTATTGCTTAGTAACTGTAGGATTTTCTAACTTGAACGGCATTTATGCCAGCACTTCTGTAGGCGTAACACTCACTGGCTTGCTCATTGTTTGCAGGAGGTGGCAATGATGCGGACTGTGAGGACAGCGAAGAGGAACCTGTCAAGAAGAAATCTGATGGACCAGGTATGAAGGCGAAATGAGGGATTCCCTGCCATTACAATGCAGTTGTGACCAGTGGCCTGTCACAGAGACAGCATTGCAATGATGCACTCTGACTGATGCAGTAAGAGCTTCCTAACAACGATCAGATTTTCTGCTGCAAGATTTGCAAGCCTTGAGTGTAGGAACTTCTAGTTCTGGACTATTAGCTACTGCACTCACTCTCTAAATACTTTGGTAAATACACCTGCCAGCTCAGACTTGATCACTGCTGTGTATTTTACTTATAGAACAACTTAAGCTCAGATTCCAGACCTGATTGCACATAGCCCTGTGTTAAAATCTCCACTGATTTTGAGTGTATTTTAGCAAGGTTAGTATAATGCTTTTCTTGGTACTTATCCATTCATCAAGGTACAGTAATCAGCTCTGAAATATTATATGTTCCTGATCTTACACGTTCTCATTCATAATCAGATTTAGAGCAGTTCTGTACAACAGAAGAAATGCCAGCAGTTTCCACATTCAGAGTTTTCCTACTAAGAAATGTAATAGATCATAAATCCAAGATTGGCTCCTTGTTTCTAACTGGAGTAAAGGAATAAAACTCTCCTCCCAAGTAAGTCTTCATCATGGCTTACCTTGAGTGAGACTTTGTTGTCAAAAGCTATATTTCTTCTCTGTATTGAATTGTTCCCCACAGTTCCAGTTAGAATTGTGTCCCTGAGTGACTCACAGGGCAGAAGATGTTACGAGGATGTGGGAGATGTCATTTCTATCTCACAAGAGCAGTGGTCTCAAATAAATGGTCTGCATTGCTATGAGGACGGGGGTGGGTTGCTGGGACTTGTGTTTGTTACTTACTGGCAATGCAGTTAGCTCTCTTGAAACACTGAAATGAATCACTCAAATGCATCTCCAGGGATGTACTGTTGGTGCTACACAGGAGTTAGGGGAAAAAGATGGATGTTTATAATTAATTTATGTTGGAAATAAAAAATTTATACTGCTTTATACTTTTGTTGAAATAATTTGGCCATTCCTAGGTAAAATTTGTTAAAGAAGATGGCTAGAAAAATTAGCCAGCAATTGGTAATGAATCATTAGCATCGTTACTAGCCTTAGATCGAATCCTCTCTCACATTCTCAGGCGGAGAGAAGCCTTCTCTCTAGAAAGTAAATATTTGTTTCCCTTTTTGAAGATGCTTAGATGCAATTAATCCCCAAAAGATTATTTTTGAACAGTTTTGAAGGACAACAAAGGTTCCAGAACAGCTGCAGCGTCATTAAAAATGTATGCTAAGACACCTCCATCTCAGGGAGAAAAATGACCTTTCAGGTTAGACTGGAAGTGCTTGGCACCATGGTGACACTATGTCAGGCTAGTGATGGTCAATAGTAAAAATAATTTTAACCTGAGAGCAGTGACTTCTCCTGAAGTCAGGAGCAGAAGTTACATATTGGAGAGGAAGAGTGTGGGTTAAAAAGAATATATGCTGTAAATTTTTGTGTTTGTGTGCTGTTCTCTTATTACCTGCTCATAATATTGTCTGGAATTCAGAGATGATGAATGGTCCTTGAAGTAGAAACAGCTTTCCATTTAATTTCTAATGGCAGGAATTCCTTAACTTCAAGACCTGCACGCTGAATGAATAAAACTTAAGTGGATAGCTCATAAAAATACCTCCAATTCTAAATGACATAGAAAAAGTCTGAAAAAAGAGCAAAATATTATTGAAATAATTATATGACCAAGTGAAGGGTGCTGAATGCTCCTATGCTCAGTGCTGGCAGAGCAGTTCATGGCATCGCTCAGGTAAATGGGACATGCTGCCATTTCAGCACCCACTTTTCAGGAAGGTAACACTAATGATTTTTTCCCATAGTTTCTCTCCACATAAATGTGCATACAACCCTGCCTGAACAGGGAAATCTTTTGCTTTATTATAGGTTCCCTTTTGCAGTCTTTCTGAGGAGCTGTGCACTCCCTCCGCAGAGTTTTGCGTGCCATCTTGTGGTACAGCTAAGAAGTGAGGTTGTTGAGAGCATCATGCATGGCCGATTATTGAGAGTTTTCTACTAATTCTTAGGCTGCTTAATCTAAAATGCATCTTTGCACCTGCTGCCCTGGGCTTTGGAACCTAGCAGGGACATCTAGCTCTGGAACTGACTTATGGAAAGAATTTTTTTAGTATTTCATATATTCATACAGCCATAGAATGGCTTGGGTTGGAAGGGATCTTAAAGATCATCTGGTTCCAACTCCCTGGCCATGGGCAGGGACACCTTCCACTAGACCAGGTTGTTCAGAGCCTCATCCAGCCTGGCCTTGAACACTTGTAATACTGTATGAGAACTCTAGTGTGGTGTGTAAGTTTGTGAGTGGATGAAAAATAAGTTGGAAGTGCTGCTCTTTGGATGAGAAATACCATTATTAATGCCAACTGAGCTACTGAAGTGAGAAATTAACTCGAGACAGATGTGTTGAGCAAAATAAAGCTACTGTTGTTGGTATACACCCATAAGCCTTATTCATGGGAAAGTGTACTCTTTTACCAAAATGGTGCAAGAATAAAGTTTTATAATTATTATTTGTCCTAGTTGTGCTTGTTGATCTGAGAACACTGATGGCATAGTGCAGCCTACTTAAATAAACAGAGACTTTGAAAACAGTAAATACAAGGAAGTGTGATTCAAAGTGATGGGAGGTCACATTCAAAGACTGTTTAGGCAAGTTGGACTTTAAAGCTCAGCTTAGCAAGGTTCAAGCGCAAAAGGCAAAGTTTGTGCAGAGAGAAACACTCACAAGTAATTAGAAGCTGAAGAGGTTCAGCTCAACACATTGACTGAGCACTTGTTCAGATCACAGGACCTGAGGATGTTGAATGCTCTCAGGAGATGCCCAAATCCTTGGGTTTCATTTTATAGACCTATGCATGCAGTGTCCCTCTAAAATCAACAGCTAACTTGAGCTATATGACTAACGATTGCAGGACCAAGGACTGACGGGGTGGAAAAGGGATTCCAGATGATAAGCCGAGGCATACAGTCAGGAAAATGGTCCAGACAGCCAAAAGGCCTTCAGCCATCTTGAAAGATTCCTTAGTACGACAGGGCCTCGCAGCCTGGTATATTGTTATTAGACAATAAAAGAAAGATGGATCTAACTCCAGGCAAAAGTACAATAAAAGATATTTGTGTTCACTAACTCTCTGTTGCTTTTGCTGTCCCTTAGATAACATCATCAAGAGGATATTTAATATCTTGAAGTTTACTTGGGTCCTTTTCCTGGCAACGCTGGACAGTTTTACAGCTTGGCTTAACTCCATCTCCAGAGAGCACATCGATATCTCCACTGTGCTCAGGATCGAGCGCTGTATGCTGACCAGGGAGATTAAGAAGGTAACGCCTTCGGTCTCTTTTGCCTGCTAATGCCATTTCCAGCTTGGTGAAAAATGAAAGGCTGTCTTTCCAGGTCACAGCAGTGAGGAGGAAGATAATGAAAATCTCACATACACATGCATTTTAAAAATAAGTCTGGACATTTTTACTGCTTGCTGGTTTATAAATCCTTAAATAATAAATTGTTTGATATATTACCTGGACACAAAACAAATTATGGGAAAAATAATTATTTGAGAGGTTGATGTAAGGTTTTGGCTGAAACACTTCTGTAGTGTAGTGTGGTTCTGAGAGGATGCAATAGATTCAAGAAGGGAGGAAAAGGCATGGTATTTTAAACAGCTCAAAAACTACCTCAGTCTGCATATTTCACTCATCTTGTAGCTCAACTTGCACTGGAAATGACTGACAACATACAGGCATACATTTCTTCAGTGAGAATGAAGCTATGTGTCCTTCACAAGCTAGCTGCATGTTAGCAAAAGCCATTATTAGCAGAGATTAATGTTGTTAGTGTAACTAGAAATGCATTTAGATCTTCCAAATGCAAGTAGGTGATACAACTCTTATCCTTTGCACCAGGCCTGCAGTTAAGCTAGAATGTAACTTGTGCCATCGTTTCAGAGTCAGGATGTTATTTATCACTGCCATAGCAGTGATAGCAGAAGCTGCACAGCTTGTACACAAACATACCTAATTAAAAACTTGAGTGTCAAATTTTGTTCTTAAGATTTTTTAAATTTTTTTTCACAAAACATCAGATTTCGAGTATTGTAGTTTTGGGACACTGTAGAGGACCAGAACTGAAATACTGGAAACTATTAAAATTAGTAAAGGAAATACAGGCAATATTTTAGACTACTTTTATTGTCTTAGCTGAAAAAGTCCTTGCATAAGGCTTCATTATAAGTTAGAAGAATTACTGTTCAAGAATAGCAATCTCCCCTCCTCAGTGTATCATCTGAAGTCAATGCAACCACTAGTGGAATGAGTTGGATGTGTTTCTGCCTAAGAACAGAAAATTCTCAGGTTTTTTCTTATGATACACCTTCAGAATTCTGATTACAATATCACAGCCAGAAAGACTTGATTCTGTGCCCAGATCTGGTCTGACAGTTAATAAAACTATCCTTTCAAACTAGCTTTATTGTGAAGTCACAGAGAAAGAGTAAAGGTCTTCAGTGTTTTTTTCATGGTTTTCCATCTGTGTCCATAATTCATGAAAAAATTTTGATTTTGGGACACTAATTAATATCTAGATCAGTTTGTAAATGAACAGTTTGTTGGGTCTTTTTCTGTTTAAAAATGCTGCTACTGGCCACTAATGATTGTTCTGAGAGTCAGTAAAGCCATCTAAAAGAGATCCATTAAAAGTTGCTGGAGTACACATTGAGTCATGGGCGCAGTCCACTCCTCATTCCCATGCCGAAGGATCTGCAGTCCATCCAGCAGAGTTGTGGTGGCTAAATATAGCCTGAAACCACGTGGGTTGCTCCAGTTTTCCTTGAAAACCAAACACTTTGGGCCATGGTAATCAGAATCTGACTTACACTCTTGAAAAGGAACTACGGGTGGGAGTTTGCCATTTACTAGGAAGGTTTTTGCACAGTCCTTAATCTGTTATTTGCCAAATGGCAGAAGAAACTGCTTCCTCAAAGAATATGTCTTGCCCTGGCCATGCATGTCAACCTCTACTCTCTTCCACAGGGCAACGTTCCAACACGGGAGAGCATCCATTTGTATTACCAGAACCATATGATGAAACTTTCTGAGGAGTCAGGATTGGACTCAATTGAAAAAAATCCCAGTCAAGCTTCTGGTTTGCAAGCATCTGAAAGAATGGATAGTTTAGATTCAGCAGCGTCTCATGACAGCATGTCCAGGTATTTATTTAATTTTATTCTGTGAAAGACACAGGGATCATGCAGTAGGTGTAATATTAGATACTGCCTAAGCACTGATGAACTTTCTAATCAATGCTGAATTCTATTTTGATTTTTCCATGCTTTCTTAATAGTGAAAACTACTATATGTTACTATTCCTTTATAGTGATGGACTCAGTTGTTGGCTTAACTTCTTTTCCACTGCATGGCTCCCTCACTGCTAATTCCCCTAGAATTAGGAGTCATTGGCATTGGCATTCTGTTCTTGTGAAAAGCAGTGGAACATAAGAGGTGCTGAGAATGCTTCTGTGATAATGGTTTAGAAATTCAGGCATGTTATTTGTCGAGGGATCATTCATTGTGAATATTTTGTCTTTGTGAAATAAATTGTTGTCTGTTGTCCACAAATTAGAAAAGGCTTTGCATTGAAAGAGATTCTGCATTTGAAAGAACAAAATCCCCTCTCACACCCAAAGGGCAAAAACGACCTGAAGAGCTGGGTTTCCCAACTGCCATGATTTCAGTCCAGCAGAGCTACACGGTTGTTAAACAAATACCCAAACTAGTTCAGGAAAACCACCTTCCTCATTCTTTTCTGAAAACGGATACCATCAAGTCCCTTGCCAAAATTACTGCCTGCTCCTGCTGCTTCATGCACACAGAGGCACACACATTCACTTCCTTCTCTTACAGAGGCAGTCTGTTCCCACCATGTCCCTGGTGTTCCTGACTTTTAAAATACTGCAGAATTTGTATAACATGAGGGGGAAAAAGGAGGGCTTTGGAAATCCAGCTGTTTCATAATCCGTGGCCTTCTGCTATCTCCTTCTGTGAACTGTGGCAGTATCATGTTGTGTTTGATACTCCCAGCAAACTCAGAAACTTCTGTGTACAGTAGATTATGCATAGCTTTTACTAATGACATATGGGTAGATGTCAGCAGACTGAAAATAACGAGGGGTTGTCTTCCTTTCTGATAGTATTGAAAAGCAAGGGTAAGAGAGTGCCTGTGAGTATTATGCTTGAACAAAACATCCACAAATTGCTCTTCAGTGAGCACTGGCCTTTGAGAGGTTCACTCCAGTAAAAACACCAAATCTGAGCAAATCTTTCTCAGTGGCCTGTTGCCCGACTGAGCAACACCTTTGTGTTTTGTCTCAAAGTTTTACAGGAGTCAAATGATGTGAGAAAAAAGTAAAGTCAAATTCTCTTACCAGCTCACTTGGACTCATTTTGATATCTGCAGGGCAGATTTTAACTCCACAAAGTTCAGTCTCACATAAGGAATTAATAGTAGTATCAGTCCTGCTTTCATTAAATAGTTTTTAGTTGCCCTGGTTACTGTAGATAGAAGTTATCATTACTGTACAATCATTAGCAGGAACTTCAATCATAAACAAAAGGAAGCCAATTCCAAAATTAATTATAAAAAAGAAAAACAAATCTTGTCATTTTCACCTATAGATTCTGCCTCTTCAATGAGGAGGTATCCAGTGTTGAGCTCTACTTGTGTCTTTTTCTTTTTCTCCCAGAATAACCACCCATTTTTCACCCTGCTTAAATCGCACACTTAAAATCTCTTTCCAAACTCAGAGAATTCAGTGGTGCTGCTTTGCAACAGAAAAAGTTAAATCTTTCACATGGGTTTCTGTCATCTCCATTTCCTTTGAAGAAGTCACAGGGTTTATAAACAAAGGAATAGGAAAGGCAGAGTTATGACTGATTTCTATAATCTCAAATTCTCTTTCTGGTAATGAACAATCAAATATTCTTGCAGTGAGTATTACAAATTGTGGACATCTGCTATAATAATGGAGGAAGCAATAATGAGTCTGTTGATTGAAAGATAATGCCATCTGTCTATTGGGGCACTCTTGCATATCTCTTCAAGGGATTACAGAAGTGCCTATGATGTTTTTTAGAAAAGTGAAATGTTTTAAACTTGTTATGAGTTTATTGATTGATTTTTTTTTTTAATTGCCCAAACAAGAGCAGGTGGCAGTTTGCATTTTAAAGTAATGATTTCCAGTAAATGTAGAAGTGACTAATTAAATCTAAAGCATCCCTGTGATCATGGATCTCAGGTTGCAATGGAAAACTTTTGGGAAGGGGCAGAGGATTTCTGTTCTGCTTATCTTTTGCACTACTGAAAAATCTGTAGTGGACATTAGGTCCCTGAGTAAGGTGAACACATCTGGAAGCACACAGGAATGCTGAAGCACAGAAGCTATTCCATTATAAGAAGACATAATTCTCAGTGCTCAGGATAGGAATTACTGTGGGTAAACACTGGATAGACAAAGAGAAAAACCCTCCTGATCAGCTGCAGGAACTGTAAATTTCTTGTGAAGTTCAGGGCTGGCCCTCATAGGTCTAATCCAGGGATGTTGTTTCTTAGTCTGGATAAAGCTCTAAATGGATTTTTGTAGAGTATTCTTGGTGGGGTTTTCTCTTTTAGCAGGGCTGTCATTTATTCTCAGTCATTTTTCTACACAGTAGAAGTATGAGATATTCATAAGGTATTTGTTTAGTTTCTCTTTCTGTATAAATACTCTCATGTATCCTAAAGGCAAAGTGCGAAGTTCATATGGGCCAGGAGAAGAGACTGATGCTGTTCCTTACCAAGCTCTTTGAGGAACACCACCAGAAGGGATTGGGATCTAGCATGGCAGAGCATTTGCTGCAGTTTGTTTCCATTCAACTAATGACCTGTTTATTGGGTTAAACAGCCTGTGAATTTCAGTAAGATGATTGGGAACTCACTAAAACTAGTTGGCTGCCTTTATGGGGCTTTGCCTACAATTAAGTAACAGCAGCTAGACACAGGTGCTAAGTCAGATTTCAAGTTATCTAAGGCTTTGTATCCAGTTCAGTTTGTGTTCATTTTTGTGCATCACAAATACTGCTTTCGTTTCCTGACTCCACCTTTGTGTAGACTTTTATAGGAGCTGAAGGAGGAGGAGCTTAAACACCTGTCAGGGTGTTTAAGAACACCACCTTTTATCTGTGCTTCCCTCACTAGAAGGGAGGATGGGGCTTGAGGCAGGGAGTACTGGAGAGGTAACTTTTGCCTAGGGAGGCAGAAGGAAGGATGAAAGGAGAACCCCTCTTTGGGCTGGATCAAAGTCCAATTTAGGCCTGTGATTGTTAGGGATTGATTGGGATTTTTTCTTGGAGGCATGAGGAATGTCGTAGTAGTCCAGACAGATAATGCCAGTTAGTAATTAGCCCATGGACAGAAAAAAAACCAGAAAAAAATTGTAATTCACCCACTAGGCTAATAAACTCTTTGGGAAGCGTAAATTTGTTTAGCAAAAAGGAAGTCATAAACTTAAAAAATTCCCACTCACTGAGGATAGAAACTTCTCTGCTATATATGTATCCTTATTTAAAATAGATACCTGATCAGCTTTATATAAAACGTTTGAACTCGGGGCTTTTAATGAGAATTCAATTTTAAAAACCTAGTCATTGTATGATTTCAAGAATCTAATGCTTTCAAGGTCTCCAAAAACAAAAATTCGAAAAGTCGCTCAGGAAGATATGCTTAGATCAAATTTATGTGATAGGCAATGACTTGAGTCAACATCAGCTTTGCTGAGTGTGAATCTCTCCACTTCATCGGTGTTCTCATTTCCTCCACGTTCAGAAGCAAGTTCCTAAAGCACATAAAGGAGACACAGACTGTGCTGCAAGTGTCGACTCATACACATCTCCTGATATTCGAGGATACAGTGCAGCTGCTCAGTCAGTAATTACTCTGGTGATTCATTCTTCGTTTAAAACAGCTTTAAGCCAAATGTTGCAAGCACTCGTCTGGACAAATGTTTTTATCTATTGGGATTAATAGATGTTTTTCCTTTGATTTTTCTGTGAGCGAGGTCAGAGCTGGCATGTGTAGGAGGGCAGCTGGCATATGTTTCTTCCATTGAAAATATATGAGTGGGCATGTGAACATGAACAGCTGCTCTGCTTAAGGCCCTTGGATGGTTCCCTTTGAACTGTGTCTGCATTTAAAATCCTTCAACACCTTAGTATTAGGTGTTGCCCTTCAAATGAATAAACTCAGCCCTTGAGACCTAAAATAACACACGCATAAAACATCATAGTACATAGACAGAAAGGTCATCTGCAAAACTGTATTGTCTCCTTGCTGCCATCTTCCCATATTTTAGCACCAAAACCTCACTGATGGAACAACAGCCTGGCTATATTCCATGTGTGTATGTGCAGAGGCAAACCTCCTCCCTCAAGAGCCCCCTGGGTCAGTAACACCGAGCTTCAGCTGACTCCCCTGCTGCTGAATCACACCTCCAGGGCAGACCTCCTGGTTCCATATCATAAACCATACACCATGCAGACAGCTCTCCAGATTTTGTCTGGAGGGCCTTGCGTGCCTTTGTGCACACACAGAAATAATGAAGTGGCTCGAAAAGGGTTTTGGCCAAGTGAACTGGCAGGACAGAGGTGCCCCTGCAATTGAGGCGGTTCTTAAGGAAAATATTTCACAATGCCATTGGTATCTTGGTGATTCTTTTCTGTTCAAAGGCCAAGGTATGCTTTTAGCCTCAGTCAAAAAAGCCATTCTGTCAAAAAAGACCATCAGTGGGGGTAGGCCTAAGAATAACTGCTTCTTCTCTCCCCGTATTTTGTTCTTTCCCCTTCATTTTCCTAAAGGCAATAATTGCAGGCTATAACTTCATGCCAGCAGATTTTTTTCCTCACTTCAAGCTAGCAAGACCAAAGGAATGTGGAAAACGCCATTGCCCTTCCTTTCTGACCTCTTTCCCAATTCTCTGTACCCCTGGACAAACATAATGCTTGCCAAGGAAGCAAATCCCCCGCTGCCACTGCTCAGGTGTCACACAGATGGAGTCAAAAGAAGAAAAGTGGACTGTAAATCCTGAATTTTGGGGTCTTTTCTTCTTTCAGTCTATCTGAGAGACTCAGGCAGATCACTGCATGTGTTAAAACACCAGGCCACTCAACTCATTTCGTTGACATCTGTGTTTGTCAAAGATTTTTACAGGAGAAATTATCTTTTTACCTATCATATCTCATTAACGTATTTGCTTCTTTCCTGTTGCTCTGTTAAATGCTTGTATTTAATTATGTACTTTCTTTCTCATAACTCATCCAGTTCTTCTTTTCTCCAGTTACACATGAATGCTTAATGTATTGTGTATGTCTCTGGTGTCCTGTTGTATTTGATAAGTGAAAGGAGATAAGGGTTTATTATATCTGTTCTTTATTTCAAGATATGCATGTTACCAATTTTGAAATACTTTTAAGCTGTGATTGAAATAAATGAAATCTTCTGGAAAGAATCATCAGAGCTTGCTAGTAAATATCAAAATAAAAGCCATCCCATGCAGAGCAGGTTATATTTGGCATGCATTTACTGGCTAAGTAACATATCCGATTTGGCTCTTTGGTTTGGAAAGAGGATTAGCCAATGTCTGACAGCTATTTTTCTATTTGTGGAGTATGAGCTTACTCAGTTTTAAGGGCTCTTTTAGGAAATTGGCTTGTACCTGTGTAAAAAGGTTCTGCACAGTATATCATTAATAAAATAGAATTTGTACAGAGGAGGTCCCTTTCCAAAACATCCTTGTGGAATCTGGAAATTTCAGGGGTAAACAAACAAAATAAAGCCTGGTCACATATGTATGTCTGTTCCCCTGGAAAGCATGTAGAGCACTATGTTGTTTCCATAACTGCTTGAATAGTGAATAGATGGCCTTCTATAGCCCCTGTGTGAAATTGACCATGACTAACCTGTGCATAGAAATGTGTTTCTGTGGTGACTCTAAACAAATCCTTATCTTCTCTCTGAACCATTTTTCTCTGTGTCAGTGTTTAGCTGCATGGCGAGCATATTTGTTTACTGAACCATGTGTATCATACTACCATTTGTATTTAACACTGTCTCTATAACTGTTTGCGCTGCTGTAGCTGCTACACTGAAGCAACCATGCTGTTCTCAAGGCAGTCAACCCTTGATGATTTAGATGGACCAGACTCTGTTCCTAAAACAAGTGAGCGCGCTCGACCTAGGCTTCGTAAAATGCAGAGCATGGATATGTCCTCCTCATCAGCTGACAGTGGCAGTATAGTGTCAAGGTGCTTAACTCATGCATGCTTTGTTCACTCGTTTACCCGTACCAGTCTGACTGCGGTGTTCGTGGATCTGCGCCTGCAGACACGTGGTGTGCAGAGTGGTTTGCATGGTTAAAGGAAGCTTTACGCCCTCCTGTGTCACGGCACGGTTCTGAGATTCAAAGTCAGGATCGCAATCTAGGATTCATTTGCTGTTTCACTTCTTTTGTTTTGTTTTTGTTTTCATCCTCAATTCATGTATTCTTCAGAGTTGTTCCATAACATTATGCTGGGTGTATAAAAACAGGCTAAGATCTGTATTTATTCAGCTAAAAGAGTGTCGTATTTTCAGAGTTACTGAGCTGATGGTTGTTCTTAAATTGGAAGCTGGAAGTTGAGTTTCTCAGCTAATCAGTTTTCCTAAGTAAGGATTGAGATGTATAATTTTAGAAACTAAGATAGGCACCATTGTGCCGGTTTTTCAATTTTTATTTTTGTCCATATAGGAAAGATTTTTAAATATGTTTTGATTACTTTACCACTGATTTACCATAAGGTGCTGGAATTAGGAAAGGGAAAATAGTTATGAAAAAATAGCAAATAATATTAATATCCAGTGCAAGAGAAAACTGTTCCGAGCTGTTCACTCACTTTTTAGCAGGTAAAACTCAAGGATTTGCATGACATTGGGAAGCAGTGTTTCAACTCATTTTATAAATATCATAAATCTGAAATTTTATGTCATTTTGCATCATTGTTTTTCTGTTTTGAAAGTGCTTGACAAATTTTTGGAGTCAATCAGTTTTGAAATTTTGGGATTCTATGATTTTGTACATTTTAACCAGGATGAGTGCTACTGTGGATCATCCAAACACACATCATCATAAGTGTTACATGTTGTAATTAAAACTCTGCTACAGATAAAGTGATCTAACATAGCCACAAAAGGTTTAGAAGCAGTGTAAAAGAAAAAACATTTTTAATTTTGGCAGAAGATGGTAGTGCCAATGGCTTTGCCAGTGCCAGTTTTCTCTAAAAGGTTATAGTTTATGTGAAAATATAGCCCCATTAATTTCATAGGAGCTATGTGAAATCTTGTTTTGTATCTGTGAGATACAGGGATATGCAGCCAACAAAGACAGTGAGTTGGTGTCTGTTGTCTAGGCTGTGGAGTGGGATGAGACTAAAAAGAGAAAGAGTGATGTTCAAGGAGAGTGGTAAAAAAACACTTGAGAGGGGGGGCAACAAGTGTGACCAGAGGGCTGGAGCACTCCTCCTATGGAGACAGGCTGAGAGAGCTGTTCATCCTGGACAAGAAAAGGTTCCAGGGAAACCTCAGAGCGAACTTCCAGTATTTAAAGGACAGCTACACGAGAGCTAGAGAGGGACTTTTTACAGGGTATGGAGCGATAGGACAAAGGGAAATGGCATTACATTAAAAGAGGGCAAGTTTAGATTAGATATTAGGAAGAAATTCTTCATTCAGAGGGTGGTGAGACACTGGAACAGGTTACCCAGAGAAGCTGTGGATGTTGCATCCCTGGAAGTGTTCAAGGTCAGGTTGGATGGGGCTGTGAGCAACTTGGTCTAGTGGAAGGTGTCCCTGCCCATGGCAAGAGGGCTGGAACGAGATGATCTTTAAGGTACTTTCCTACCCAAACCATTCTATGAGTCTATGCAAAGCCAACAGTAAGGAAGGCCAATCAAGCAAAGAACTGATCAGAGTGCATCAGACAGTTGAATAAGGAAATAGATACATACAGAAGTAAAGCAGGCAGGTAAAGTAAAAAGGAAGACTGTATTGAAGAACACAGGGTAATCTAAAGGTAAGCAAGATACCCCGTTAATGGAACAGTTTTGTAATTTGGTTGGTACTTCTTCAAGCTAGAAATTTACATGTTCTTTTATTTGAATCAGAGTTGATATGTGTGTGTTCAGGTCATGTTCCAGTTGTATACAACAGTCATACAGTGGTTGTTAAAAGCACTATCTTTAGAAGCAATCCCATGGCTGCCTATCCTTCACCATGGAGCATGTCTTAGATGTAATGGCAAGTCTTGACACTGTTCAGAAATGTTTGAGCTACTTTCAGAAAGGTAGTGTAGTTTCTCTTGTAGATAATATTAATTTGCCCTTTGCTGGTGTTAAAAGATGGTGAATCATTGTGAGTTCAGTGGGGTTTCATTCAGGGAACAGATGGATCCGGATGTTCCATCTGTGTAAGAGGAGATCAGGATGAAATCTTTTCTACCAGATCATATGAACTTTGAAGGCCTGGGAATGCAATGAGGTTGCTCAGCTGTCTCCATAAAGGTACAATTAACAAACTTTGCTTGGTCATGGGTCTTATAAACCTCAGCTCACTCTCTTCATCCATCTCCAACAGTGAACCTACGCAGGTCACCATGCTCTATTCCCGTCAGGGGACCACAGAAACTATTGAGGAGGTAGAAGGGGAGCATGAGGAAGAAGGAGCTCATTCTGCATCAAGGCTGGAGGAAGAGGAGGTGGAAGATTATAGCCTGGATTCAGAAGGAGCTGCATATACTCCCGATACCGATGTGCCATTGTACTCCACGGTGGATAGCAATGCAGAAGCTCCTCCTTCCTATAGCAAAGCTGTCAGCTTTGAACATCTTCCCTTTGGCTCCCCAGATGACTCAGCGGGTAAGAGCCTCATGATGGTGAGCCCAGACGACAGTCGGACAGACAAACTTGACACGATTCTCCCCCCACTGACGCACGAGCTGACAGCTAGTGAGCTGCTCCTGAACAAGTAAGAATCCTCAACCAGGAAAAGCTGTTGGTCACAATGTGTAAAGTTTTGTCATTACTTTGGGTTTTGTCTCAGACCTAGCCTGCAGTTTCTGATACAGTCCTTGTGCTAAGTTTGGTTTAAGGGAAGAAGCTCATTTCCTGTGCAGTTGTTCTAATTACAGATTTCTAAAGTGACTCAAATTCATCTTGGAAGGAATCTCAGCTTTCTCCCTAGATACCATATTTAATTGTTCTGATTAGCATTGAATTTCTGTGCTGCAATTGTCTTGGGGTCAAGGGCTTTTCTAAATATTCTTTGCAGGGCTTCTCTTCTCCAGGCAGCTGTGATTTCAAATGAGTTTCCTCCAGGGCTATCTGGGAAAATGTTTCTCCTTTAATTATTTTGGGTTACTGTAAGGGAAACTCTGACCTTTGGCAGTTTTTGTTTAAGCCAGTGAGAGCTGAGGGTTATGTAGAGACACCGCCTTGCTAGTGCTTTCACAGGGGAGAGGATGTTCCCTTCTTTGCCCCTTAGACGCTGTGCTCAGTAGCACAACCAGCATTGAGGTGGGGGTGGTGCCACTGCACTTCTTCGGCTGCTTTCTGGCCTGACTCAGTTGGGAAGGGCTTCCCCAAGTGCAGGGGCAAAATCTTAAGCAACGGACCTGCCTTTCTGCCTGACTGCACCTGGAGAGAGAGAGAGGGTGTAATAGATCTGACTTTGTCAGATGCAATGTCTTGTCTTCTGCTTTTCCGCTGCAATTTTTGCTTTTCAGTAGGATCTCTTCTCAGGCCAGGAAACTTTATGAAAAGCAGAGAGAATTATGAATGTGTATGAAAGTCACTGCCTTTTATAGTTATTTCAGTCATATAATGAGAATATTTGAGACATCTAATGCTCAAGGGCATTTATTGCATTCTAATCTTACGATTAGACGTAAGATTCATACGCCCCTGGATGATTCATAATATAAGTCTTATGATGTACCCCTGTTTTTTCTCCAAATTCCTCTCTGTGTTGATAAATCAGATGTGAATCCACACCAGTCTTGGGTGATTTGCATGAGATATGTAGGTTGGGCAGCTGTAGGAAAGCCATGTTTGTAGAAGATCTTAGGCCAGGCTGATTCCCTTCCTGGATAAATTAAAACACAGCAAAGCAGTGCTTCTAGTTATTTTGCCTGAATTTGTTTTCTGAGCTTAGAATCAGGCTATTTGATTATAATACCAAATCCTCCCCTTTTTTTTTTTCCTTCCATTGGACTAAGCAGGAGAATTTAATACTTTTCAAAAGGAAAAATAGCAGCAATTTGAAAAGCAGCTTTTGAGAAGTTCATGTTCAGTTCATTTGTGGTTCTCTGCTCCTCACAGGATGTTTCATGATGACGAGCTGGAGGAGTCAGAGAAGTTTTATGTTGGTCAGCCTCGAGTCTTGCTCCTTATTTATGCCCTGTACAATACGCTGGTGGCCCGGTCAGAAATGGTGTGCTATTTTGTGATCATCCTTAACCACATGATCTCTGCCTCCATGATAACCCTGGTGCTTCCCATCCTTATATTCCTGTGGGCCATGCTGTCTGTTCCTCGGCCAAGCAAACGCTTCTGGATGACAGCCATTGTCTACACTGAGGTATGCTGCTGGCTTTGCAAGCCCATGTCTAACACAGAAAACTGAATTTGTAAGCTTTGCATGGTCCCTTTTCTGCTTTTGATCTCTAGGATCAGGTGTGGGCCTTTGGCCCTTCATAGTAATACAAATATTTGCTAAAGTCCTCAGCAATTTTTGTGGTATGGATCTTGTTTTGCTATTTTCTTCATTGCAATGAAGCAATATCCTTCCTGGCACGTAAAGCAGTTCTCACAAGAACAGACCATTTGCAAACTGTTGCTATGTAATTGTTAATCAAGAGGCAGAATTCACTGCTTGTGGTATCTCAAGTGCCACTGAGTATCATCTGTTGATGAATGTTGATTGACTTTATTACTGAAGAAATGTGAAGTGTTATTTCTCTGTAGTAATGAATATGCTTGTTTATGTTCTCATAAAACTGACAAAGTAGTCATATTTTATCCCTCTTGTTGTCATGAGGCCATTATATCTGACATGCTTATAAAACACCCCAAGTGTGTTGTGTTTCTGAACAGGTGGCCATTGTCATCAAATACTTCTTCCAGTTTGGCTTCTTTCCTTGGAATAAACATGTGGATTACACAAAAGATAAACCTTACCATCCACCCAATATTATTGGCATTGAGAAGAAAGAGGGTTATGTGCACTATGATCTTGTTCAGCTTCTTGCTTTATTCTTCCACAGATCCATTTTAAAGGTAATCTGGGTTCAGGTAGTTTCTTATTTTATATTAATTTTTAGTTTCCATTTTTTAAGTCACTCATGTGATATAGGGAAGTCATTCATTTGGATGTAAGGAAAAATTTCTTCCATGAAAGGGTTATTGAGCATTTGAAGTGGCTGCCCAGGGGAGTGGTTGAGTCACTATCCCTGGAAGTGTTTAAAAGACATTTAGATGTGGCACTGAGGGAAGTGATTTAGTGGTGGACTTGGCAATGCTGAGTTAACAGTTGAACTGATGATCTTGAAGAACTTCTGCAACCTAAGTGATTCTATGATATCCCAACACATTGAATTTGTCTTCTCTCTTGTGAACACGTGACTGAGCTGAGCAATGCCTGTGATAAATACTGTGACAGAAATAGACACTTGATATGTTCTCTTCTTGTTTTTCCACTAGTGCCATGGACTGTGGGATGAAGATGAGAAAGGAGACAGCTCCAGTAATAAAGAAGATACTGATGATGAGCTCTCTCTGACAGGAGGCAGGAGAGACTCTTCTGCCTCTTTGAAATCTGTCAATCTTGCTGCATCAGTGGAGTCCATCCATGTCCACTTCCCCGAGCAGCAGACTGCCATCAGGAGGAAGAGTTCTAGCAGCATATCCCAGCTTTCTCACAGGTCCAGCTTCTCCTCACACAGATCCAAGAGAGGTAAATGTCATGGAATTTCTGGGATTTGAAGGACAAATGTTCATTTCCCGTAGGATCTTTCTGCTGAAACCTTGGGCTGGTTGCTGCAGAGCTCCCAAGGGCTACTGAATGCTGCTGCTTCTCAGTGATGAGATAGGATATGAACCAATGTATCTTCATGTTTGAACACACTCCAAGCCTTCCTAAAGTTCAAATGGAGAGCCATACTTTGTGATTCATTATGTTTTTAAAATGACATTATCCAAAAGCTGGGAAAGGAATGCTCAGTGCGGCCCAGATCCAGAAGTTTCTGGTCCAGCCTAATCTCCAGCTAGAGGGAATGCAAAGCATATGTATTTTTCATAACTACATTCGTAGACACTTGAACTGAGAAAATGTTTTTAATAGGTATAATGAAACAGATTGCATGTCCCATCTTGTGAAAAGGGCAGGGGTACTCTAGCCTAAATGTATATAATACCAGTTGAGGTCACTGAGTCAGATCAATCAAATACTTGCTTTTATCACTGTTCTTCTCTTTTTACAGCTATTAATCAAGTTTTGATCTGCCAGTGATTAAACCTTTACTGGTTGCTCTCAAGATTTTATCATATTGAGGGAAAAAAAGCAGAAGAATTCATTTCAAAGCTTCTTTCATTTTTTGATTGATGTGTCAGGATTTATTACTTTCTAGCTTTAGTATTTAAAGTCTTCTTTTGAATTGACTTCTCTTTCCCTTCCTTTTTTCCAGGAAGTACCAGTACGCGGAACAGCAGTCAGAAGGGAAGCAGTGTGTTAAGCATCAAGCAAAAATCTAGAAAAGAGCTGCTCATGGAAAAGTTTCGAGAGCAAATGATCAAAGCCAAGGCTTTTACAATTAAAAAGTGAGCAATACGAGGAGTTGTGTGGGTTTGGGGGGAAGTTCCAAACAGTAAAGCAGTAAGCCAGCATTTTAAAGGGAGCAGGCTACTGCTGATATTAATTCAAGTGTTCGTTGTAGGCAGATGTCCCACCAGCTGAACATCAGACAAATCGGCAGTTGTTCAAATAGCATCTGCCTGATAAAAAAGCTAAACATCCCATGTGAACTTGGTTGGCTATGTATATTTCTACTGTACAAATCCTAATACAGTGGTTTGGAAGCAATCAAAATGAAGGACTGGTGTCTCTGCAGTCCTGTGAAGGCTGTCAGAGTAGATCTTAGATATCTTTCGAAATATTAATCATACCACACTCAGCCTTTACTTTCTTCAGTGCAAGTTATGTGTTATTAAATCACATTGTGGTCTATGTCGTTTTAGGACTCTCCAGGTGTACGTGCCCATCAGACAATTTTTCTACAATCTTATTCATCCAGACTACAGTGCAGTGACTGATGTGTATGTGCTGATGTTCCTCGCAGATACAGTAGACTTCATCATCATTGTGTTTGGATTTTGGGCTTTTGGGGTATGTCACAGAGGCATCTATCCACAAATCCTCAGCAGGATTTACATGTTGTAGATGCTAAGTATCATGCAAGTGTCCTTTTTCCCTTGACCACCCTTATGTTTTTCTTTTCAGAAACACTCTGCTGCAGCAGATATCACCTCTTCATTATCAGAGGACCAGGTCCCGGAGGCATTTTTGGTGATGGTGCTCATTCAGTTTGGTACCATGGTGGTAGATCGAGCATTGTACCTCAAAAAGACTGTCATGGGAAAGGTCATCTTCCAGGTCATCCTTGTTTTTGGAATACATTTCTGGATGTTCTTTATCTTGCCTGGAGTGACAGAAAGGTATAACCCTTCTAAACAAACAATATGGGTTGAATAATGATGCTCTAACAAGTTGTTTGTATTTAAATTGGAGATGTTTATAGCTAGGCTTTGGAATCATGGACAAGTTTCTTCTTCGTCTCATTTCTAAGCAGAAAGTTGGAATGCATTTCCACAGCAGTAACTGTGGCCAATATAAGTTTGAGGAAGAATTAGTTATATACGTACAGAAATATTCTCAATTTAGGCCAAAATGCAAGCAGGTGAAAGAGAAATTGCCTGTAATTGAGTGATTAGAGCCTTCAGCTGAGACAGTGTTGGCCTCTGATCCAATTCCCTGCTCCCAAGACTTCTAAAGCATGCTGCTTTAGAAGAGCAAGTAGAAAATATCTCCCTCAGAGTAACTTACAACTTAGCACTTTCCTGAAATGTGTGAACTGTGGATTTAAATCTCCTTAAACTGAGGAATGGGTAAAATATATGTCTGTTCTGAAGAGCAAATTTCTCCTCCCATGCTCCTGCCACTTGGTTCTGGAGGTGACATGGAGGTGTTCACCTGCTGCATGAAATTTTGTGTCGCATGCCTGGTCAGGCTCACTCCCAAATCTAACATTTCTCATTTCATGGCTCAGGGCACTGACCACTGCAGTCTCCACTGCAGAGGTGTTAAGATTCCCTCCCTAGTGTTTGGCTAACTCCCCTCTTCCTACTTTAAGTTGCCTTGAAGTATTTCTCTCACTCCACTGACTGTCCATGGAAACTGAGTGAGTCACCTGGGCACCTTACACCTCATCAACAGTCAAGTTATTTTACTGGGAAAAACAAAATAGGCTTATAGTGTAAAGAAAGAGTGAAAAGTCTCACTTTCTCTCAAATGTAAATGTTTTATTTTTCCTCAGTGCAGTAGCAATTGTGCCCAAATATGGAAAAAAAATATCATTTTTCAGATGAATCTCTTATCTACTGCATATTGAGAATTGTTACGAAATAAAATAATTTTGACTTTGTCTGTGCTTTTGGAAAATCTGTATCAAGTTTTTAATCTCAAATCTGCATCTGAAGCTTCCTGTATTCCTTCTAAGTCAGACTGAGTCTTAGAAACCCCTACAAATTTTTTCATGAAAATACGTCTGCAGGATTTAATTGAAAATAATCCTGTCCATCATGAGGTATCTGCTGCAGATCCACTGGGCTATTGAACAGCAACCAGAAATGGCACATGTGAAGAGAGGTTGAGGATTAGTTCAGTCTGGAGAAGAGAAAGTGAAGAGCTGTCTCCGGCAGCCAATCAATAGGGCATTGAGAAGAAGCTAAGCTGTTTTCAGACAGGACAAGAGGACACAGGTTGGAAAAAAAGGGAAATTCCAGTTAGATATGATGAAAACTCTTGACTGTTGTTGAACCCTGGAACTGGTTCCTCAGACAAGTTGTGGGATCTCCATCTTCAGAGATACACAGAACTCAGGTTTCTGAACTATCTGTTGGAATAAGACTTGAGTCAAGCAGGGAAGGGTGGAAAATATTTTCACAGGTCACTCCATCTTAAATTCCTATATGAGGTGCTGCCATGGACACAAATGGCCACTAAAGCTGCCTTGATTGAGCGCCTACCCAGGGCTCACAGAGGGTTGTGCCATCGTGGGAGCCAAGGAAGACTGGTCTGTGTTGGGCAGCAGGGGACTTCCAATATCCAGAGGGAGAGGGCACTGCCCTAAGCCCTCACTTTTTGGGGAGCCTATTCCCAGTCTCTCCCTTGTGACATTGAGGTAGCAATGGATGCTGGTTGTAGACTTTCTCATTCAGTGTCTTTCCAGTACTGTTTTAACCCTGCCGTGGGGTCAGCAACCAAGGGCTTTTCACAGGACCTCAGGAAGGGGAAACTGCCAGGAGCAAAAAACATTTCAAGCTAATTTGGTCATACACAAAGCTCATCATTTTCCTTTATCGTCTTTTCCTTTACAGGAAATTTAGCCAGAACACGGTTGCCCAGCTCTGGTATTTTGTGAAATGTGTTTATTTTGGCTTATCAGCTTATCAGATACGCTGCGGATATCCAACTCGTGTTCTTGGCAACTTCCTCACAAAAAGCTACAACTATGTCAACCTGTTCTTATTTCAAGGGTAAGCATACACTTTCTACCTTTCTTCTTTCCTTTGTGTAATAAGGATCTGCTATAGTGAAATGGTGGGGTTATTCATGACTTTTCTTCACAGGCTGCTGGAAATAAGACAGTAAATTTTGCACAGCACACTCTGTATATACCATATGTCCCCTGTAGCCCACAAGAAAAAAGAAAAATCTATCTCTGGAAGGCAAACTTCATAAAATTCCATCTCCTAGTCTGAAACCAGAAGCCTGATATACCAGTCAGCCATTCAGTCTCCTATGAAATAGACATTTTTAACACTTCTAAGAAATCACCTTTGTGAACAGAAATAAGGGCTACACATTGTGCTAGAAAACAGGTAATGTTATTAGTTCTGCAGTCCTAAAAAGCAGGAAGGTGTCAAATCCCAAGCAGACCTTTGGAGCAGGTCTACAGGCTCTACCTCAGCAAGTGTCATGAGTAGAGTGAAAGACAACACACGTGAGAAATAAGAACCAAAAAATAAGCACAAAAATAAATGTTTGCTTTGAGAAATGTTGCACATTTAAACTTTTCAGGAGTTTGGAGTGTTAGTGCAAGGAACAGGCATGACATCACCTCAGAGTGAAAGGTGGTTTTACACAGGTAGGCCACCCCTCCACTTACACTGTTACAGTGGTCTTGCGATGAGGCCAGTTTGAAGCATATATGTATTTCACAGAAAAAACAGAATAATTTCAGCCTTTTCACAGTATTTGCAGTATGGGCTTCTTGCATTCCAGGGAAAATTTACAGAAGAAAGCTTTCCTCACATGAAATACTCTTTGAGATGTGGCTGATCAGGAAAGTGTGGGACTGGGAAAGGGAATGATGCACTTTGAACAGCTGCTCTGTGTGTGTTGATTTCCTGTTGATTTCCACCTTCTTCTGCTGCTTAATCCTGAGTCACAAAGCCCAGTTCCACATGCAGCTGAGAACTACCCACCCACTGCAAAGATGCTATGCAACACGTGGTGTAAGGAGGTATAAAACTAAATCCCACCATCCTGTAGAAAACACGTCCTCCACTCCCAGGTCAGAGGAATTTAGGGATACAGGAAAGTCTTGTACTGTTCCATCAGTGGCTCAATCACAATTACTGGGCATAATGATGCAAAAGCATGTTTCTGGCCTGGCAAGTAGATCTAGAGTAATATGAGCTATGGCAATTTCAGGACGTGATTGTATTTGTGTTTACAAAATCCCCCATAAAGCTCTTTCCATGTTGTCTTAATTCTCCCTCTTGTCATATATACACTTGCCGTGCTTGCTGGATGTGATGCCTCTATTTCTGACAAGTTATCTGCTGTGGTCTCCCTTCAGGTTCCGCCTAGTTCCATTTTTGACTGAGCTGAGAGCAGTAATGGACTGGGTTTGGACTGATACCACTCTCAGTCTTTCCAGCTGGATCTGTGTTGAAGATATCTATGCTCATATATTCATCCTGAAGTGCTGGCGAGAGTCAGAAAAAGTAAGGAAACCCCCTATGAGTGATTCAGGCCTTCTTTCCCCCATGCAGAAGGGAGGAGAAATAATCCTGACTCCCTAAATAATTGAGAAATCCACCATAAAAAGTTTGTTGGAAGATGTGCCTGGCACTTGTGTTCAGAAATACTCAGACTGTTGGGTACTTTACATTAGCTGGCAGCCACCACGAGTGAAACTTCAAATGGCTTCTCTTTTGTGCCCAGCTGATTTTTCCACCATTAATGTGAACTCCACAAGCATGTGCCTGCTGGCTTAATTGCATGCCTGGGTTTCAAGGCCGGGCTTGGAAGTCCTGGTATTCACACAGTCCCACCCACACCTAAATGAGTAACTTGGAGCAGCAGGGAAGCTGCAGCTGAGGACAAAGGTCAGTAGAAGGAAGCGCTCATGCCCCACAGTGTAGGTCTCAGGGACACCGGGTTCATGTAACTGCACAGGGAACTCAGCTGGCTCCTTTGTCTCAGGAGAGTCCATGCACATCCAAAACTGAACTGCAAGCCAGATAAACCCACCATTTGTCTCAATGAAATTTCAGTCTCTTTAAATCATTTAAGCTTCAGTTCAAATTAAACTTGCAAATTCTGGATTCTTTATAACTGCTATAAAGATTGCAACCATATGCTTGCTTATTTTGCCAATTTGGAAAAGAAATTAAACATTATTTTAAGAGTGACCAAACCAGTCAGAAATTCTACATCTGCATTGAAATGGATTTATTTTTAAGTGTTACTGACGTATTTCTACTTTTATTATAATCCTGTCTCTTAATGGCAATTACTTTCCAAGTATGTCACTTAGATTAACTCAGAGCTAAAGTGCACAGAAATCTTACATATAGGCTTTTCCTCTATGACTCCCACTTCTGCCATGAATGGAAGGAGCTCTGAAGAACTTCAGGAGTCTGAGAAGTAATAACCCAGTTCTACTCTGACTCTCCAGCTCACCATATTTTTTTTACGCTACAACTCACCTTATGTGTAGCAGAGATCTGACACGGGAAGATTTCCATGTCTAAGCTGGCATATGTGTGCTAAAGCCATGCAGCAAAATAACTCTGTCATGACTTTATGAGTGTTGTTCAAGGTTCTTTGGTTCTCTCTCTCTCGCTGAGTGGTATGCCTAAGTACTTGGACTGCTAGCATCTCTCTGAGACTCTAAAACATCATTAAAGGTGCTTGAACTAATCTCCTGCAGACAAGTAACATACCCGTGCTGATTTTGATATGATATTTTAATGAAAATAATATTCTGTAGCATGAGACAAATTACTTGATACACTGCTTTTGAAAAGTAAATGATTAGTTTTAAATATAGCATTGTATTACAAATTTTATATTCTCATAGGGCTTTATGGATTCATGTTGCAAAGCAAGAACAATTTCCTGAGAGCCAGATTCCTGGTGTGTTTGAGGTGCAGTGCAGTACAGTGCATCTTTCTTTTGCACATGTGGTTTGCAGTGCATGGAGGACAGGCTACTAAACACTAGAGTTAAATCCCATACGAGAATTACACCAAAATAAATTACAGTGAAAGTATTAAGAGTATTCAGTCATGAGGCAAATAACAGAGGACAGGAATTACAGGCAAGGCAGAACAGACATGCCATGTGATCTGCTTTGAAGGGAGAAGAAAAACAGTCACTTTTGTCCTTAGAAGCTAAGAAAGAGAAGGATGTTACATCAGCAGTATCAAGATTTTAGTAACAGCAACAAAATTTTAACCAGAAGTTAATTGCAGCTAGTGTGGAATTCACTTGAAACAGATTGGATGAAGCCTGTGAACTCTTAGAAGTACTGTAAGTGAGGTGTGAAATGAATGTGGAGGTAGTGCACTATCAGATGTTTTATTGATTGTATATGTCAACTGCTGGCAAACAATTTTCCTGTTCCCCCCATCCCCCACAGTATACAGTTTGCAGCATTTCAAGACCTATGGGAGGAAGTCTGCCTTAAGGAGTTTTGATTTAAACTTTTTGGAAGTGCAAATACAAGAAAGCAGGTCCCTCACAATAGCAGTTTCTGGAACAAATTCTTGTATCATTGTTTCTGGTATTATTTTATATTTTGTTCTTTTGAGTTCATGCTTCCACTTAGACAAAAAGAAAATCCCTTCTTTATGGTTGTGAAGAATCAAAAAATCACAGAGGTTTAAAATATTTTTCACACTGGACACTCACTTGATTTGGGTTCATTTGTCACTTTTCTCTGTTGTCATCAGAAATCGGGTGTCTGTGCAGGTTTGGCTAAAAAAAATCTCAAAATAGCTGGGCTGACATGGGGTAGCAAATTACCACAAGAGATGGGAAGCCTTAAGATCGTTATATATTCATCCATCAAATCATATGAAGTGTACCTCTGATAGAAGAGACATTACCATATTGCTGTTTGCTTTTGCAGAGATATCCCCAACCAAGAGGCCAGAAGAAAAAGAAAGTTGTGAAGTATGGAATGGGTGGCATGATTATCGTCTTGCTGATTTGTATTGTCTGGTTCCCACTGCTCTTCATGTCTTTAATCAAATCTGTTGCAGGCATCACCAACAAGCCTCTAGATGTATCAATCACAATAACTCTAGGAGGTTATCAGGTAAAAAAGAAGAAACACTAAAAGCAAACTCTTGTTTTTTGCACTATATTTCCTTGTGCTATTTCTTCTTCCTTTCACTGAATTGAACTCTCCTACTTTATGCAAGGTACCTGGCAAGCTTCCACAGATTACCCCTTTTGGGTTTAAAAACATGTTAGTTTATCACTGATGTAAAATATTATCTTCATTTTCAAGTTAAAACCAGGATCTACTGGCAGTGCAAACTGAATAAATTGTCCTGCAGGTCCACATGGCAGATACAAGATAATTGTAGGTAGCTTGCATCTCAGTGGAATGAGATTATAACCTTGTCTTGTTGAATTAAGTGCCATAATTGTCTTGGACTGTGATGCACAGGATGCTGTACCGTGCATGTAGCAGCCAACGTGAAGTAAATGTGATAAGCATGTGTTCTTTTGTTTCCCAGCCTATTTTTACCATGAGTGCTCAGCAGAATCAGCTTAAAAGTTTGGATGCGAATGAGTTCAATGACTTTCTGAGAAGCTATAGCGGTAACACTGTAAGTGAAATGTAGAATACCTCTTTACTTAAAAATGCGTGCATGTTTCCATGGAGGCCTTTCGTGAGTTTTGTTTGTGTAGTTATAAGTGGTCATCAGTGCTGTCATCAGCTGGAAGATATTTCTATAAAGAGGATTTGCATGAGTAAAGGTTCAGACACGTCATTTGTCAGGACAGGGCTGGGTTATGGTGAGACAAGCTACCATTAATGCAGATCTTTGCACAAAATCCTGGAAGGCAGAAACCCTAGTTGTCCTGTTGTCTGAATGAAACCCTCCCCTCTAAATGACACAAACCTTCAGGAGATGTGATGCTGTTTGTGTACTGCCAAAAAAAACATGCTGTGGGGACACAAGAGTGTCTTAACGCACTTTCAAGCCCCATGCTCCTTCCTAGAGTACACACATCTTTCACCTCCCAGGGAGGAGTGGTGGTGCTGTCAGAAGAAAGCATGCATAGCCTAGAAATGTTTCGACATTAAAATGTCAAAACGTAAGCATTTAAGCGTAGTCTCAGTGTTTTGTGGAGCAACAGGCCCACAAGTTTCTACAGGAAAAAACTAGTAATTAGTAGGAGCTGTTGCATTGCTAATGTAACTGGCATTTGATCAGATATAACTTTAAAAGAAGTGCTTGCTACTAGCCCATTCAAGAATTTGCTATTAGAATTTTATATTAGATCCTACCAAAGAGCCCATGTATTATAGCACTAATATTGTAACCTAGATCCATTTGGAAGTTACAAGGTTCAAGTTGCTTTATCCTTTGCAGACACTTTTCTGTGCAGAAAGATACTTAACAAAAAAACCTCAAGTTTAAATAGACTCTACAGAGTTTCCTTCATGAAATTTCAGACTCACTTTGGCCAACATGGCCATCAAACAGTGAAGCTATTTTTGTTTTGCCTTTTTAGTTTGGCTGTACTTTGTTGATTCCCCTTCCTATCTCAAGCCCCAGTTGGAACCTGAGGAAAACAATCAGTGCACACCACTGCACTTACAATTAATCAGACATTTACAGATCTATCTGACTGCGAAATGCGGCTCTGTGTCTTGTGAATATAGTTGCACTGAAGTTTTCTTTTCCTCTTCTGCACCTACAGGCTGCTTTGCAGTTTCTAGAGGGCTATGCAAGAGAAGATATAACTCGAGCAGATCTAGAGGGAAATTCAAACTCTTTGTGGACCATCAGCCCTCCCAGTAGAAAGAAAATGATACAGGGACTTCTAGACTTTGATGCTGATTTCACTGTAGTTCTTTCATGGACCATTCAAAGGTAATTAAAGCTGTTATGAGGTAGATGGATCATCTGCCAAGCATTCGCTCAGTAGAACAGTTCCACGCTGCATTTTTGGTTTAGTTTTTCAGCAAATTCTGCTGTATGGCAGAGCAAAAAACTGAGAGTAGGAGGGAGAGAGACAGAAAGAAGTCACTTTTGTTACCCATGAAAACATTTGTTGCCTGCAGTTCTCAAAAAAGAAAGAAGTGGAGCCACTACCAAGTAGATTATTTAAAATGTCAAGGTGGAATTTTCAATGGGGCTTGACGGGAAGGAAGAAAAAGTAAGAGTTTTAGCCAGTTTTAGATGGAGATGTTCAAATGAACGGCCCTTAACAACAACCTCATTAGCATTTATGGAAAGTGAAGACTTGGACCTAGTTAAGGCAGAAAACCTATGACGAAATACAAGCAGAAGTTCTTGGTCCTCTTATTAAGGGAGTCTGGAACTGACACAAACTGTTTTTATGTGTAAATACCATAACAATGGCACAGATCCATTTTGTTGAGACCTTTGTCTGTTCACTTGAGACTTCTTTGGCCCCAGTGAACTAACTTTACAATGGAGTTTTTGAAAGAGACAGTCTAGAATATGAAGTTCTTGCATGCAGGCTAGAGCACACTCAGTCATCAAGGTCATTTGCTGGCTACTGTCTGCCAGCTGGGATTCTTGTAGATTGTTCGATTAAATTGGAGTTAAGTCATCACTCCATGGAAATTAAGTTCCTTTGCAGCCTCGGTATTTACATGTTTTGTTGGAAGTAGAAGCAGGATTGTTGTAAGAAAAGACTACGTGCAAGAAGCAAGCCAGCTGAATCACTGTGGGAGCTCTGAACATGCTGGGTCCATTCTTCCACAGTCAGAAATGGGCTTGAAATGAATCTGCACCCTTAATTCAACTTTATTTGACACCCCTTGCCCTTTTTTTTTCCTGGAAGCACAGACTGTTAGCTAGTGAATTACACCACTGATCATTTCTGAGCCTTATATTAATTTTTAGTACTGCTACTCAGTGTGCCCTTATGCTTTCATAGCTACAAGCATTCATACACTAGTGGAAAAGACCTTTTTCACCCTCAAATTTTATCTTGTGGATTACGCTGTGACCATGAATGACCGAAAGTGTTACAGACTTATCACAGTGACCTCCTACTTAACTGCTGCCTTTCACCTAGGCCAGAAGGCCACAAGCAGCGGTGAGGTGGGCCTGTGGTGTCACTGAGGCAGCATACACATTTTCTGCCTTTGCCCATCATCTGCCAGGACTGTTTCTCTGCAGCCCCCAGCAGCCCAGGAGCTGCCTCACCCAGCTGCTGCATGGACATTGTGTGCGTTGTGCGAAAGCTGATCTTGCCCCAGTCGTGTTCTACAGCTGGCGTGAAGCCTTGGGGGCGAGGCAAGGAGGTCCTGTCAGTCTGTCAGACACATCTTTATCCAGGGCTGAGGTGGGAAGCTGTAGCTGACTGCAATATCCTTAGTTGTCCTGGCACCAAATGGTCCGATTGCCTAAAGTCAGCAAAATGACATTAATCTGTCGTCCTTGTCCTGTAATACATGCAAAGGCATAGGCAGTTACAAAAACACACCTTTAAGGCTGCTACATATCTGCAGTATTCACACATGGGCATGGACTCTGCACACATGGAGGAAAAGTGCAAAAGCCTTTATTGCGCATCAGAAATTCCTTTAAATACCAGTAGCTACAGGAAATCACCTCATATAAACAGGAAAGATGTTCACCTCAGTGTTCCCCAATCACCTGGAGTATTTCCCAGACATTGCCTATTATGGTAAAAGGTAAACAATACCTTACAAGGTCAGAAACTGCAATTATCACATCTCATAGGGCTGACACTGTCCAGAAACCCACAATGCTCTCTCAGCCCTTCCCCGGTGATCTGGCTGTAATCCCAGGATCACCTCCGGGTCTGAGAACGAGGCTCTCTCTTCAGCTGACAAGGCCTAATCTCTCTTCCAGCACACAGTGCACCCCAACACATATCCTCTGTGAAAAAACCAACCCATCTCAGGTACAGATGGCATGATGCTTTATCACAGACTAGGATGGCCAGGGTCAGTGCAGCTAGACTAGGTAGACAACCAGCTTTTGCATTCATCAAACAAATGCTTTGGTTGTGCTCTCATTGTAGGTTGTCAATGTGTTTTCCCTTTTATTTCCAACAGAAATCTCTCCCTTGGTGCCAAAGCTGAAATAGCATCAGATAAACTTACCTTTGCACTAAAAAACCATACCAGAACAGCTATTGCTGCAATGATGGCTGAGCATCAACCGGAAACGGTGTAAGTTATTCTCTTTTTCTGTTTGTATGTAAACTTTCCCCTTTGAAGCCTGATTTCCTAAGGTGGTCAAGCTTGTGCAAATGTTTCATTTGTCCACCCATCTATCTCCCTCTAAGAACAGATGCCAACAGCACTGAAGCCAAGTAATAGTTATATTAAAGGTAAAAACTTGTTTCCTATTATAAATGTAGGCTTAGAGGACCATGAACACTGGATCATCAACAACGAGCATGGTGAAGCTATTAGTAACTTTTCTTTGCTTTATTGGATAAGCACAAGTTCAGTATATTCACAGTTCAGATCGCCTTTGAGTTACATTCGTTCTACTTGATCTGAGGATGTTGTATTGTGGGTTTTTTTGTTCTAAATAGCCATCCAGACTGTACTTCACATTGTTACTCTTGAATAGTATGAGATTGGCAAGGAAGTGTTAAATCACTGCGGTCAAAGGGTAACATCTGCAGTCGTTTCTGACATCAGATCTTTTCCTGTGATGGAAATTCACAAGGCACGCTCTTCAAATGAATATCAAACATTCTTCTACGGATATAGCCTTATAGCATTAACAGCAGTGGTGCCTCCTTTCAGATTTGAGAAGAGTCTGGCTCTTCCTCTTCCACCTTCTCACTGAGGATTACTTTACAGCAGTAGTTTCTAAGTACTGCTAAGCCAACACATCATCTCTGAAGGCCACTTGATCTGATTTGTAGCCACTGGAGTTGAAAAGTTTAATCTGAGACCAACTGGGACTGTGAAAACTCTGAGAGGTTCTTATCTATTAGTAGGCAGAAATTAGATTTGCCTTTTCTGTGCGCAGCTGTTTTTCTGCACCCACACACGCTTGTACATCCAAACAGACTGCTATTGCACATGTGATCATTGCACTTAAAAAATACTTGATGCCTCTTTTCTGCTGCGTGAAGATACAGCAGTATTTCCTAAGGTGATGTAGGGCCACAGAGGGTAGATTTTTCTCATTTGTGGGAAGCAGTAATTAATTCATAATTCTCTCTTTGCAGGAGGCAAGCAGTAACATAGATGATATAGCTGCATTTGCCTGTCTTGCAGTAATTTTGTAGATTGAAGGCTTTTTTTTACCTGGTCATAAAGGAAAAAAAATGGTTGTGACAGCTATTAGCCATTCAGATACTTCAGCAGGAAGCTTTCTGCCACCACCTCTGCTGGGACAATTTAGTTGCTGAGCTCTAACCTTTTCTTGGACCTGCTGGAGTAATCAGAAGGGATTTTCAATTAGCCACCCTTGTTCTTCCTCAGCCTGGTGTGTGCAATGTAGCCAAGTGTCACAGGACTTCTCGGAGAGCTCCTCTTCCCTGGAATTTTTCAGTCATTTGAGGAAAATGTTAGGACAGTGTCTCTGCTTTTAATGAAATGTGTCTCTCATGAGATACTTGTAATTTATTCCCACTTAAGATGACTTGATTTTGAGTCAAGAAGAACTTTTACAAACATCTTTCTTTGTAATTTTGAAATCCTCCTAAAAATTGTGAAAATATTTCCCAGTGAAAAATTCTGGCAAAAATTCTCACTCTTTTCAGGTGTTATTATCGAAACACCTTGCAATTCCAAAGTAATAGCTGTGCTCACCACATATTTTTCTAGCTTGTTTACTACTGGTGATATGCTGCCTTTATTAATGACTCTGTAGCTGACTATAAAAGCAGATTTTTTAAAAAGGGAAACAAAATATAAAGTCTACATTCCTTGCAAACACACATGCCCCAGGTATGTGGAATTCATGGTGTGTGAGTTGTGACATTATGGACAGAACTCTCTGCTGAAGTTCTGACAAAACATAGCTGAAAAATCCAGCTAATTTTCAGATGCGACATCTGAACACTATAAAGTCATAACTTAAGACAAGAATTACTGTGAAATACGCATAGCACTGTTAAGTATTTCTAAATTATTTTAGAGGTAAAAAAATATGAAATACTTGATTTCTCATTTTTTTCCAGAACATTAGAGGAAGTGTACCCATACTACATCAAGGCTCCTAGTGATTCTCTGGCAAAACCCATAAAGCAGCTATTGAAAGGTATGTCTCCAGACCATGGGAAGCAGAGTATGGTTTACAGAAGTGCAAGGCAGCACACGCATTTGTACACTCACAGATGTTATGGGGCACTTCACTCTGAAATGCGCTTAAAATGGTTTCTACTTGGTGTCTGGAAACTTGAAAAGAGATAAAGTAATATAGTATAAGGCAGAAAATGCATCTGCATGTATTTTAGCTTTGGATTTAGCAGTAAGGACTCTAAGGATGAAGTCTGTCTCCTTTCCTTCAAGTCTGCTTTAGGAACTGTTTTGTTTTATGTGTAAGTGATCTCAAGTTTTACTTCTCTACATCTCCCTGTTACCTTACTGTGAACAGTCAGGAGTGTTGCATGTCTCCAAATTCAGCTCCTCAGCTTAAACAATGACACTGCATTATTTTTTTTTAAGCTATTTCTTCCTTATTGGCTACAAAGAATCCACTTTACATAAGTCATTGAACTTCAGAGTTCTATTACCCAATTAGAATCCATACAGGTACTGACAGACATACAGAATAGGTGCACCCATGCACATACACACGTGCGAAAAACCTGTTGGGTTGGAAGAGTAGGAACAAGTCTTTATCTAAGAGAAATTTTCTCAACAGAGGTTAAATTTGGAGCTCGAGTGTAGTAGTAGTAGTGCTACATAGCATGTTCCTGTCAAGGTTCAGTGATTAGATTCATTGGGAAAAACAATTCTTGAGGCTGAACTCAGCTCTATGAGTAGCAATAAGTTATCAATGCTTCACTGTCATTGGTCAGGTCCCTAATTTGAGGTTCTTCAGAAGGGTTTTAATGTATACACTGCTAATGTACACTCAGGAGGACCAGAGTTCATCTCCTGTATGCAAAAGATAGCATAGTATCCTTTTTTTGATACAAGAGTATAATATCTTTTATATCAGACATAAATGCTTTATGGTGATAGTTTCACTTTGAGGTACAGAAGCTGACTGCTATCCTTCCAGGTTAAATGTGTTTCTCTAGGCCTGAAATGCAGGTGTGATGAATGCTATTGGTATTTTGGCCTGAAAATACCAAAATTATTTGACAGTTGTACAGAAGAGAATGGAGGTGAGATGAAATATTTATTTAGTGCAGATTCAGATGAGATTTGCAGGGGAAAAAATAGAGAAGTCTGGGTTTTATACTTTTGTATACAGAAATAATGTGAAATGGAGTTTAGGAAAATTTTGCTTCTGCATTGCTCAGTCATTTTATAATGCAGATGTTTGAAGTATCTGTCTCATAATAGTTTGATTTTTGCAATTCTTGGTGTATGTATGTTAACACTTCTTTTTTCAATAGACTGCAAGTGGGAAAATATTACCGTTTCCCTTGTCAAAAATGGATCCGAAGAGGGAGCTCGTGAGTGGTGGGTTTTGAATCAGCTTGGAAAAAGACAAAAAATGCCTCAGGAGAGTCTTGAACTCTTCATATTCAGTGATAAAGTCAGTCCACCGAGCCTTGGATTCTTGGCCGGTTATGGGTAAGGAGAAATCTTTACATAAAATTAAATGAAGTACATAAGATAGAAGTAGAGATGACTTTATTTGCTGA